>JBAMNC010000076.1:1200000-1675000 GCA_037902135.1 Cetoscarus ocellatus
TCCTTGCAGCATTTCAATCTCATTAAGGAGCCCCTCGAATAGCATTTTCCCCTTGTTTATTAGTTTTCAAGCCTTGTTTGTAATAAAGAACAGTTTCTTCAGAGTGTCAAACATGTTCACAAATGTCACTGAGACTTTGGTAAGACTTGAGTTGTAATCAGTGCTCAGATATAAATGAGCAGGCAATGAGGGCTGGGGGTGTGGGTGGGGGTCAGAGAACATTCTCTTCCTGATCTGCATATGCCGGGGGTTCAGAGGTCACAGCAGAGCTGGGCAGCCATACATTTCTCCTCTTTCACTCTGTTCTATATGTGAATGATTTCATTATGAGAGCATGTGATTTTCAGAAAACGAATTAAAGGACGGCTTGTTTAGGGTTTGAAATGTCACTCATGCTTTCTGTTAGCTATGAATCAAAACAAAGGAAGTACAACAGTCGCTCCTTTTCAAAGGTAGTGCTGGGCACTCACCCAAAAAAATTGTGATAAATTACCAGCAATAGACAAGTTACTTTTAAATGTAGTGAGCGAATATCAACTTTAGTACACTGAAGCTACAGCCGGGTGAAAAGTAGCAAGCTAAGTTACTGCAGCACATCAAAAATGGCTTACTATGTTTAGAATATTTTCATTTTTAGGTGGACATACAAATAAAACCATAATAACGATAATAATGTTAAAAAGAATCGTTATAAAAACTGATAATAGTACTACTATAGTTGTTACTATTCTGTAATGATCATTATTACTGTTGTTATTATTAGTGTTTATAATGAATAATAATATGATGATGATAATAATAATAATAAAAAATTTAACCACAGTCAGTGTTTTTTTACTTAAACTTTTTTTCTTATGTTCAGCTGGACTGATTTGTTTTTTACGCTTACTTTTTTTTTGAAAAACACGTCTCATCTGTTGCATTTCTTTATTTTACATGAATTTAATTTAAAAAAACTCTGATTAACAACTGAAATAAACATGTTTCGACAAAAGAGAGGCTATGGACTTGTTTTTTTGTGTGTGTCAGTCCTAACATGCTGAAATATTTCTTTACCATTAAACATCATGATTTTTAAGATACCAGCATAAGAACAGTCTTTATTCTGACAAGAAACAAACAACAATTTAACCAAAGATGCCCCATAACAGCAGGTTGCTCATCTTATCCTTTATGGCTCACACTGCCCCTGTCTCCCCTGCTCTGATATCCAGCTTGTCCATTGTTTCCTCATGTATTGAGCCCCTCATAGTCAGCTGCTGATAGGATATAAGCTTGTGCTGCCAAGTTCTTGGATGAACCTCCTGGTCAGAGAGGGCCTCTCACTGTGCAACCATGAGTTTTCTATGGGAACTCCAGTTTCCTCCCACGGTCCATAAAACATGCTTGTTAGGCTAACTGGGACTCTAAGTCACCTGCAGGTGTGAGTTTGTGTGAATCATTGTCTGTCTGTATGTGATAGTCCAGGGACTGGTCCAGGGTGTACCCTGCCTCGTGCCGAATGCCCTTGTCATCATCATTAAAGAATCCATCCGTCTCCAAATGCTGTGACCGCAGCTGTAAAATGCACCTTTGGTGATGTCTCCTATGATGCAGTTCAGAAAATGCAAAAGGTGGCTGTAGAAGCTGAACTACATGATGCAGCACACGCTTCAAATATTAAATAACTTCTGACACCTGAATTTCAAGAATTTAAAGTTGTAGGATTCTTTAAACTTTTTTCCTTGATGTTTTTGTTTTTACAAAATAAAAAGAACAAAACTTTCAGTAATTCTGCAAACAGTGTAGTCTCTGTCTACAATTTCTGCCTTTCATATACGTATTACATCATGGCCCGTGTATTTGCATATATTGAATCGTGAGGTTGTTGGAAATGTCCAGTCCTACTCAGTAGCCATATGTATACAGTAAACAACTGACTGTCAACACAAAAGTGACCTTCATAAGCAATTAAACTTTATTTATTTAAAAAATAATTGGTAACTGATGATATGGTGGTTATGAGATGATAATAATGGTTATATTGAATTAAATGTGACATCTTGTATTGTAATATGATCTTATTATTACTCAGGGATTTTCAGAATGTCAATTAAGGGTTGAACAAACTTAACCTTTAAGAGTTCATCAGCACTTGTTGATTTAAACTCAACGGTTTTCCTCTTGGGGGTGAATAAACTCATTTGATGTGGTCTTTTTCCTCCTCAGTGAAATTCAGCTGCAGGAAAAAACAAAAGGCCGTTTGTTTACCTGACACAATTAATCAGAATCATTGGCCTCTGAATAAGGACGCCTTTGTGCAGCTCCGTCTGAACATGCCAGATATTAAGAGCTGCTGTTTTCCAGTGCTGAGATCTATAATTGGAGAGTGGATGAGTCCTCAAAGGAAACTTTAAAAATGAGGTTTAGTTTGGAAATACAACCATGCATGGGTCCAGCTGTTATGTTTGTGTGTTTTCCTCTGAAACTGTATTCCTGGCAGAGCTGGAAAGCCTCTTTAACGTCATGTTGTAAAGTTCACCATTCGACTTTTACAAAATAAAATCCACATTTTGAACCACTCTGTCGTTGTCATGTTGAATAAGTGAAAATAAAGTGAAATACTCAACATTGTCCTGTTGTTTCAGAGGAAGAAAAAGGCCAAAGAAAAGCCCACCGCTCCTGTCCCATCAGAGGAAGTCGTGGTTAAAGAGTCTGTGGCCCTCGGACAGGAGGCAGCGTGTCCGGCTGTGAGGAAGAGGAAGAGACGAGCGGGTAAAGTCAGGGTGGAAACTGTGACTGCAGAGAGATCACAGAAGGTGAGGAATATTTTTCCTCCGTCATCCATGGTCTCACTGCCTGTTGAATAACCATTTTCTACTGTGGTTAGAAGATAAGTCTTGTTGAAGATGACTTACACTTTATTTTTAAGAGCCCAAATATTTTGGAAGAGTTAGCATCTAAAGAAACATCTATATTTTAAAATCCTTTCTGTGTCTCCTTTTTTACATTTATTGGTTCAAGTATCTGGTTCCTTCAATTAACAAGCAAAACAAAGTACAACACAAAACAGTACAATAAGGCAGTCAGATGATTCTAAAAAAAACAGCCTCATGTGGAAAATGCTACAATATTAGTAACTCAAGTCTAAAAACAAAATGGAAAAAAAAAAAAAGAAACGATCCAATGCTTGTAAAAATGTCCCAAAAGTCAGGGTCCCTATTGGTTCCTCTTGCTTTTTGAGCTACAAAAACACAACTACCTTCAAGCAGAAATCAGTAATATGGACGAAATGTTGACCAGGGGACTTACAGGTCTGACACACAGTACAGACTTTGTTGTTACCTGACCTGGAGCATCCCCCTCTTCTCTGACTTCACGAGGCATTTGGGCGATCAGACTGACCCTCATATACAATGGCTACAGAGCTGGCACAGACTGCAGCATTCAGGACTGATGGCACGCATCATTTATGAACACAAGCCTCCCTTGCCCATTGATTTGTTCTCCAAGTGGGAGACTAATCATGTAGAAGGACCACACAAACAAGAGATCTGTCATTCATGCTGCTGGGATTGTGTAACGGCTCAGCATGACACTTTTTAATTCGCCTCAGTATAACTTGGCCCCAATTGGACAGAAAGTGGAACTTGAAAAGCACTGAACAAACAACTTGTAAGTCTAATGGAGACTAAATAGGACACAATTCCTTTTTAATAAGTGTTTTTTTTTTTTGCATTTTTAGGAAATCAAAGTGCAAAGTGCAGAGAGAGGCCAGCTCTCAGACATGACCTCACACAAGCATGCAGCAGATGAAGCACACAGTAAATGTGATGAAATGTGTTTTACATACACTGCATTGTCTCCAATAGCAGTTTTCTTTATGCAGTGTTCTAAATTTCTCGACTCTTGAGGACATTACCAGTTTCTTTCTTTGTTATATCAAACTCTACGATTCAGAACATAAACAGGATCAAGAAAACATTTGACCAGTTTCTGTCAAAGTTTGTATAATTCTCAACAATGCATTTCAGGGATGAGCAACAGTCGTCCTCCAGTTTAGGTCAAAAGCCCTGCGCTCTCCATGTTCACAGAAGGAGCGTGAATCAAAACCCAGTTCCTGTCATTACAGTGAAGCATCAACTGTCTGATTTATCTAAAAAAACATTTTTCTGAGTAGTTTTCCTTAAAAAGATGATGATATGAATTGAAAATGATGATCAGTTTTTCAAAGCAGATTTGTGGTATCATTTGTATTAGAGATTCACAATATTATTGGTATGGTATCGGTATGGCAGGTATTGACCTTAAAAGTTAAATATCAGTTTCAGCTGATATTGAAATTTTGCCGATATTTACAGCTGATATATCGGCCATACATCCACTGTGATATTGCCAAAGTACACAAATGTACCATAATGCTTCAACTCATGATCACTGCATGGGTACATTTAAAGATCAAGTTTCCTACTTTCAAGGCGTAAATGTTGTTTTTCTTGTTTCACGTTTCTCACACAAATAGATGGTCATGTTTAAAGTAAGGATTTTCATAAAGTAAATACTTTGTGCTCTTGACAAAAAATGTTGGCATTGGTATCAGTATTGGTGATAATGAGTTTAGAAAAATTGGTATATTGGACATAAACAAAAATCCGGTACTGTGCATCCCTAAATTGCATCTCTCTTGACAAATGCAGCTCCTTACAGCGTTCCCAACCATATAAGCAGAAAAGAGAAAGAACAACTGAGTGTCCCAGCCCCCAAAAATACAGCCATAATTAAACGTTTACCTCAGTTGAATAAAAGGTCATGGCTTCATTATCTGAGCACCATAACATATTTTGACTTCACTTATGTCAACATAGAGGAGACAGGACATACTGTCCATGTTAAAAAACCCTTTACCATATACTGTGTTGAAGTAATGAATGTGACCCTGCAAAGCTTCATATTAGCTTGTCAGCTTCATCCAAAGCACCTGGTTTGTCCCTTTTGCTGTTTGAATCGGTCTTTTTCTACCATAAATGACCGTATTTCAACAAAGGATTATATTTTCTGTGTCTCCTCAGAATGTGCTGGTGGCTCTAAACATGTCGTCCTCTGATGTAGTCTGTGCCCTATTTTTTCAAACTGCACATGAGTGTCTAGTTTGGTGGTGCAGTGAGTGGTGCTGTGGCCTCAGCAGGAGGGTCGCTGGTCTGAATATCATTCAAGGCCTCTTTCTTGTTTACTTGTTCTCCCCTTGTATGTGTGAGTTTTCTCTGGGTACTCCTGTTTCCAGACCAAAAGCATGGGATAGGCTCCCTGCAGCCCCAAATGGGCGGGGCAGCAGAGGTAATGGATGGACTGATGCTCCAATTTGCTGAAAACAAATTTAAGGCCCAACAGCTTTACTGATTTGATAAGCAACTTACGTACGCCTGTGTCTCATTTAGAGAGTGCATCCTGTGGATACTGCATTTGAAGGTCAGTTATATCACACTTACATGTCAAAGGCTGACTCATTACGAAGCTGTTATTAACAGTTTCTAGCAGCCTGTATCAGTAGGTGTGGTCCTCCTGCCATCAAAACCCTTTACTTTAACTCAGAAATAAACTCTTCAAAAAAGTTTGGAAATGTTATTTCAGTCGATTGTTTCTCCTCTTTAACACACCAGTTGATATTGTATTTGACATCATTGGAAAGCCCGATAAGTTATCTTTAAAATGAGGCACAACTTGTGAGGACGAGTGCATTTGTGGAATGAGCAACACAGCTAAATGTGAAGGCAGCACCCAAAAATGTTCAGAATCTCCTCTTCCTGTGGAAGAAGGCCTGCAGTTCCTCAGAGAAGCAAGGGTGAGGAGCTGGTCTTCTTGGGGTGTTGTCTTCCTGGGATGACCAGTTTGTGGTCTGTCTTTGACTTCACCAGTCTCACAGAAATATTTCCTAAGTTTGGAGATCATACAAGGGCTGACACCAAATCTCTGCAGTCTGCGGACCGGAACACCAGCCTCCAGTTACACGGGTTATCGAATTCTGAAAACCCAAAACGAGGACCCTCAGCAGCATGTGTTGCTTTATGACACATGCGGCATGTACGCTCAATATCTTGACAGGTAGGTACACTGGAATAATGCCAGTGGTCCAGTGCAGCGCTTTGTTGTAAATATTATCTCTTCTACTATGAATATAAATGGACACCTGGTCTTTTTTGCCTTTTTTGTCAATAAATGTGTCAGAAAATGCCCTTTGAGTAAATTATTTTGCACCTTTTTTGTAGATAAAAATAAAACATTCAAGCAAGTATCTTTCATTTAGTTGTAAATGCTTAAAACAGTTTGTCATGACAAGAAAAGAAAACAGATTTGAATTCACTCCAAAATGATACTAATGTTATTATTTACAGTATTTTCACATTATTTACAAAGAAAATACCTCTAATAAACCACTTGTAATCTGTTGGAATTATTTGGATAGCGTGGATACTAGAGGAGTTACGGTAGTTTGAATCGTGCATGTCTTTTTCTGTCGCCGGTGACAGCTTCCTCTGTAAAACAAGCTGAGCAAAACCCACACATTTTAGGGGATTTTATAAAATCCCCCTGGACATAGTTTTACGACCACAAAGGAGGACATGTTTGGACAAAAGAGGACGTATGGTGACCCTACAGTTGCAGCATCCTGACATGTTTTACCTCATTGTAATGGTGATTATCAGGCTTTCCAAAGATACACAATACAATACCAACTGATATTATTAAAGGGGAGAAATAATGTACCAAAATAGCATTTCCAAACTTTTTTGAGGAGTATATCTTAACCTGTCATAGAAGGAACAGTGAATATTTGGTTGCCGGGTGTTAAAAATGACACATCCTCGTGTAATGGGTTTAATCACAGATTAATGCAAACTATCACAGCAGCCCATCTGTTTCCACATGCCACACATCTGCTGAGCTCAGCAGAAACGTCCCCTCCCAGCGCCCTTAAGGTGTGAAGTTCAGGGAAAGAGGAGGCGGACAGGGCGTGAGATGATGTCCCAACAGCATAATGTTTCAAACATGTCAGTCATTTCACCTGGACTTACATTGAAATCCTACAGACTACATACCGACACACATGCAGGGCTCAGTTTAGAGGATTTAACTCGTGAAATATCTCTGTCTCTCCTCATCCTGGCCTGAGCTCAGTTTTCACATGCGCACCGAGCCTGCAATCAGATCTCTGCTCTCATCTTCATCCTTGATGCGTGCCTCCCGTTCAGCGACAAACTTCGCCTGTATTATGTAGCAGGGAGGGAGAGCAGGGCAGAGAGGGCTGCAGGCTGCAGGCTGAGGGCGCAGATTCCTCCTCTCGGCGCTCCCTCCAGCACCAGCCCGGATCAGACTGCCCGGGGAGGAGAGCTCAGGACGCAGGCGCGACTACCGCTGCGGATGAGGATGATGGTTGAAGTTTGAGCGGATCTAACTGGGACGAAAACGCCGATCGAGGCACTGCAGTGACGGGATATTTACGATCGCCCACCTGCGACCAAAACAGCAGCAAAACTGGATATTTATAGCGTGAGTAAACCAGGAACTGCCCGCAGAGTGTGTCTTATTCTGCCGCATCGGTGACGCCGTTTATTGCATGATTCAGATTCATTGCAAAAACCTGCAGGTCAGGAATAATCCGACTAGGCGACAATATGAGGTAACAGGAGCATGTTTGTGTAGCAGGTGCACCCTCAGCTCTCCCCTCACTGCAGGTCAGAGCTCGGATTCAGGTGTGGTGATGCACTGCAGCTCCGAGCTTTAGAGGGTGCAGTTTGACCTCAAGTTTCAAAGGGAGGATCCAGACTTGTGATGATCCACTCCTAATGAAGTCCATCAGCTGTAAGAGTATGGAGACCAGAGGGGGTAAGAGGGAGAGGGTCCTCAGTCAGCTGTCAGAGTCTGTTCATACCAGCACACACCACTTAACTTTCTCTCATGTCCAGAGTTGAGAGTGTTCAGGAGCATGCTCTCTAATGCTCTTCAGGGTTGCCTGGTAACTACAGATCACCCCGATGCTTTCAGTCTGCTTGGATGGAGGCCATGCAGCACAGAAAAGACACTCTGAATAGTACTGGGTCAGAAACAGGAGCACAAAAACTAAGTTGTTGTGAGGTGAATTTCTTAAGTGTGTTGAACTGCCTCATAGTGGAAATAAATTAGAAACTCCAGCAGCGTAAAGCAGCTCCAGACTTCAGTGTGCTGCACAGGGGGGTCGTAAAGGAGGGAGGGCCCATGACTGATTGTGCCCCCTCAAATATTACAGCATTTTTCATAGGTGTTTAAAGATTATTCTTCACTCACAAAAATATATTGCAAGAAAGTAATCTTCATTCATTTTGCATGGGCAAACTCCAATAAAATGGCATCTATATATAAAAAACGGCCCTTTAAAACATTTTCAAAGAGATTTTCCAAAAGACCCCCGGCGACCCACCTGCAGTACCTCTGGGGTCTATCAGGGAGTCATAGTCCACATCAGGGGTGTAGACTAAGACTGGCAGCCTGGGGGCCTGTGGCCCTCTTACTCCCTCAGTGTGGCCCTCCAGTCAGTGTACAGATCAAAATATCTTATGTTTAAGAAAACAAAAACAGAAAAACTTGGCATGCCGGAATTAAAAAATATTAATTAAAAAACAGTTATAATTGGCAGACATTGTTTCTGATGAACTCCATTTTATGCATTTGTCAGAACAGACCAAAAATGAGAGTAAAGTATACTTTACTAACAGAGTTAAAGTTGTGTAACTTGCATCAGAAAATGGCTGAAACTGTCTTAAATTCTGTTTCAAAATCATTTGATTAAGATTATATTTATTTCTGTCAGCATATGAGCTTAAAAATTTGTAAATGTTGATTAAATATCTCCCTATGACAGCTATATATTTGCGCCTTGGATTAAGTTTGAGTAATAGTAATCGTTACTCTGCAAATGCAACAATTTGGCCCTTTGACGATAAAGACACTCTCAGTAACTAAAGTTGCTCACCCCTGGTTTTCAAAACCACCCTTTTCCACATGGAAATGCATGAACATGCAAATGCACTGCTAAATGATACCAAATTGAGGCAATGATTCATTTTCCCAGGTTGGGAACTGAGGATCTAAATCAGACACGGGTAACTCTGGTATCCAAGAGGGCCACATGAGCTTTATCTTCAGTTCCAGAGGGCCACATTGTTAAGATTGACTATTAGAGATTTTACTGGCTAATAGAGAATATTTTACTGACCATTTTATTTTTATTAAATAAATACAGTTATCAATGCACAATAGAGAGTCTTACAGAAACAAATACAGCTAATTATAGTTAATCTTTCGTACTTAATTTTAGTTATTACATGGTAGATTTTGTTACTGTCTCTTCATTCATATGCATTTTGGGACCCCCTCGAAAATGAGATGCTGCATCTCAAGGGACTATCCTAAAAAAAATCAAATTTTCCAAAATACTTTAAATTGACTGGCGGGCAGCTTTGAAGGAGCAGGAGGACCGCATGTGGCCCTCGAGCCGGCAGTTGCCCACCTCTGATCTAAATGAAAGGTGTTGTTTCTGAATTCTGCAACACCTTTTAACCTCCATATACCTTTACATTTGGTGACGTTCTGTCAAGCCCACGATTAATACAGTGAACTGTCTGATGTCTACAGATGTTTTCAGCCTCTTTCTGTTATTAGATCAATGCTCTGCAGCAGTAATAATTAATTCAGAGAGAGGAGGAAGAGTGTGAGGGATCAAAAGGGGCTACATCTCTGTGCTCTCTACATTGAGGCAAAAGGGAGGATTCATATGTGTGTAACTTTCACCAGTGTTTCATGGCAGTCCCTTCTTTTCTGTTCTCTGTAGGAGCTATTTTTACACTTATGAATTTTTAACACATACCCGCACATTAGTCGGCTCTAACCTTTCAGAGAACCCAGGCTGTATTTCTCTCAAGATTTTGGACATTATTCTGAAAAGCAGGAACCAAACACAGATGTAAGCTTAGTCGTCAAGTTGAGACCAGATGTCATGACATATCTAAGAGAGTTTACTCTGGTTTATTCTGTAATTTTTTATCTATGCTAAGAGTCATAAATTGACATTATCTTGGTTTGCCATTGTTAAATAATGTCAGAATATGACATAGTTAGCATAGTTTGTCATTATAGTATCTTGTTAATCAATACTATCATTGTTATTAATATAAAGGTGCTTTATGTCACACTTCTTCCTCCACCAAAGCAGCCTTTTGACACCGTGCAGACAGTGGGCCCTGCAATAACCTCCACAGGCTCAATAAAGTCTCCATACACATAAAGACACTGGGAGAGTTAAAGTGCTGCAGTCCCAACAACAACAAACAGTTGGCGTCCCAGAATAGCGGCTGAATCCTAACCTGAATGTGAACCATCTCTGCTGCACTGTAGACATTACTCCCAGGACTTTGCTCCTGTCTGCTCCCGTCCAATCAGAGAGAGGCTGTGGCGATGCAGCCAGCGCCCCTGTTGGGAGCATCCTGTGAGCTGGATGGTGACTCAGCTAAAACAGGGAGCAGGAGTGTGGTGACGTTGTACAGTGCATCAGCAGCACTGTAGGACTCTAGTGAAATACTCCTCATTCAAGCAGCACAGAGAGCATCGAGCTGCAACAGTGGACTTTTTAATCCACCGGCATTTGTGTGAGGTTTGAATGTTGAAGGTCCAAAACAAACACTGAATTTAATCCAGTTTAAAGAGTTTTGCAGGATTATACCATGTTGACACTGTGAACTTTTACCCCTAAGTAAATGAAATTATCTGATGTGCATTTTGTTAAACTGCCTTATCAGAGTTTCTGTAATAGTTTAAAAAAAATGCTGCATAGCACTGAAAAACAGTTAAATCCATAGGTACACTCAGATGATTTTTCATCCATTTGCTGCTCAGTGTTAGCTTACATCAGCATCTGCTTCAGCATATTATTTAGTAGCTTTTAGTAATATAAAAAGCCTATTAATCATCTCCAATAAGTCTGAACAGTTTTGGCTAGTTACTTAAAAAATGAATAAATGACTTTTTACTCAGTACTCCTAAAAATTTTATAATATAACTTTGCTCATAACTTTGTTTCAGGAATAACAAAATACTTTGCTTTCAAGTTACTTATTACTTTTCTCTCTTTAGTAAACTCATCTACAAGAGATCCAAAACTAAGTTTAAAAAGGTCGACAACACACATTTTTGAAACTGGGTCCCTGAGTGAATAAATCTCAAAGCCCCCCTATTGCATTCCCATGTGTTCAACGAATACGCACATTTTCAGAAATGTCAATATCATAGCCCCATCGCTCCCTTAAACCATATTCTCTAACCCCGACAACAATAGAAACAACAGCTCAATACAGTGTCACTTTTGTGCTGCAGTAGCTACTGAGCTTGCTTTGGCTTTTACCGCAAAATCTCCTGCTCCTCTACGACCACTGTGAGCAAAAAGTAGACCTGGAGAACAGCATACCCAACAAGTTGTTTTATTTGTTCACATCGCACATGTTTGGTGCACATCCTCAGTGTCTTCTTCTCTTGTTTTGGTGTATGTCTGCAACAGCGTTACAGCACCACTTGCAGGCCTGTTGTATATATTACAGCGTCTTCAGCATTTAATTCGGACCTACACATTTCTTGAAACAATGCCATGTTTACAGAAAACATTTTAAGAATGAAAACTTTTTCATTTCCATGTGGATAGGGCCTCAGTCTAAAAATAATACCTTGAATTGAGGAACTTCCTGTGCCCCTCTTAAAATCTATGCTGTACTGCCTCTACATATAATCATTAGAGCAGCCCAACATGGACTAAGAGTAACTCAGTAGCTAAGCATGTCTTTGTTAGTGACTGACTGTGCTGTTATCACTGTTTTAGAAATTGTAATCCTTCACTAACTCCTAAAAAAGTAATACATTTACAGTAGCAGTGTGAATTCAGGTTTGGTGGGACTGAGGGCTGAAATGGACACTCAAACCAAAGTGGCTTTTTTCCCCCCGTTTTTATTTTTTATTTTTGTTTATTCAATTTTTTTCTAACCACATCAATGAAAGACACAACTTTCCTGAGCCCAAACTGATAAACTGCATAATGAAAATCACACGGCACTGATTGGTGGGACATCACATACGCAGACAAGCACTCATTAATGTGGATACTGACCCTGAAATTTATGGGGAGAGGAAAATGACAAAGGCTGGACTTTAGGAAGTTTTTATTATAAAGTTTTAAAGTTGTTTCATCTGGTAATTTGCTCAAGTTTTAGATTTGAACCTGAAAATTTTGTACAATTCTAAAAAAACAGCCTAATAAATGAACTTTTATTTAAGGTGTCAACAATCACAACTGCCCCATATTAAGAACATTATATATTTTATTTTCTGGATACTTTTGGTAAATATTTTATGGGAAAACATTTGGCTAACTGTGCCCTTTGCTATGTTGGCTTTGCTCCTGTTTTGACCTTAATAATTTTCTTGTCTTGTTTTTCTCATCATGTTCAACCCAGACTATGGACGAGGTGAGGGAGAGGCCCAAGAGGAGGCCGCTGGTCCGGGCTGCGTCAGAGGAGAGCTCCAGCGACCTGAGTTCGATCAGTTATTCCCCGTCCCCCGGCGACACTCTGCCCTGGAACCTGCCCAAACACCATCGCATCAAGCGCTCCAAGTCGGCTTCTGGAGATGTGCTGGACCCCGCTGAGAGGGCCGTCATCCGCATTGCAGGTAAGATTGTCATATAGGAAGAAAATAAGGAAGTAAGTTGTTATTAGGGGTTGATTTAATACTTTTATATGTAAATAATGGGGTATAGGTGAAGGGTTCAAGTGAATTTATCTTAACTCAAACTTTCTGTTTACAGCCCAATCAGGGCATCAACTGTCAAAGAAACACTTAAAATATGTCAATTACAAATTTTCTGTGTTTCTCCTAAACATGAGTTTTGACAATGATGAACACTTAACACAATCATTATTGTTGTCTTGGTTGATTTGTGAGGGTCCGTGCACCTGCAGCACAAGCTCTGTGAACCAAGCAGAGACTAAAAAAAAGGTTTGTTTTGGGCTTTTTGTTCAGCTTTTTGACCAAACATTGCTCTACAACAAAGATTGCCTGGTAAATTTTATAACCACTAAGTTCAACAGGCTGTAATCTTACTTATATTAGGTTTTGGATTGATGTCATATGCAGACAAGAGCTGATGCCTGCAATGCCGACGCAGTGAAACATAGCAGAAAAATGTCAAATCAGTGTGTTAAATATAACGTAACCACACACAATAACATGATAATAATTCATTTTCTGCTCATGTGTTGATATCAGAGAAAAACTGGCATAAAAGACTTAATTACCTTTTTATTTGTGCAGATGATGTGACACCTTTTTTGCTCAAAAATAATGTTTTTGAAAGCTCTTTTCAGTGAGACTGTGCATAAGGATTTTGCAGCTTTGCATCTTTTTTTATTAATATATTTACCAACACATGTAGCTGAACTGTCAGTGGTGAAACATGAATAAACTCTGATCTATGTCACCAAAACTAGTTAACAAGAGAAAAGATGTGCAGTAACTTATGTCTGAGTGTTTCACTCAGGTGTCATAAGCTGCTGCGGTTTTTTAACTATGACACTCGCACACACTGATGAAAAGTTACTGCCCTACCAGGATTATCATGAGAAACAGAATATCATTTTTTCTCATTAAATAGTTTCACAGTTCATTTAACATAACAATGACTTTTACAGAGGAACAAAAGCGTTCATCTTAGTCTTTTCTCCTCTTTGCTTGTTTAATCACTCTTATGCACTTCTTTGCTCCATCGGTCCTGGTTTCTTTTCATCTTCATGTCTCAGCCATTTTATCCAACAGTATTCAGATGGGCTAACTGGCTTCTATTCAGCTTAGAGCTAATGAGGGGACTAGTGCCAAAAAAAACCCCACACACCTGCTGTTGTAACTGAGGCTGAGGGACCGTTCTACCTGCTGGATGTTACTGTTATCTTTGAATATACCTTTCAATGGGAGACATGTCTGGACTACAGACAGGCCAATCTCATACCCACACTCTTATCATGAAGCTGTGCTGTTGTGACACATGCAGAATGTGTCTTCACATTGTCTTGCTGAAATAACCCTGAAAATGAGCCACTTGAAGGGCAGCATATGTTGCTCTAAAACCTTTATGTACCACTCAGCATTAATGGTGCCTTCACAGATGTGCAAGTTACCCATGCCATGGGCACTAATGCACCTCCATACCATCAGATACCATCAGAGATGCTGGCTTTTGAACTTTGCTTAGAAAACAGTCTTGATGGTCCTTTTCCTCTTTAGCCAGAAGGACACAACCACCATAATTTCCAAAAACAAATTGAAATGCGGACTCGTCAGAGCACAGGACACTTTTCCACTTTACATCAGTTCATCTCAGATGAGCTCGAGTCCAGAGAAGTTGGCGGTGTTTCTGGATGTTGTTGATATATGGCTTCTGCTTTGCATGGTAGAGGTTTAACCTGCATTTGTAGTTGTTGTAATGAACTGTGTTAACTGACAATGGTTTTCTGAAACGTTCCTGAGTTCCCATAGTAATATCCTTTACAGAATGATGTTGATTTTTAATGGAGTCTCACCTGAGAGATTGAAGGTCACAGACATCCATGGTATTTAACCTTGCTGCTTGAATGCAGAGATTTCTCCAGATTCCCTGGAAAGCTTTTAAGAACCATTCACTTTATTTTCATTCGAGGAGACGTAACAGATCTCTGCACTGTTACAGCTCCATCATCAGTTCTTCTTATACTCATCCATTTCTTATGAGGGGTGACAAACTTCTCCAGGTTTTAAAGCTCCTTTGTCTCTGTTAAATGTCTGACCACTGAGCTCAGGCTCAGATGGTTTGACCTGCTGCCTCAGCACTTCCTCTGGATGATGATGAGTTCATACGGTCTCTCTGGACCACAGGCAGCATCACAGACCTCTTTCTTCCCCCCCCCCCGGTCTTCTGTGATATTGATCTGATGGGGTGGGGTTCTGCAGCAGTGTTGTGTGACTCCGTGTTGTTTTCTCTCCGCACTCAACAGCAGCAGCGGGAATATTGACTCTACGGTAGTTTGCAGAGGTGATTGAGAAGTGAAGTTTAGAAGATTACCTGGAAAATGTGTATCTGGGGAGAAGTTTGTCCTTTTGTTACTTTCGGTGGTTCCTTTAGTCTTGAGCAGGAGACCAGGACATCCTGAAATGAGTAGAGTTAATATCAATGCTGCGTCTTTGAATTGCTGCCATAATGGCTCTGGTCTGATTCATTGGCCTGATGAGACGCATACAAGGCCGGAGCTGCAGTTTTATGTCACCACAAATGTAGACAGGACCATTTGTTACCAAGCTGCAGACAGTTTGAGAGGCAGGGAGCGCAAACTGACACTAAATAAGACGTCAGGATCAAGGACTCTAACATGATAGTTTATCGACAGATAACTGGCTCATGATGTGGCTCTGTTGACTTCTGTGCTGAGTGATGGGGACAAAACAAACACAATAACATGTTTGTGGCAGAGTGGATATGCCGTGGTGGACTGCTGAGGTCAGCAGAAATGTAGAGGATAGAGATGAATGATGGTTCAGCTCACATGTTGTTTTGGTTTTGACTGATAGTGACCGCCAGGGGCTATGAGCCTCAGATGACTTAATGACTGAGTGAGTGGCTAATTCATTATTAGACTTTCACAGTACATAATAATAAACCTCTGGCCACTTTTTGGAATTAATGGAAAAGTGTGCAAATGTTAGGGGTGTAACGTACACAAGTTTTGTTCAGATTTTGGATTTTGAGTCGTGGTTCAGCAAGTTTTGGATACACTTTTCTGAACTTTCTCTCTCATGATTTCTCTTGCATAAAATGTCTTGCTCACATGCACTTGCATTTTCTTTCTCACTAACCCAACAACTCTCATATAAAAATACAAATTCACACATACACACACACACACACACTCTTTCCTTCCTCGCATACTTTTACATTTTCTCAGACAAAACACACATAAGAAAACACAATAAATACACTCTACCATCAACACGACTGCTGTATATCTCATAATTTAAGTGCATACAAACACTAAAATACTTTACTTATCTTTATTTTCTCTATATATCTTAATAGTGTTTATGACTGTATATGTGAAGCACAACCATAGATGCATATTTATGTCGATATATGTGCTGTTGTCAAGATGATACTACCAGTATCTATAAACATATATTCATGAATGAGCTATTAACTTTTCCTTATTCCCCATCCTTATTTTCTTATTATTGCTCTATTTTATTTTATATATTTATATATATGTATTTTTTCTATATATATCTTTATTTTATCCACTGTTTCTGTTATATTTTTGGCAGTTTTAATTTTATTGAAATTTCTTGTTTCTAGTTAAGTTTTTATTCTAAAAAGAAAAACCCAAATAAAAAGAGTTTTAAAAAAAATACTTGTTTTAACTTAGAGCTTGTCTGGAAAGTATTATTTTTTTCTCTTCTCAAATTAAGCTCCTACAGCCTTGAATCTCTCATGTTTCCGTTACAAGCTGATAGCACATTTAGCACCGCTTACCTGTTAGTTGAGCAGACAGATCAATGTCTACAAGGATTAAAAGTTTCCTTGGACGTCCAAACATTCAATAAGGAATATGGTATCATTCCCAGAGTCCACAATGCAATCCAATCTGACAAAAAAAAAATCCTTCTTTAAGGCCATGTTTGTCTGTGTCAAGTGTTTCCTCTTTGGCTGTTCCTCTGAAACTCACATTAGACTGTGAAGGATGCCCGCACATTTCTTCAGACATGTCTTTCTTCATCGTTTTCAGGGAGAAACTCAAGTGTTTCATTTCCATTGAGATACAAAAGATCTTCAATAAGAAAGTCCTGGCCAAGGCAGCAGCAAAAGAAGTTTGACACCAACAACAAAAAATAGAATAACAAAACAGATTACACAATCACATTTCACAAACAACAATTCAAACATGTGCATACACTATTCAAATGATCCTTCATTTTGGTTTTAAAATCTCCCAAACTAACACAAGGCTTTAGTTTAAGGTGACTCTGAGGGTCAGAACAAGATGATAGAGCAAATATATTTAAAGCTATTTCACCAAAAGACAGAGCGAGTTTGAGGAATCTCAAACATGATGAATCTATGAGACAGAGGGTTAAAACGTCAGGTAGTTTTCTGGGAGAAAGTCTGGGAGCAGCCACCACAAAGTCTGGATCTCCTGGTTCTGAGACTTGATCCAGGCACCACCAGAAGCAGTTGGTTGGATGACCTGAGAGATGTAGCTGGAGTGTAGAGCAAGTAGGTAGGACAGACCTAGCTTATTTAAAACTTAAAAAACAATCAATAAACTTTTAAAATTAACCATTAAATGTTCAGGAAGCCAATGGATAAAAGCTTTAACTGGTGATTTATGGTCATGTTTTCTTGTCCTTGTGAGGAGGCGTGAAGCAGCATTTGCACCAGCAAAGAACATAAGTAAGCCCTTGCTGTTTCAGTAAAATCTGTCAAAAACGTCTCAGAATAGAGTAAAAAAAGAAAGGACTCCAATGACCAGGGTTGTAAAAATTGAAATATGAGTCAACTGAAATGAGTCATATGTATGTATGTATATATATATATATATATATATATATATATATATATATATATATATATATATATAAAATGGCATTTTGGGTTCGTAAAAACTTCTTCGTAGGGTCACACTTTGGCCCTGATCTGTATTCAAACATTCGTGCCCAGAACATTTACATATGACCTACAAATAATGAGAACTTTTATTCTCTGATGTCTGAGTAAATGTGTCTGAAGATTCTTCATCATTCAGCATATTAAATTATACACAAGCTTTTGCCTTTTGAAGTTTTGTTCTACCTGTTCTGGCTTGGTCAGGCCAAGTGATCAGTCATATTACATAACCCTTCAGCTTATTTGTATTTTGCCAGTTTCTGTTACTCAAGTATCTGAGGGATCGTAGCTGTGGGACAGCTGTGCAGGCTTTTGAAAAGAACTTCTGTACTCTGTAGGAAGAGTTGTGGTCAAGTATTTTGACGGTGAGACTTGAAATTACTGGTTAGTTTGGACCCTTAAATTTCCCTAAATCCACTAAACAAAATAAAGATTCTTAAAATGTGGTTTTCTCGTGACTCATGTTGGAGCAGACTGAACAGTGTTAAAGGTCACCAAAGAGAAGACAAGTTTAGGAAGACAGATGAAGGACAAACTGTTTTTCTCGTTCTGGTCTCACTCATTGTCTTATTTGTAAAACTGACTTACCAGTGTAATTCTTTACCCTACACTTATCTGTCTTAGATGGACATGCTCAGATTACACACAAAAATGTTTTTAAGGTGAGTTTTTGCTGAAGTTCTTACTACTTTACTCTGTTTCAGGAGCATGAGAGTAGAACAAAGTTGTGTCTGCTTGTAAAAGATTCAGATAAATAATTCAGAGCTGCTTTCGACTTGTGACTGTGTGCAGTTTTTTGTCAGAGTGTTGCATTCTGAATTTATTATTGATGACATTTTGCTCTCTCTACTGTAGCGAGTGTATCAGAAATGAGTAAGGATGTTTTTGGGCCCTTCACTCGTGTGCAATGATTTTTATCCTGTGTCATTTAAACAAGAATTTGTTTTGTTTTGTTGTTTTGCCTAAACTGTTTCTAGATTTGGATGTAGACTGACTTATTTTATCTTGGAAATTTCCCACATTTTATAATAAATCTGATTACTCTTCCTGTCGGACTGAGGGTTTTGTGCAGTTTCCATGCTGGACACTAGAGGGCAGTATCCAAAGATGAAGCTCAGTGGAGCTGCTGATGCTCCTTCATCACTGATCCACGTTACTGCAAACACTGATCTGCTTCTTGATTTATTGAGGTTCAGTGCTTAACAAATATATTAGTTCACTTGCCATAAAAAGAGAAAACACAAATATTTTAGACACCTAAAACAACTTATTGGACAAAGATGTTGAACAGGAATGAGGAATTTCAAACTGATTTCACCTTTTTAGACCCAAATTTGAGCCACTCACTGGACTTCTCTGAGAAAGCAATTAATCAAGCATAACATTTGACCACTAAAACAACTTTTTATGTTTATTAGTGCAAGTAAATAAATATAATTTGATATCTTCAATCCAAAAAAAAAAAAAAAACGCTTTACCATTTTTTGCTGTTTTTTGTGAAACAGTTATTTGAAAGTACATGGATAACAATCATAATTCTAGCACTGAAAATATCATTTTTGGCTAAAGAGCTTCTACATACTGGTGTATTAACCATTATAGATACATAAAACATGGTTTTAGTAATTACCAATGCTGTTCATTTAGGGCACCTGTGCATAAACCTTACACTGAGTGGTGGTCTAGTAAGTTTCTTAAGTTCAGTATATTTGATAGACAGACCTAAATGGGAGAAAGGTCTGGATTTGGACATCTTCAGACAGTGGTAAGAAATAAAAGAGAAAACTTTATGCCTTGTGAAGACCTGAACAAAGCAAACATTGTAAATTCTTTAAAAATCAGAAATGTGATACCCTGTAATAAATATACAAAATTCATGTTTTTAATGGCCTTACTTTATTTATCTGCACTGTTTCCTGAATGTTTTTATAAACAAATGTCTTTGTAAATAGATCTGATTACAGTTCATCAGGATTGATTTCCTCTTTTTAAAATTCTGTTCTTGTTTTACTTAGTTTGAAATGATTAACTTCTGTTGTTTAGAAGGTTCAAAACAAAAAGTTTGCAGACTTGTCCAAAAGAAACGTTTCCATTGGTCTGAGCGGAGATGGTGTAAAGATGGTGAACATTGTGTCCCAATGATCTGCCTCTACATTAAGAAACAAAGAAACCGACTCTGTAACAGTACTGCTAATGAGATTACAGTAATATATTAGCTCTGGAACACATTATCCCCTCACTCAACATATTTTATCTTGTAAATAGAGTTCAGACTGCCAACCTGCAAGCAAGCCAGACAAGGCCTGACACTCACAAATCAGTGAATACACACAAAACCTGTCAGTGAATAGTGAGGGGGGAGGGAGTGTCCTCTCTTGGATTTGCTGTTATTTTCTTTTATTTTAGCAGGGAGCATAAATTAGCAGCGCAGTCAGGGCACAAAGTCTTTAGTTTGGTGATGTGTGGGCTGGTCAGTTGGCACTGCAGTCAGTCACTGGAGCCAAAAGCCAGACAAGCAAACAGAGAGACAAAAGTGAGACTTTCTCTGTGAGGCTTCGTCCACTGGCCGGGCATCAGACCAGAGGGGGTGTTTTCTGATTTGGTACTACACTGTTACACGGCCAGAGTGGGAAGGGGAAAATCAGGATTAAATTACTAGTGGTCTAAGAACATATTGATACCCTGGTATATCATGATATTTTGTAGCCCAATACTGTATTGATATTTTTGTGATATTTAGTCTTTCAATAATTTATAGAAGTTCAGGATATTTGTTTTATACTTGGGCAGCAGGTAGTGCACATGCCTCAAAGCAAGAAGGTTGCTAGTATGATCCCAGTGTCAGTCAGGGCCTTTCTAAGTAGAGTTTGCATATTCTCACTGTGCATGCGTTGGACTTCCTCCCAAGGCCAAAAACATGCTCATTAGATTGTTTGGTGACTCCAAAGTTGCCCTTAGGTATGAATATGAGTGTGAATGGTTGTCTGTCTCTCTACGCGATGGGCTGGGGACTGGTTCAGGGTGCACCCTGCCTCCCACCCGTTGTCAATTGGGATCGGCTCTAGCCCTCTGCGACCTTGAAAGGGATAAGCAGTGGAGACAATGGATGGGCGGATGTTTTCTATTTTAGTTCAGCCTTGGGCCACTAGTTGGCAGCAGGCATTCAGCCGTTTGCCTCTCTGTCTCTCTGTTACATTCATTGCTTTTATTTTTGTAACTGGACCTGAGAAAAATGGTGCATTTAAGGGCCTCTAACAAAAGAGGGATATTACAACTCAGCCTGAATCCAGTCTTCGTTTCCAACACAAACAAGTCCAAAATGATTGAGAAAACAGAAAAGAAGGAGAGGAAGATGAACCTAAACCTTGTCTTTTATTCTGAACAACACATTGTTAGTATAAAGTAGATTTTACTCACCTGAAAGTGCTCCATCAAAAAAAAAAAAATTAATACAATGCTGTTAAAACATTTCTGTCTCTCTTAGCAGGTCATAATTCAGTTGCTAGAAAGGCTGAGTTGTGAGGTTCAGAGTTTCTGTATTTGATTATTTAATCGACTCGCAGTGTTGAAATATTTTGTCTGTACATTCCTGACTGACAGGTTTATTTATGTTAATTTTGCAATTTGCAGTTTTCTGCTTGTAAATTCTCCCTCTGCTGATAGCGGTGTAAACAATCTGCCGGCTCTGAGAGAAAGTGGTAACACACACAGAGGATATTTAACTTTCTGTTGGTTTTATATCAAAGATGGTTTATACTTTTGTGACGGGTCTGATGGTAACAGTGCAATTCATCGGTGTGTGCTGCATTTGGAAAATGTCAGAATCCCTCACAGTGAGTAGTGATGCAAATTGAGTTTTCTTCAAAGCTCTGTTTTTGTGATCATGATTTTGGCCTCTTGTTTTATTTCAAGTAATCCATTAGCTTATTTAATTCAGGTCATGTTATATATCATGCTCTTTATGTCATCCATCCATCCATCCATCCATCCATCTATCCATCTATCTTACTGCTTGCCATGTGGTGGGAAATACCTTGTACTGGTCTCTTCTCAATCACAGGGCTGACATATAGAGACAAGAAATCAGGCAAACTGTACATATACAAAGCCACCCATCAGGGGGGATAAAGGGTAAAGCTTTGAGGGGCCCAGAGTCGTGGAGGGTCCCCAAATAATAAGAAATTTCATGGCCATGGTCTTTTCTAAGTATAATTTTATCCTAATTACCCTCCATTAAACAACTGTTTTTGTTTTGATTGCCCCCCCCTCATTAAAATGGTACAAGACTTCATTTTTTTTCTAATTTAATCATTGCTGATGGGCTTATTGAAGTTAACTTTCCGGTACAACTGTGTTTAGACCTGCAGCCAACTTTTCCAGTCAGCTTCAAAACTGACTGGAGCCAGACCCAGGATGCAAATTAACGCTAACGCTACAGAACCAACGTGCAAGGTTGAAATTAGTAAATTACACATGGGGCCCCTATAAAAAAGCCTTTCAGGGGCCATTTCTGTGTGCAGATCTAATGTAAGATTCTGAGATTCTTCATCCTAGTGACTTGCAACCGAGAAAAAATGGCAAATGCTCTCACTCACAATTGTGAAATAAAAAACGTAACTTGTGATCACATCTGTAACATTTGTGTACTGAGCATGCTTGAGCCTTGTTAACTTTAAAAGCTTGTTGAGAGTTAAAAGCTGCTGCTGATCATGTTATTTTCTATTGTCCTGCTTTTTTACACCCATTTTCACTGATTCTTAATACTTTACAATACACAGTCATCGGATAATGCCTTACAAAGCAGTATCATACTTTAATTAAAACACCCTGAGTTTACAGTATTGTCTGCCAACAACTGATGTTTTTCTTAGATTTTTTATTGATTGAAATGTCAAGCTATGCAGTGTTTGGTGTATACTAGAGCCAGTCTTTGCTCAGAAAACAATGCTCTGACAGTTTCAGGATCAGTGCTGCCATGTATTTTGTCGACAGCAGAGCATGCTGTCACTCCACACTTTAAAAACTCTCAGCGGTAGGAATGAGAATCGAGGACTGGCTCAAGTTGAGTTTGGTTCCAACTAGTTTAAAGAATCAGCATTATTTTTCTTTTTGTTCTGAACAGTTCCTTTATCACTGTCTTTAACTTAGTACCACATACTTTGCAAGAGAATGATGTCTCACTCTTGGGAGGGGTCTCCACTCTTCCATATTTGCACCATAATTTGACACAGATATTACACACTAATGGGATTAATGTTGATGTCTCGAGATTTAATGATAACAGAACTTTGCTGTGGCCCTTTTGGGTAAATGCAATTTCGGCTTAATAAGTTAGCATGGCAGACAGGAGACAGAGGCGATCTTAAATGTGACTTTGGAAGTGCCATGTGTTTGACGTTGTTGGCACAGATATCCTGTGTGGGCCTAAGAATAGGATCAATAAGCAAAGTCAGCTCCAAAGCTAAATTAAGCAAACCTAAGACAGGGGATGTTAGCCAGAGGGCTAGTGCTAATGCTACTTATCCAATGTGGATGCAATGTTATTAAATGAGATCAAAGAGGGTCCACTAAATCCGCCTTTCAGGGGCCCTGACATGTCTGTGTTGTCTGACCTTTGCAGTAGTTATCATAAACATACAAATATAAAATATATTCAGTTATCAGACATTCATATCAGGTGTCCATATATTTTACCTTCTTGAGGAAGCAACTTTAAGGACGTTTGCAAAGTGATATTGATGTAAAATTTGGGATTATTTTAGAAATTAGGGAAAATGTATCAGGTTGTAGTTGTTTATACATTAAAGATTAAAGGAGCATGTTATGCATTTTCATCCATCATAACTTTAAATGCTTCACGAAGGACATACTCAGGGTAGATTCACAGTTTATCTTCTCAGATTGTCTTGTAAGAGATTCTCTGTGCAGCTTCTAAGCCCCACTTCCTTGTAGGATATGGATCTTTGTGTAGCTGCTGTTTGTCTTGGCATCCTGATGTGCAATTGTCACTGTCTTATCTGTGAGGCCTGTGATTTCTCTGAATGTAACAGAAGATCTTTTCTCTACTCCTGGCACGGCAGAGTTCTCATTCACATTCCTTGAAGAATAAAACTAAACTTAACTATTTTATTCAGCATTTACTTAGTCATGAGTTCACCATTTAATCAAGTAAGTGCAGGAAAAAGGTCAGGTGATCACATTTTAAATCATCACATAAGTTCACCCTGACTCTTCCTTCTCATGGTTGTGCTCATAGTTTCAGTGTTGTTTGTGATGTAGCCCAGATCTTGTTTTGTACTGAAGAGGTGTGGTTATCTGGCATTAAAACTTCAAAACTTGTCGTCATTCAGCTTCGGGAATATGACGTGACCCTGTGGAGGAGCGTGTGAGTGTTCTCTGAGGTTATTTTAAAGCTGTGAATACTACACGATCCACTTGCCCCAGTTTCTCCAGCAGCAGGAACTCGGATAACCCTGCACAGCTCTGTCATTTGTTTTTTCATGGAGGTAGCCATGTGTGTGTCTGCATTTGGGGTGGAGCTGGCCTGTGTGGTGTGTGTGCCTCTGTGCCTCCACTACTATCTGTCCTTTTGGTGTGTGTTTGCCTCTGTGCCTTTAAAAGGAGGGTCTGATATGGGCCCGTGTGTGTGAGGGTATTTCTCAAGCACAGGAGGGGAGTGGTGGTGGTGGTGGTGGTGGTCTGGAATGAAACCTACAGCTTTATAGAGGGAATACAGTGACAGTGCGTGGGTGAGGGTGAAGGTGGGGGACATACTGATAGGTGGACAGAGTGCTGAGGGGGGGACAGAGAATCATAAAGGGGCTCACAGTGTCACAGGAAAGTTTATAAGAAAGTTTGAAGAGAGAGGAAGGAGTGCCCACTTCCAGCTGAGTATCAGCCAGGCCATGTCCATGCCCATGTTTGACCCAGGTCAGCGGCTGGCAGAGGAGCAGGACTATGTGCAAGCCTATGAGAACGTGAGGGAGAAGTATAAAGGTAAAAACTCCTATTTCATTCAAGTGGCATGCACATGACATACTTTATGTGAATGGGAAGTTGGTTGCGGGTGTTTGCATGCATGAGTGAAGTTCTGACCTACTGGCATCAGTTGGTTTCTGTTAGTTTCTGTTAGTAAATTACTATAAGCACTTCATAATGTGTCATGGGGCATCAGTGGCTGATAGTGTCAGATAGTGTGCTTGTAATCGGAAGGTTGCATGTTCAAGCGCAACTCCAGCTGTCACATATCAATGTGTCCTTGGGCAAGACACTTAACCCCAAGTTGCTCCCACTGCCGCATCAGTGGCATGTAAATGGGCATATAAGGGCGTGAATGTGTTTGCTGATACTGATAGACAGCTGACATAGAAACTCCAACCATCAGTGAGAGAATGTGAGAGTGAATGTGTAGATGTGACCTGCGGTGTAAAACTGCTTTGAGAAGTCAAAGACTAGAAAAGCGCTATATAAGCTCAAGTCCATTCACATCATAATGTCATGTTATGGCACCTTGTGTTGTAAACAAGCTTTCCTTCATGGCTTCTGGCTAATTCCAGTATGCATTTCAACTTAGATGTTAACATTGTATTAATGTTTTTTTTAGAAAAATGAGTCTCAAACCAAAGTTTGGAGTATTTAACTGTGGCTGCTTTAAGTGGAGGATGGGGATGACTTACCCTCGGCAGCAGCATCATCCAACAGTTAAAGATGCTTTTTCCTTTTAATATAATTCACAGTCCTGATGTGTTAAATCATCAGCTTTCAGTTTAATTATATGATCACACTACAGCTCAGACAAAGTGCTTCTCTTGGCCAGACTGTGGAGTAGGCTATTAAGCACAAGTGTTTTGATCAGTAGTTACAAGCATCAGTCCTGACCTACAGATCAGGAGAAAATGACTGTTCGTGATAGGTTCCATATCAGTTGGGACATCCCTAGATTGGAGTGATTCATACTGGCATCACATCAAACTAAATATAATCTGTTAAAAAGGTTAAGGTGATTGAGCTTTTGCCAAGTTGTGAATCAGCAAATTTCTGGTGAAACATAAAAGAAACCTGTGACCTCTTTGACCTCTTGTCTCTTGACTGCCTCCTGCATTCAGGGTGATGACTGGGCTCAGAGAGGTGAGACTTTTGGCCCCACAGTTCAGTGGCGTGGATCCAACAATGCAGCACAAGTGATAAGAGAGCGGCCAACAAGGTGGTGTGTCAAACAGATATTCGCCTGATTATGTCCAGGCATTTATAACCCTGCAGAGATTTTTTTTTATTCAAGAGTAAGGCAGATAACCTTATGATGCACCTATAGCTTATTTGCTTACAGAAACAAGGAGTCAGAATTTGACTGGTGCAAAACCTGTGAGGGGATCCCAGCCTCTATGCTGCAGGAAGCAGCAGGCCTAAATTATTTTGTATTTTAAGGATCTGAATGTTTGCAAATAGATCATTGTACCATTTATTTAGAGAAAGCTTGATTAAATCGTCAAAAAATCTTCTTTCTTGAATGAGACTATTTTATTATTAATCAATTCAGTAATCAACCACTGGTGGAGCTGTGCTTCCTGACATTTTTTTCTCCATCACTCATTACTGTGTATAAGAAATGCTCAGACCGCTCCTGATCCACATTAAACAAAGGACAAACTCAGTCTTAATTTAATTCAATGATAAATGGTTGTATTTTGGTATAAATGTTAATTTTTTAACTTTTTTATAATTTAAAACAGTCCCACACAAACTTTAAGGCACTAAGAAACCTTTAAATGAATTATCAACAAAGTGCGTGATCATGTTTGTGGTTTTTTATGTTCAAAAATAATTTTGACAACCGAAGAACAAAGCTGTTAACCTGGCACACCAGATGGACCGTTCAATATATTTCAGTAGTCCATCTGGGAAAGAGCCCACAGAAAGTGTTTGGAAATGGGCAGAACCTTTCAAAAGCAAATCCAGCAGGTGATTGGATGATCGTTTCTTCAGTCGCATTCATTACGGACCAATCAGATAGTAAATTAGACAGGCGTAAGCCACTTCATAGAACAAACTCTTCCCAAATATCCTTTCTATTGAGAAGTGCTTTCAGTGTTATTTGTTTTTATATTTAATAAAGAAATTGGGTCCATACCCACCGCCCACCCACCTAATGATTATCAACTCCTCCTCTAGGGTGCTCCTTAACCATGTTTGGAAACAATGCATCAGAGTTTGGATCATTGTTTTTAATAAGAAAACAAACCACTTGCGTGTGAGGCTCAATGTCCAAACATAGGCAGGTGTGTTTCAGGTGCTGTAAAATGTGGAATTTATGTCATGATGGCACATAAAATGCAGTCTGTTTTGAGGGGTGTCAGAGGATAAAAAGGTGTGGGTACTCTACTTGCACAACATATGAGCTTTACAGTAATAATGATAACAAGTTCTCACAGTCCTGGAGTCAAGCTGCTCAGCTCCACTGGTCACTGGCTGTCTTCAGTTCAGGGGTTTTATCCATCAAACAGAACTCTACAGGGTTCATTTACTGATTGGTGTAACACCGTTTTAGTTAATGTAGCATCATGGTAAAATGAGGAAGAAAAGCTATATAATAGAGCCACCACTAGCCTGATCCGTATGTTTCCTGGTACAACTAAAACAGTGAGGCAGCATTTTATAATACACATTGACAGTGGCTGGTGATTGCAGCCCGTCTCATCTTTTGATATTAAAAAGTTATAAGTTCCATTTTACATGATGCAGCCAACTTTTGGTTGAAGGAATCGGTATAAAAATTGTCTTTTGTACTGGATTTTATGGCACAGCCAAAGGTGCGTTGATTAGCCTACACAGACTGACTTGTCATTCATAGACAGCAGGATGTGGGGAAGCTCTCTTTTTGAGGAGTGGGCACTTGATGGTTTTATGTAGAATATATAGCCTGCATGTAAAACTGCTGTTGTTTCAATCCAGGCATTGTTCTTGAGATGCTGCATGGGTGTTCAGAAGAATCCTGGGTTAAAATAGGTTAGTAATAAACAGAAACCATAACTGTGGGCAAAGTTTCCAGCCTTTTTACAACAAACTATCTGTTAGGACACAAAGGCCCAGTGTTGGTGTCTGTGTCGAGGAGAAGTATGGCTCTATCCTGTCACAACAGTCCAGTAATTTTCTCCCCATGTGGTCGCCCACTGTGCATGTCACTGTAGTGTTTCTGTTGTGTGGCTCTGGCTCCAGTCTACTGCTCCACACCCCGTTATAACCTCCTGCCTCTGCCAATATCTCACTTCCTGTTACTCACTCTCATTGTTGGTTTTGACTTGATACTATTTGTTTAAGGTGACTGTTGATTCAGACTGATTGGAGGGTCTGGAGTGGAGTATAAAGAAGGTGTTGTTCGATGTAATGTAAAGCTCATTTTGTTTTTGAGCTTCAAGCAGGTTTTTATTGTTTGAAGTTCAGTCACGTAAGGCAGAGTCATGGCCATCTTTGGTCTTTGGTCATGGCTTCATCTACGGGGATAAAAAGCAAAGACAGAGTCTAACACTTTAGGGGCCTGTCTCCATAGCTGTCGTGTTTTTATACATTTTTGTGTCAGTTGTTTATTTTCACTCAGTTTCTACCTGCTTGGTGACAGCACTTCTTCCTCACTAAGCAACAAAAGTCAGATCAAATCAAATCATAGTATGTATCATATCATATATCATATCATATTATAAAATAAGTCATATCATATCATAGTGTAATGTATATCATATATCACATCAAATCATGTCATATCATATCATATCATATTATATCATATTATATTATTGTCATATTATATCACATCATATTATATGATGTCATATCATGGATCATATAATATACCATATCACGTGTTTTATCATAAATTATGTTATCATCATATATTGTATCACGTTTCATACCATAAATCATATCATTTCATATCCTGTCATACAACACATCATATACCATATTGTAGATCATGTCAAATCATATATAACTCCTATATCATAACATTTTATATCATATCAATAATCTTATCATATCACATCATACAATAGTTTATCCTATACCATATCATATCATGGGTCATATCATATCATATAATATATATTTTATCATGAAGCATATATCATATACCATATCATAGATCAAATATAATATAAATATTACAATATTTCATATAATTAGTGTTGTATATCATACAGTATATTATTTGACACATTTTTTCATATATCATACATCATATATCATGTCATAGATTATATCATGTCATGTCATGTCATGTAACATATTAAAATCATATCTTCATCATATCATATCATAAATAATAGATAATAAATCGTAACATACCATACTGTTATATAAAGTGTTGCATGGTCTTGCAGTGTATCGTTTTATATCAAATCTTGTTGTACTATAAAGTTTGTTTCATAAATAATAAACAGATTTTTTTTACTGAACGCATCTTTCAAATGTTTATCAGTTTGGCATTTATGTTGATACCACTCCAGTATTTACAAAGCTGTAGAGGTGTGTTGCACCCTGAGAAAAGGTTCTCATACATCTTGTGTTTACTCCTGTGAGGTTGAATGTGAACTAATTTGTTTGCTGTATCCTGGTTGAGATGAATATGTCTTAATCAAGCTGTTTTTCTGTTAACAGGCTGTCTTGTAGGACATATTTGTATTTGAGAAGTTAATGCAGCAGGTGAAACTCAGTGATAAAGTGTGTTTTAGTGGAGCTCTGTTATTATAGCAACCAAACATCTATTAAAGTTAAACATGCAGCTCAGCTTTAAATAAACACTGCAAACATATCTCCAGAGTTTACTCAGTCAGTCTGCAGGCTATTCTGGTTAAAGACTTTTGACATTTAGTTCAATACAAGGTGGAATAGAAGGGCTGCAATGACAAAATACAATGCATAAGGCACTTAAAATACATTTTTAAAGGAAAAAGTTGGACCAGTTGGACCAGTATTAGAGGTGAGGCATGCACTGTTCTGACTGTGAGAGCAGCCACTATATCGATATAATCAATTTATTTCATTTTTTGTTGCAGACAATTTAAAAAAATAAAACGTGAGATTTTCTTTCTTTGACTTACTCTGCTACACTTTTGATCCCCAAGGGCTCCTGTAGTTTACAACCTGCCCCACATTTCCCTCCCCACAGAGACACAGCAGTAACAATTGTAAGTTGTGGTAATGTTTGAAAGAAGAAATACTGAAAAAAGTTTTTTGGACGGTAGAGCTTGCCATTTTATACACAGGCACATTCAAGGCTTCTATTTGTTTTTGTGAGATTAGATTGTGTTTACAGAGTCCAGTGTTAATGTTTTTTTGTGAAATCCGTGCGGCTTTAGTGTTAAATGTTAACAATGTCCAATCTTCAAGGTATATGTTTGATAAGAAAATTAGTGATATTAGAGTTTAATTTCCTGGAGGAAAAATAATTCAACTTTTATGATATTTTTTAAAATCAAAGAAAAAAAGTACTTTAAGGAATTTCTGTTTGTTGATTTTTTGCCCACAAGAGGGAGAAAAAAAATCAATTCAATCAAATTTGTGGGGGAAAAAAAAGACCATAGAATGCATTTTAAGGCCATATTGTCCAGCCCTACCTAATGTTATTAAAAATTTCACCCATTAAACGTGATGACAGTGGCTACTGTCATGCTCAGAACATGCCAGGACAAAATATGACATGGAGGCTGGACCAGGCTGTTTTTTTTCCCCAAGATAGTTTCGTTTTTGGGCCTTTATTTTGACGGGACAGGACAGTGTCAGAAACTCTCCATTCAGTTTCGGGTGAATGACTGATGGGATAGGAGCCACAGGCCTGAGTTGAAGGAGGGTTGCTGCCTTTGAGATTAAAAACCTCTGCACATGTGGCACAGGAACTTAAACACCAGGCTACTAGCACCAAAGGCAGGACAGATTTCTTGCATCTTCTCTGTCTTTTATGAGGCCAGAATCATTTCTCTCCCTGAGAGAAAAATAATTATACATTAGTATTTGATAGGTTCTTGTGGGGTTCTGGTTTCATTTAAAGAACTCCTCAAAACAACAAGTGACCAGGGATGGTGGGCAATGAAACTTACAAGCTATGGATCTATCAAAAGTACCACTACAGTCTAAGGGCTTGAGAGTTGTACTGGTAGCTAGCAGAGCTACAAACTCTTCATGGTGACAACAGATGGTACTAAAGAGCTTAGAAAGTGCATGTTGTGGACTTTGCTGAACACAAAGGATGTTGTTATACAGGACAACAGTTTTAATCATTTTTATTCTCAGGGAGACGCCGAAAATAAGCTGCGAATCCAACACAACTTTTATCCCAGATTTCAATTTTTCAGATTCTTTTTTGTAATACAGTAAATGGACTTGTCTACCTGTCTCAAAGCACTTTTACACCACAGGTCACGCCTACCGATTCATACCCACTCACTGATGGTGCTCAGTTTCTATTCAAGGTGTCCTTCACTATTAACAGCTAACACATCCACGCTCTTTTATACCCATTTACATGCCACTGACACAGCAGAAAGTAAGCACTGGACATGAACCAGCAACCTTCTGATCACTCATAGAGCTCACTACCAGACTGAGCCACGACGCCCTAATTGTACAATAATAACCTTGAAAACCACATCCACATTTTACCAATGTCAGTGATATCTGCATGTAAAAAGCTCCATGGGCTACAAGTTTGAATGCATTGGTTGATTCCTCCACAGGAGTCTTTGGAAAATACAAAATACTGGGGCAGGATCACTGCTTGGTGAATGAAGCTTTGCAGTAATTCCTTTTGTACACTTGATCAATGATGGAAAAGAAAGGCAAAATTCTCAAGAAGCAAGTATAAGATTTTTTTTAAAGTATTTTTTCTTTGTATATTTGGTTTAGAACTCACTGCTCACAGAGGACAATGGCTTCTGTGTTTTTCCTGATGCCCTCCTCGTGTTTACCCTGTAAGGTGAAGGTCTGTGATTAACTCAGACTGACGCTGTAGGTTTTATGTTTATTGAGTCCTACTCCCTCTTTAAACACTGAAATAAGAACATTAAACTAATGTGTGTGTATGTTTTTGAGTGTAGGTGTAAGAGCTGAGATCAGTTTGTGTTGTGATTCAAACTTGACTCAGTGCATCCGCAAAGAAAGCCCCCTCCACTCTTTACTTCCAGTACCAGCCTCAGATCGGTTTCATGCAACTTGACCTCGAATTCTAAAATAGCAATACTCCTCTTGCATGCATAATATGCACTAACAAAATCACTCATGCACATAAGTAGCAAGCCAGAGTGCAGCAGGCTGGCTGTGTGAATGGAAAATCAGACTGGGTTGCCAACATTGTGAATGTATGTATTTAAAGAAAACTTGACAAAATCTGCTTTGGCTGCATTAAAATGGCAACGTTTCCAAGAAAATAGTGTTATACCTCCAGTGTCAGTGGTGCAGCCAAACTCATTAGCCGAAGACAGGGACAGAGGAGAGCGGGGACGTGCACGTAGGTGATTCATGAAATTAATCACAAAACAAACACTTATTAAGTTTCTAATCACCAGTCCAGTCTGTAAAGATCAGCTGGCAATCATTCAATCACTAACCACTGAGCATTAAGGAGAGAAGAGGAGCAGATCTCATGAGAGAAAGAGGAGAGGCTGATTTCAGATTAGGGGAGACAGGTGAACCAATGAGATAAGATAAGCGGTCTCGCTTTATTATAAGGCAGAGTTATGAGCTTGTTTTGGGTTTATTTGACAGTGCACAGACAGTTTATCAGGTTGTTTATCCAGAAAAAATGATTCCAACTAGAAGCAGAAAAAATTATTTCAGTAGCACTTTATTAAATGACAAACATATTAAACCTGACTGATTTAGGACAATTAATTACCTCCATCATATGGGAATAAGGTTGATTTTTGTATCTGATTAAAGTCTTTTTTACAAAATGGATGTAAGTATTTAAATAAGTAAATACAGTTCATCAATGCAGAAACTTACATGAGCAGAACTGCACAGTAACATTAAAAATTAAAAAAGGCAAATTGAAGAGATGCAACAGAAGAAAGTGATAGCAGATAAAGACTAAATAAAACAAACTGAACAGTACAGAAAATAAGCAGGAAAGCACTGGTTGTATGTAATTATAACGGTGCAAAAACAATAACAATAGTGATAACAATACTACTACTCCTACTACTACTACTACTACTACTACTACTACTACTAATAATAATAATAATAATAATGAAAATAATCACTATAAGGATATCTGCAAAATAGATTAAAATAGCTTGGATGAAATGATCTGCTTTTGTCGTCTTGCGGCAAATTTAGCTTACTACTTTTTTACCAGAATGTTGCTTTAGTGAAGTAAAGCTGATATTTTCATGAGTAACAAGTAACTTACTACATTTTACTAATGGCTCACCCATCACTGTGACTATGTTGAGCATTTAATGCTCACAAACTGAGAGATTTGAGATTAAGTGGTCACTGCTGTGGACCTTTTTTATCTGTTTTATCTTCCACAGATGACCTGCAGTGTTACTGCTGTTTGTTTCATCGTCCTGCAGACAAACTTAAGTTGTCAAGCTGTTGAGGAAGAGGTGCTGGAGTTGTGTTTTGATCTTAGAGACTGGAATGGAAGTTGCATTTGATACCTTAAAGTTTTTCTTTTTTTCTTAAAACAGTTAATTAAAAACAGAACATAAAAATTTTTAGCTGTAATTGGTAGTTTGCATTAACTTATAATCCAGATAGTGTACATGTCTTCAGTATTTTGTGCTTGTTTATGTGAGTATCATCTTTTTTGTCCAGCTAATGTAAAGAACCCCCCCCCTGAATTTACAGTTGGCTTGTTATGTTTTCTCAGTGATGAACTGATGTGGTGTCATGCCAGAAAATGTAATATCTGAATGATCAATCTAAGTGACGGTTTTTAGCAGATCAAACAAATACTGACCCAGACTGGAGACGCTGGACACATTAGTGGAAAAACAGAGGTGTTATTTTTCTGGGCGGTTTGTTTTCATGATTCATTATTTCTGTTTCCAGCGATGAGTTTGGTGGATCCAGGGAAAAGTTTCTGTCATGGAAGATGATTTAGGCTTAAAGAGTTTAAAGGAAATCACTGAGACAGATACCCTTCTTTAGGCCTTCAGTTTATTTTTCTCTGAATCTAAACATAAGCAGTTTCACAATATTACAATGACATTGTTTTTAATGTCATAAACTTTATTCTGGGTGTAAAGAACTTGTGAGTAGATAAAAAAAATTCAGTTCAGATCTCATATGTGAAACAGTTTGTCCTCTCAGTGTGATGACCTCCTCTGATGGAGGACATTCTCATTTATTATCTCCACATGTGTTCACACCTTCCCACAATCCCACAGAGCAGTGCCAACATGAAGGCACAGTCCGCTGTAGATTACCCATAAATCTGTGCTGCAGCAGAATCTTCTCACCTGTCTGCTACATCACAGCAGCTTGTTAGACGACCTGTTGAGCCTCCGTTTGTTCACATGTGCTGCTGAAACATACTGTGGGGTGAGTGCACGATGTGTGATTGCCATGTGTATGATTGTAAAGTATGTGAGCATGTCTGAGTCCGAGCTGAGCTGGGAAAATATTATGTCCTTAAAGAAGAGTCGATCAGATCCCAGGGTTTAAATTGCAGTCTTAAAAAGCAGAGACTATCAAATGCACTTCACTCATAATCAGAATCCCAGAAAATGTCTACAAATTGATTATTATGTCCGGCTAAATGCCTTTGCACTCCAGATGTGCAAGTAATTTGCACATAGATATTTTTTTTTTTTTTTTTTCGTAGCCAAACTTACATATCAGCGGCATAATGTTACTGAGCAATGAAGCTACCTTTATTTTTTCAAACCGTGGTCAATTTTTCTAAAGTTTTTCATCCGTTAAGCCAACATCTGATCAATAAAGTACTGGAATGAAATTCAAAGTCAGTCAATACATTCAACATGGCAGCCCACTTGATGGCAATGACAAGGATAATGACATTAAAGACAACATATGGAGGAGGATAGTATTGGAGCTTCAGTATGACAACGCTGTGTGTATACTCAAGCTTCTAATGTTGTGAACAGTTGGTCCTGAAGAAGCCATGGTGCAGCTTCAGCTCCTGAATTAAAGGGGGAAACACACAAAGTTCTCTCTCCTTTACACAATCAGATGTGCCCATTTAGCGTCTGTGTACTCATAATCAGCCTCAGGTCACTGCCACTTGATGTTGAGTCTATTTTGGCTTCCCTGGTGAGATATTTTTAGAATGTACACAGCATGTACACGCAAACATGCACTCCTTTACTGAAAATAGAAAGGTGTGTAAAAAAATCACCTCAGAAATATTTACAATATTGTACTGTTTCTTTGCATCGCCCTCAATGTGTGAGGGTCTTGCTACACTCTGGAAGATTTTATAATTTTAACTGATGTGAGGACATGAAAGTCCACAGACTGTATTATTACACATCTGTATGTATTTTACAGTGGGAATTTCACAGATAGAACATAGTACCACAAAATAAAACATGGTGGATGATCAAAAATAAGACATCATCACAGCTTTGTTTTTTCTGCCTTTCTTCCACATGCTGGTCTTTTTTTTTATTGTTCCACTTAGCTAAGAACATTTTTATTTTATTTGTCCTGACTGAAAGAAACAAGAAAATGTGTAAATAACAGAGAGAAATTATCTCCTCACACCAAAGAAAAAGCCGGAGGGCAAGGTGCTTGCCTGTGGAGGCAGGGTGCAGAGGCTTTGTAGGACAGTCCCTCTGCAGGGCCGAAGCTGCACTTGGAATCACAGGCCAAAAGAGGAGGAGGACCGTCTGCAACAGCTCAGAGGCTGCAGAGAAAGCCTCGAGGTGGCTCTGGATTAAGAGAGTAGATCCGTGGGAGTGTGCTGCCGGGGCACAAGCTGTGGCTTGATCAAACTCAGTTGGGTTGCCTGAGAGAGGGTGTCTGATGTTGAGAGACCTGAAACATTGATTACCCCAGGAAACATCTCTGATGATGTGCCCTGGTTTTTCATCAGAAGATGTAGCACTGTAACCTCCATCAAGGAGGAAGTGTTTTTGCTGGTTAGCTGTTTGTGATTTGTCTGTTTGTGAATTTGTGAACATCACAGCTCAAAAAAGCTGTGAATGACATTGTCAGTATCGGTCAGAGATGGGCCAAGGACCAATCGATTTGATTTTGGTGGTAATCTGATTATCTGATATGGAACCAGGATTATTTTAAGATAGGGCAGGGCAGTTTTCCAACTTTTTTGCTTTTAACTCTATTAGTTTTCAGTGGATGTTGATTACATTCTCAGGGAATGTTGGTCATGGCACAAGGGAGAAGGTTGGAGGTAGATTTTGGTGGTGATCCAAATCCGGATGTCGATCGAGGAATTTTTTAAAGGATTAGTTAACAGTGCGAGATAGGGCAGTTACACATTTTTGACAATAACTCACCCGACAGCGTTAGAAACGCCTTAAAAAAGGGCTTGTGCTGTTGGAGCACTTCTAGTTTATACCATGTGATTGTGGTCTTATGCAACATTTTCATATAACATTCTTTTATATAAATAATTTGCCCATTTTAGAAGATAAAACAGAACCAGCTGCGAGTTTTGGTGCCCCTGATCTCAAACAGCTCTGAGCAGGAAGAAGTTTTTTCAGCACAGTCTCCATCAGTGATGCCACATCATCTGCCAGTATGAGACGAGTTCACATTCTTTCATGGACTCTGATTTCATGATATAACAACTTCAAGACGTAATTGGTTATTTTTTTGCATGAAGTCTGCAGAGAAATGCACATCCAAACCCTAAACCACTTCAAACTGAACTGATCCTCTCAGACTGCTGCTTGGAGCAGGGAGGACGGAGTGAAGCTGCTGTAATTGAGACAGGATTTGTTCTAATGCTGAGGATTAGTGTCTCCTCAAACTGAGACTGTCAATAACAGCTGACATTAATTTTGTTACCACACTGCAAATATCTGCTCTACCAGGTTATTTTAATCCACAACAGAATCAGAAAAGCTGTCATACTCTCTCCATGGGCTTTTTCTTTGCTAAATGCAATACTTTATGGAAAGTGTTCCTATGCCACATTTTAATATATTTAAATCTAAATGAGGCATGATGCTAATATGTTTGACTGAAAGATATTAGAAAAAGAAATTAAATGTATCTGAGCAAAGTCAGCTGAAGTTTTTCAGTTTGGCTTTGTCTCAACATCAAGACTTACTTTTCCTGCAATGGTCAGATGTGTGTTTTTGTTTTACTAGCCTGCTTAATTGAATTTTTTCACCACAAGACTCAACAATGCATGTATTGATGAGGACAAAATGACTACTTTATTGTTTTAAAGGCAGCATTAATGAACTGTTTATGATTATTAAAGGTATGGAATTCAAATTTTACTGAGAAGTTGTATTAGTAATTGATATATCAGTGTTTTTAAAAAATACTGAATTTTAAAACCAGATATGAAAACGAGTTAGACTAAATTAATTAATTGCTTACACCTTAGGATGAAACCACAAGAGGAGAGTACAATAAGTCACAGAGACTATACAGTCTTCAGGATTTGGGATGGAAATTAACAAACAGATTCATCTAGTCTTCCACATAGTTTTGTGTTCCTTAGAAAACAACAACACCATGCTCTCATGACAGGAAGGTGGCACCAATGCCAACAATCACAAGTTTTTTTTTTCAGTTTTTCCTTGTTTTGTGTCTTAATGTGGAGATGATCCTTCAGTGTCCCCCCTATGCATGGAGCATCTTCCTCATCCTGACCAGGGGGTAAGTTAGTGAAACTAGGGCCTACCAGGGTTCCCTGAAATCTGATTTCCACCCCTAAATCCTAAAAGCTCAACTTAAATGCACTGATTTCACTACCAACATCCAACCAATTCACATTTCAGCCGTTTCAGTTAATTTCTCTGCTTCCCCCTGCCAGCTCTGCCTGCATCAGCACTACACTCTAGGTTTTAACCCTCAATGTTTGAGCTTTAACACCAATTTGAAACTATTTTCTGCTGCTTTGATGAGTGTTTAAACAAATACATAAACATTAGTCATTTATCATAAATATACTCAAGTTGAGGTGTATCAAGTGGCCCGGTCAACTGCCTATTTTTCTGTATAGGGTTCTGATATGATTCAATAATTTAATTACTGATAGTATTACTCTCAAAGAAAACTGGTACACAGAGCTCTGAGATGGTGTGTGAGAGCAGATAATGCACCTTAAGCTAAATGCCAAATTCCTCAACATCATAAATACGACCAAGATGTCATATTTATTGACTTGACTTATCTGGCAGATGGCTAGCAACTTTTCCATCAAATGGGGTTAGGCCTGTTATGGTGCTGAATGATATAACTTGACGTCTTTTATGTTTAAAAGTCTATAAAGATGTTTTTCTTAACGATCAGTACTAGATTTGGCGTAAGGACCGGTACTTTATTGGCTTGATTCATCTGTAAAAGGTCATCTTTTTAAAATGGAGCTCTATGGGGATTTCGTTGGTTTTGGAGCTGTCCCAAGTGGCCATGTAAAGAATTGCAATTTTCGCACTTTGTCATCAGCTTAATTTGTCACACCCAGCCTTTTCCCCTCTCAGAACAGCACCTTTGTCTGAATGTCATTGCGTATTGACTGTGCATCCCTCAGCCCGACCTGTGCACTGTATGAGGGCACGCAGAGACCCTGGCCTCGCGTTGGCCCTGGGTTGTGGAACAATGGGGCTAACACTCTGTTTCTGGCATGCAACAGTAAGCCAGACTAATGCCAGGAATGTCAGTGGTGAGCTGGTTGGCATAAACCTCCATTTTTTTTGCAGTCAGCAGGGTGTCTGAGTTTGAGAAGCCCTGCTGCAGTTTACGCTCACATTATGCACCCTGGTCTGCTGCCAGGGTCACAGTCCTGGACATGAGCCGCTTGAAAAATCAACAGTAACTACATTGAAACTGATCTTTGCTCAGCTTTTAATCAAATTTACAAATCGATAAAGAAGGGGCTCGTAGATGTTGATGCAAGTGGAGGGAAGTGATGAAAGTGTCTTTTTATCACCATACTAATGTTTCACATTTTTAAACTATATTATCTCAGGAAATGAGGCAACATTATGTCATGACCCCAATAAATGATTAAAAAGGATTAAAAGGTCCTCAAATAGGATTGTTTTGTTTAAAGGAACATAGAGTGTAAGGTAAACCAAGTGGAGAAGTTGAGAAAATAACAACCCCTTCATTCTGCTGCACTGTACTTTTCTTGTTCCATTCTTTTGGGAGCTTAACAGATAGTTTCATATTGTCTTCACCCCCTTTAACTTCTCCTCTAAAGGTCACATTTACTAGGAAAACTGTCTAACCAAGCTGGATGTGCTTGTTTTTGTTTAGTGGGTGTTCTCCAGGCTTGTAGCTGATCTATGAGAGTGCTACACAAAGACAAAAACAGACAGTCTAAATGTGTCTCCTCTCAGCTGTAAATCACTCTGATGGTGGGCCTCTGAATGCATCCTTCACCCTGACACATTCTGTGAATTCTTCTGACTCTGCTGTCTTTTGCTAAGTGCACCTTTGCTGCTGTTTGGAAGTGACTCAAAGAGGCAACACGCACTACATATCTATGTTTATTTATTTATTTATTATTTGCCAAAGATATTTATACAAAAAAAGTCCAAACAGTTATTGCAGTGTCAGAGTTATATTTGGTATTTTAAACTACATATCTATCAATTATGATTTATTTCCAGTGTTAAAATGCATAGTGGGCATCGGTGGCGCAGTCAAGTGGGCTCTTTAGGTAATCAAAAGGTTGCATGTTCAAGCCCAGCTCCAGCTGTCACATGCCAATGTGTTCTTGGGCAAGACACATACCACCAAATCGCTCCAACTGCTGCGTCATTGGCATGTAAATAAAAGGGCATGAACGTGTTAGCTAAAAGAAACTCTTAACCATCAGTGAGTGGATGTGAGAGTGAATAGGTTGATGTGACCTGCAGTGTAAAGCTGCTTTAACTAGTCGGAAAGACTAGAAAACGTTATAAAAGCTCAAATCCATTTACCATTCAGAGACATAATTGTGGAGCCAAGTCAATATGATGCTGAGCTGAGATTGGAGATGTAACTGGAGAGATGAGGGCTTGTATAATGCAGCAGCTTACAGGGTAGATAACAATAATACAGTATAAGATTGCAGGTTGAATTTCAAATCACTGAGATGTAGTGATGGTGACTCTTTTGGACTTTAAATTAAGGTCTTGTAATGTAATTGTGGATGGTAATTAAGGATGTGAACAATAGAAAACTGCAACAAGTTTGAGAGGGATAAATGGTACAGATAATGTATGTTTGTATGTATCTTTATTTAATGCTGCTTGGTGCTGCACTCTTGTGGATCCATGTTGGGTTTTTAGATAGTGTAAAAAAGATTAAGATCCAAACCTGCTCTTTTTGTAAGTATTTTGACTTTACGTAAGTTACTTGATGAAAAAGATTTGGTTGATGAATTGATTTATTATCAATAGGAGGGGTTAGAATTGGCAAGAATCCGGTGATATAATATGTATTGCAATACAAGGATGACGATATGATTTATGATCTGGTGCTTGGATTTTTTTCAAGGCCTTCAGTTCTTATTTTAGTCCCTTTGTCTCTGCCCACCTCGCTACCTCCGCCCGCACCCCCAACAAGGCTTTGGTGGATGGCTGTTCAACATGAGACTGGTTCCACTTCAAGATCTTCCAACTACTAAACAGAGGTTTTATCACTGTTACTGTAAACCTCCTACGGGAGTACTGGACTGTAGGTTGGCCCTGAGCTGTGCTTATGGTGGATTAATGCTGTGTTTGGATGTATGTATATGTATTTATGTGCATTTTTATAAATGTATATTTGCATATGTGTATCTATAAAATAAAGAGTATAGCTTTGGCCTGCTCACTTGTAAAGTGTATTGAGGTGACATTTGTTATGAACTGGCAATATCAATCAATCAGTCAATTAATCAATCAATCATTATTTGTATATTCATAACAAGTGTTGTCTCAAGATTCTTTACAATAGAGCAGGCTGAAGAAAACTCTTCATTTTATGGATACACATATATGCATAGATACATATATACATATAAAATACACATATAGATGTATATATTTATACACACATGCATACACTCAAACCCCAACATGAATCTATCATGGCGGCAACTAAAAACCTCTGTTTACCAGTAGGAAATCTTGAATGTGGATGCCAGTCTCATGATGAACAGCCGTCCACACAAAGCTGTGTTGGGTGTGTGAGCGAAGGAAGTGGAAAGTGGAAAAGTGGTCTAAAGTCAGAACTAAGCTAGCAATATAAAAATGAAGATTGATTGATATGAAATATCACAGTGCATCTCTATATATCCCAATACTATAGATAGGGCAATATATTATGTTATTTTCACGCTAAAAAATTAAGTATTCAGAGGCCACAATATCAAATGTATAAAAATACACTCTCTAATCATTTTGTCTAAATAAAACACGGTCCCTGTTACATGGGTAAACTTAATTGTCTGTCCCAGTGATGGAAAAAATGACAGGCCTGTATCCTGGCACGAAGATTCCAGCCCATATACAGAGGCTTTGGTCCTATAAACAGAGAGCCAGGGTGGAAGACCATCCTGCGGCCCCTTCCCCTCATGTCATTCCATGTTCTGTCTCCAATACCCTTCACTTATCACTTTCCCCTTTATACAGTATGAGGGCTAAAGCCAAACAGGTAAATCTTTAAAAAAAAAAAAAAAAAAAGGAAAAATCAGCTTTTTGTAGGTCATGGAAAACAGAAGATGCAGTGGCTATAATGTAATTAGATATCTTTGATAATATTTGAATAGAAACAATGGCTGACTTCAATTTTAGTTTGTTCTTATAAACACACCATCTTTGTTTTTGTGGCTGTTGTCGTTGTCAGAGCCTCACAAAAATCTTTAATGCTACAGCCTGCTTATTTCATTCAGCTTATGACAACGGGAACTAGCAATTAAACTGCTAAGCTTTGTTGTTCTCCACACCCCATCACTTCATCAGACGGATACAAGAGAGAACACAAGAGCAAAACAGAGTCCTCATCCTTGACTCAAATTAAGTTGTGGTGACTCGTTGTATATAAACAGAATTGGTATGTACAGAACAAGATGGACTCAAACACGGAAATGTTCAGCTGTCTCTATTATTCTGACAGCTCTTTGTGTGTAGCTGCGACATTAATTCTTCATTCGACTTATTATTTTAAGATTTTGAGACAAAATGGTAAATGGGTTATTTTAAGCAGATGACTGTGCACTCCCTGTCTGGCTTGTTGTCTGTTTGTATCTGTGTGTGGAGACTCTAACAACTGCTGATGGAGTTTGGTATCACTTTAATAGATCAGACAGCACAGTGTCACCTCCTCTCGGCTGCTCTGACTGCCTGTCTCACAGACTGACCCAGTTCACCTCCCTCACCGAGTGTTCTGGTTCAGCTCCAACTTGTGAAGCATGCACAGAGGGATCACATCCCAGAGAGGGGCGTAGCTGGTGTATCAGGTCTTCCACCGGTGTTTCAGAGGGACATGGTGAGACTTTGGCAGTGATTCAGACTGAGTTTTTGACACTTTAATACTGAACAGCTGCACAGATACTGAAAACACCAGCTCATCAGGGAGTGGTGTGAGGTGGTTTATGGTACCACGCAATAACATTTAGACGGGAAACTCAGTTTTCTCTGCACACCATGATATTTACTGCAGTCGTTGTGTGACACTGAAGGAAATTATGTTTTGGAGTCTCATTTGCAAACAAAATTAATTGCACAGTTTCTAACAGGATGAGACAGGGAGTCTAATGATAACTATTTGCAGATGTATCAGATATCTCACACTTACTGATTTTTCAGGGTAGGGGAACTTGGAGCAAAAATCAAACCTTGATACTTTCTGTGGAAAAGCAACACAGGATATACAGTTGTGTTCAAATTAATAGCAGTGCAACATCACTAACCAGATTTATCACTGTTTTTGGTAGAAATTATATTTCTATATTGCATACAATTTACAAGTAGGTGTAGCAAAGTAATAAAACCAACAGACCCAACAGTTATAAAATGCACTAATTGTATTTGTTTTTGTGGATAAAATCAAGATAAAATGGGCCATTAGTGTATTAAAATTGACATTAAAATTGAGAAATTTTTACAACCCCAAAGCTAACAGAGCTTCGCTCCCCTCTGAGTCCCTTTAGTGCACCCCCTGGGGGGGCCCAGACTCCAGGTTGGGAACCAAGGGTCTGGAGGGCCAGCTACCACATTCTTACAGACCACAATGATGAGCCTGACGCCATGTAGGAACGGGGCAGTTGATGGCAGTGTCATTTACATCTAAATGAAAATTTTCATTGGTAACAGTAGCACCGTTACTGTTCATATGAAGTGTAACTATTAGTAATTAATAGTGGTTCAAAGACTGAGCCCTGTGGCACACTGATTTTTTCTTTGTTTTTTACCCTTAACAGTAGTTAGAGCAGGGCTACAGGATATTGGTAAAAATATATTTTGTCTTTATGGGATGTGCATGAAAAAGAAAATAGAAAAATACATGTGTATCTTAATTTTTAATAAGCATTTGTTTCAGATTGTTTTGGGGTTTTTTTGTGGTCCCAAGTTACTTTGTATTTTAGATCCTACTCAGCTCCTTCATGTGTGGAGCCAGAAAGTGGCAGATCGGGCCAAAGGCCTGATTGTTTCTCAAAAGCCCTTGTTACTTGTAAAATTATAACTCTATCAGGGGAGTGTTATTTTTAAAGTAAAGAACATAAAGACATTCAGCTTTTGTCATCTTTTTCAACATTTAGAATTAGGGATGGAAACTTTAAAACTAAATCCAATTGAGAGGTGATAACGAATAGGGCAAGGAATCCATATCTTTGCTTAACATGCTTTGCATGCCTTGCAAATTAAGTACATCATGCATTCATCAGAGGCAGTCAGCAGAAACAACAAAGAACCCAAAAATATGATCATGGCTGGCAGGAGTCAAAAACTGACACTAGAAACCTGTCTTTTGCTTAGAAAATCCACATGAACCAATTAAGAATCGGATCGGCAAGCAGAAACTATGATGGCAATGATATTAGTAAAATCTTATTCCATATTTGTGATAAAATATTTGTGATTTTGATTGCCAAAGTTATAAATTTTAATGTCATAAACTTACCTGATGGTGAACTTTGATCGACTTTTTTTTTTTTTTATCATTTATTCATTTATTTATGGCAGTTTTATCACGACCAGACTGGTGATGATGATGATGTTAAGTTGTGACATTATATTAAGTGTGATGGCATTCTCTTCATGGAGACCTGGATGAAGATACTGTTTCAGGTGTGTCCTGCCAGCTGTTGAGTGATGTTTACCGCCTGTCATCACAGGGGCCTCATGTCTACACTGTGACACTCATTGCTCCTCTCTCCCCTGCAGCACAGAGTCTGCTTCAGCTTTATAAGCTGTACTTCTCCTCATACCCTCCCACAGCACCTAAGAGGACATGAACTGGAGATAAAGACTGGAGCATTATAATCTGATAATTGCTCTGCAGGGTTTATGAACTTTCTATTCAAGCAGCTTAATCCTTTCATGATTTGAAGCATTAGGAGGAATTGAAGATAGTCTCAATCAACAGGAGGTGCTAAGGGGCGATTCTTCACTATAAAGCATCTGTTATATTATGAGTTCATTTTCCACAAGGCTAGATCTTAATAACATCAGATCACAGATTTATTTAAACACAGCACTTCACTTTGGTATTCGAGTGATTAATGGCAGATATTCTGACCTGTCCATCAGTTAACCATGTCTGCATTCCCCGGGTGTGCACTTTCCAGAGCTCCATTGTGCCTCCTTTCTCTCTGAAGGCTACACCTTAATCCATCACTATTTACTATTTAGTAGGAAAGCCAAACTGTTGCACTATGGTATATGTTCTCATATTCATATCCTCTGGCTTTTCCTAAAGAGTACTCATCATTTTCAGTCAGAAAAGTAAAAACTCCCTTTTGTGTTTGATTCACTTGATTTACAATGTTTTTAAATAGAACTTTCAATAACAGAGGTCATGGAACAAAGTCTTTTGACATTTAGTTGGTTATTACCATAGTATTACGCAAGATGATGTCAACATTGGCAGACAGTAAGGATGCTAAATGTGAGATAAAATTACAGCCAAACTAGAGGTGCTCCAAGAGAACGAACCTCTACTAAAGCATTTCCAACATTATCAGGGGAGTTATTATTAAATGTGGAGAACTAACCTTAGAGTGCAGATGGATCAGGCTGATTCAATGTCTGTTATCAGGCAGATTCATCTTGCCAAGCACCAATCTGTTATTGTGAGTGGCCCAATTTCATGGCCCTGTCAGAGTCAGAGAGAAGAGGTGGGAGCTACAAAGAGACAACGGCAGGAAGCTACTGTTTGTGCAGAGATTAGCATAGATGCTTTCAGCAAAAACAAATATCAACACTACAACCTTCTCTTTAGAAAGGTTATTTTGGCTCAACTTCTGACATGTTTTGACGAGACTTCGTTCTGTCCGTTACATTGCTGCAGTACCGTCCGCCTACTATGCTATTTGATTGGCAGGTAATGAATATGATTGACAGAATAATCATCCAATTACCTGCCAGATATGCTTTTGAAAGTTTATGCCCATTTCCAAACACTTTCAACACTTTCTGTTTCCCAGATAGACTAGTGAAATAAATCTAATAGTCCATCTGGTGTGTCAGGTAAGGGGAGAACTGCCCTATCTTGCAATTTTAACAATCCTTAAAAACACTCCTGGATCAGATCAACAGCAAATTCTAGTCAGTTCTTCCTTGTGCCACGATCAGCATTACCTGGAGGGTATGATAAGGTTTATCTTTGTAAGATTTAGAAGAGCTCTTGGTTTTATAAAATGTGATCTGTCAAGATTTATTGCATGTTACTGAAATTATAGCATGTTTTCTAATTATTTTTTATTTCATTTTAGTAAAGTATTTCAAAACTGATACCTCTTTCTATCAGATTTGATTATTTCTGTAAACTTGGGGCAATTTTGCTTTATTTTTAATATTGTGTGTCCTGAGATTTTGGCTTAATATTAGGTTTACCTTGAGGAAAACTGCTGGCTTATAGAAGTGAAGTAGCAGGCATTGCTTTCCAGTACAGCACTAGAAAACTTCAAGCCTAAGATGATTCAGTTTAGACTGATAAAAAGCCAGTCTCCAAATAAAGGAGTGTAGACAGTTTTCTAGGTGTCTTAGTTTGGGTATTAAATTTGAGAGGTTCCATATTTTGCTCTTTTTTAACAATTTTAAACTAGATGTCCCCAGAAATATTTCCACTCAGATATTGAATGTCGGTGTGCCTAAACCCCTCCGTTTCAGCCCTGCCCAGAACAGGCTGCTTTACAGTAAATCCCCATGATCTGTGTCCGAACAAGTCTCTTAAGAACAGGATGTGGCCCTGGCTTTCCAGAATTTAGGGGAATTATGGGCTTATTGGATTAGGGGAAATTCAATAGACTGTTTGATCACACATCTTTTGTTGCGCAATTGTGCTCCTGTTTTTCAGGGGCAGAAACACATAGAGAATGTTTTTAGACTGAAGTCTTTTACAGGATACCTCTCTCTTTACAGCAGATTAAAACCAAATCTAAAGAGTTATAAAAGGGATAAAGTCTTAGAGGTAGTCTTCTATGAACACCTTCAGATGTTGTAGCTTTATTTTCTCATCACCGTTGCTGCAGCTGCTGAAACTGGATCTGTGCATTACCCTCAGCCTGTCCAGCACTCTTTGATTTCATATTGATTTGGAAATGAGTCATTATGGCCCCATAGGAATAATGTCTTGGTTACAGCAGCACAAAATGCATCAAAACTCTGGATTTAAATAGATTAACAGTGTCATAGTTTTTGCTACACTGGCCAGAGTTTTCTTACACTTGAAGTAGCCATTTGGCAGCAGCAGAACTTGAAGGATGACTGTGTGAGAGAGCAAGGTCAGAGGCAGTCTGTTGAATTCAGCAGCATGATGTTAGAAGAGAAAATAGGCTCTTCTGCACAGGGTGGTCCATGCAAAGTAGAAAAAACAAGAGCTGAGTTTGCCATTTATGAATATATACTGTATATCCACATGATTCTGTTTTCACATGAACCAACAGACTTTTCATTGACATAAACAGTTATTGTGATTCTCCCAAATGGTTCAGTCTGATGTATGTTTCATGTTTTTGATTTACCTCACAATGACAACCTTGTTTTCAGTCAGGGTATTTCTAAATTCACTAATAATGATTTATTATCTCTGCTGGGTTTGCAGGCAATGTGAAATATTTCAGCTATTTTTCAAAATAAAGAGCAGCTGTACTGCAGTACTGCAGACAGGCACTAATGCAAAGTCTTTATCTGTGTGCACTGAATCGTAACAGATGCTTTTAAGACGTCTGGCCACAAAACACTTAATTAGGATGGAGACAAACCTCGAGCAGGAAGTGGCATTGAATGAAACATGATCAAGTGATGATGTATTGGACCTCGTGACCATCTGCCCTCTGGAGCTGTGCAACTCACCAGATCACATGATACTGATAGAAGTATCAGGAGATTTTTTGCCCCATCCTTATTACATTATCACTCATACAACCAAACATAACACAAAAAACTACCAAAGAAACAATACAAACAAGCAAAAGACACAAAATAAAACAACCTAATAAAAACTCTAGTAAGTCAAAAAAAAAAAGACACAAAACAAAACAGTCAGACAAAAAAGGGATGGTGGGGGTGCTTAAAAAATACCAATCCTAAATGTTTTACACTGAAGGAGTATCAGTACCGTATGATAATATGTTTAAAACACATCTTTAACCTGTTTTTGGATAAATGACAGCAGTAGATCCTCAAAGCCATCTTGTTGTCATCTGTATCTGTTAAAATATCAACGATGCGACAAAGGAAGCAAGGAGCCTCCGTGAAGTGGCATGTCTGGGTATTTGAAGTCCGGCTGGTCATGTGGACACTCAGGCCCTCGCAGACACACCGAGCATACAAAAAGCTTCATGGTGAACTGAAGTTGCCAACTGTCTCAGCTGGCCCATATAGCCCTGAAGATTCACATACTGTAGACAGTGCAGATCATGTTTTGTGTTCCTGCTCAGGGGCTCAAGAGCTGATGCATATTGTCTCAGTCCGAATATTCAAACGTAGGCAAAACAGTCCATCACCCCTGCTGACTGCAGGCACGACACAGCAGAGCAACAGACACACTGCAAGTTTGAAGAGACTGCTGAGTCAAAGTCAGCATAACCTTCATCATACAGTCAAAGATAAAACAATGTCAGGATATAGAAATCTCAATGACTTGACTTTTTTTTATCAATCACGTTTTGTACTGAATTTAAATTTGTAAACAGCATATTGCATAACTGGATATTAAATGCACACACTTGCTCTGCAACCAGGGGCCTCTCAATCAGAAAGCACTTTGTCAGGTACACCGTTTAACTGGTTGTAATGCAAATAACTTATCAGCCAATCACATGGCAGAAACTCAATGCATGTAAGCATGTAGGCATGGTCAAGAAAATCTGTTGTTCAAACCAAGCATCATAGTGGTGAGGAAAGGTGCTTTGAGCAGCAGTGACCTAAATAACCACTTGTTACGACCTATGTGTAGAGACCATTTGTTAGCGCACATCTGTTTGAATTATGAAGCACATGGGCTACAGCAGCAGAGAGCAACACTGGGTACCACTCCTGTCAGCCTAAGACCGGAAACTGAGGCTAAAATTTGCACAAGCTCCCCAGATTGGATAATATATATTGTCTGGTCCTAAGACTCTTGACTTTTGTTACAACGTTCAGCTGAAGGGATCAGCATGTGGTATGAACATTAAAACATGAATCCATCCTGCCTTGTATCAATAGTTTAAACTGCTGGTGTTGGTGTGTAACTGACACACCAGATGGACCGTTCAATATATTTCCCTAGTTCATCTGGGCAACAGCCCACTGAAAGTGTTTGGGAATGGGCTGAACCTTTCACAAGCATATCTGACAGGGTATTGGACGATTGTTTTGTCAGTAACATTGACTACAGGCCAAATAGATAATGACATAGGTAGACGCTACTGCAACAGTGTCAAATACATAAATTAAGTCTCTTCTTTAAACAGACTCTCAACCAAACGTGTCAAAAGTGGAGTGGAAATAAACGTCCTATTGGGAAATGCTTTCAGTGTTATTTGTTTTTCATTTTTTTAAGACAATGCGGTCCAGATCTGAAAAAAAGTTCTACTAAAGCTGTTAGCATCCATGCTAATCTCTATACAAGCAGTCACTTCCTGTTGTCGTCTCGCTCATAGCTCCGACCTCTTCCTGCTCTAAAGGATGCTGATTGGGCCGTGCTGCTTTGGGCTGCTCACAGTCATAGATTGGAGCGTGGCACGATGGATCTGGATCTGATTATAGACTTTGAATCAGGTGGATCCAACTGCACTGCAATGTTAGGTGGTGCAATGGTGTGAGGGGTATTTTCTTGGTACACTTTTGGCCCCTTAGTGCTGACTGAGTATTGTTACTGACCGTGTCCATCCCTTTACGACCACATTTGCCACTAGCATGGTGAACCTAATAAAGTAACAAGTGAGTGCTTAAATGACATACAGTCTATGTAGTTGTTTGTAATCGACATTTCATTGCTAAAATTTGATATATTATTCCTTTCAGCTTTAATTTCATATGCAGACCTTTGATGTGCAGTCCTTATACATTAATCTGATTCTAGTTCATTTGTTCGAGCTCAGATAAGTGATTTTATAGTATGACAAAAACCATAGTAATGATTCTTTTTAATGTATATTATGTTGGCAAAGCCTAGTTTTCTTAAAAAGTGTTGTCATCTGAACCCCTCAGATGTCTGTAGTCTCCTCTGCAGCAGCTTTATTAGGAAATAGTGGTGCACTCCATCCAGTAGTGGAGTATTGAAAATGTAAATAATGCTGAGTCACAGGCACAGTGCCATTTATGTCCATTTTTGGATTATTTAGGATTATCCAGTGGTCTGTTTAATCACCTTGACGGCTTCAGTAATATGGAATTAGTGTTGTCAATCCATGAAAGTCTCCATCTTGTTTATCCCCCATTACCTCCCACCTCTGAGTTGAAACAGTCATCACTGACACTCTGCGTGGCTGCCTCACATCAGATGTATGATGTGTTGTGATGTGACTGGAGTGCTGACTGTTATTGGTTGAGGTCACCTCCCTGAGCACCATGAGGATGAGACGGGACCATGAGGGAGGGGTCAGAGGTACAGAGGAGGGAAGTGTGCTCCTCTCCTTTACAATTTCTCTGCTGACGTTCCTGCCAGTTTGTGTTTTTGTGTGTGTGCGAGTGGGTAGGAGAGAGAGAGCAAGGGAGTGAACAAAAACACTAAGCTGCCAACTCCTGTGGCAGCAGTAGAGCAGAGAGAGAGAGAGAGGGAGAGACGGATACGCACGGTGCAGTTTGCAGAGACTCTTCCATCCTCCAGTGTGGTGTAGTCGCTGCTGAGCTGACCTTGCAGAGCTTGGACTCGACTGCTCAGAGCTTCAGGAGCAGGGCGATAGCAAGCATGGATCCTGGAAGGTCTATCCAACATGAGATCAGCTCTCTCAAAGGTACTCCTCTAGCCTTTTTAACAGTTTGCTTCCTGGGATGTTGTCATCACCATCATATACTCTCAGGACCGCCTTGTTTTCCCACAATCCATCAGTGGTGGACTTCCTCATGGTGTGGATGCAGGCTGAAGTGAAAGTTGGGAATGTTTTGGGGCTGTAGAGTTAAATGGAGGAGCTGTAATCCTCTGCTCTCTCTCACTCTCTGCATATTTTTGTGGATAAAAGAGTGAAAAGCTTTTTGTTCTCCTTTATGTCGGGGCGGGAGCAGCAGGGTCGGGGTGAATGGCTGTGCTGGGATGGTGTGTTTTATGAGATGCTGCTGGTGCTGCATGCGGCACAGTGAATGCGACTGCACTGGGATTTGCAGAGTGGTTCGGCTGCTGCAGAGGGGCTGCTGCTGCATCGCCGCGGTAACAGCAGCGAGCCGGCCAAGTGCTGCCCTGCCCCTCACAGTCAGTGATGGGGCTGCTGCTGCAGAGAGCACGGTTAGATGAGGACATGTGTAGATGTCTGATGTTTACAGCTGTGTGTGATTACATCAAGAGAGTTTGCTCCTCCCACCTCGACCGCTGACGTATGTTAACTACAAACGTCCTGTCACACATCTGTAGATCCAGTCATACAATAATCCAGACTCTACCTTCTGTCAAGACGGCTGCTTTCTAATCAGGCTTGCTTTTTGATGTTGACTGGACAGCTGTTTTAGTCTCACAGTTAGTCTTGCTAACTTGTTGACATTAGCTTTGTTTAGATTATGCCTCTCTTAGGTCATCAATCAGTTTCTTAATTTGACATAATTTAGGAAACAGAGTAAATACTGCTATCTACTGGTGAAAGGAGGACATTTAGAACAATTAAACTGATTGAAATGTCACAGTAGTGCTCATTAATCTCAAATACCAACTTAAAAAAAAAAATCATGAATTTATGTATGTATTATATTGAAGTATGTTCCTAGCAACAAAATGTATTGTTGGGTTGCCTATTTCCACAGGCTCCATTAGGGCTCAGTTGAATATTATTTTACCAGTTCTTAGATTCAAGTTATTAAAACAAACTGTTAAAAGGTGATCTGACATTAAGTTACAACAATTTAAATAAAATAACTTGAATGGAGCACAGATTGGGCTAGCCTGCTTAGCATTTCTTCCAAAAGCGTCTCTGCTCCTGCCCTTCACTGATGTTTCGCTCCTTCAATCCCGGAACATCTCTGTTTGGTGGATTATCAGTATGGACATCTCCCGACCATCCTACAGCTGGCACGAGGACCCTATATTCCTCCCATGACTTGTCCTTCTGGCGGCGCCACAGCCTTTTCTGCCTCCTTTGCCAAACCTTTGATGGCCTTCTACAAAGCAGCACCTCGTATCCTGTGAGACTATAGGAGCTACACTCCATGGATTTTCGAGTATAGCCCCTGCAGCTGACTTTCACTGGATAAACAAAAGTCCTGCAACCAGCATGTGAGAATGCAGCTATCAGCTCCAGAATCTCACACTGAGTCCTAACTGAACGCAATCAACAAGTGTTGTGTTGCATCGCACAGCATTGTGCAGCATCCAAGGCCCTCTGTCCACACCGCATCTATTAAATATTTAATCCAATCCTCTGTATTCCCCTTGTAAACAGTGCATCAAGTGCTTTATCTGTACAGGCTGAGAAATGGACGTGCCTTGCATTGCATTGACAAGTGGTTAACTCAAAGGCTCATCGATACACAGATTCAATGTAGAGCCAATGGGAGCCAAACAAAGTTTCTCAGTGTTGAAAGTGAAGGAAAAACATTTTACATACTGAAACAGATGAATGCTCTACTATCTCTGCTGAGTTAAAAAGATGAGCATGCCCTGCTAAATGGGAAAGTAAAAAAAAAAAGAAAATCCCTCCTCCAACCTGTTAATCTCCCTCTTTTCTAACTCCTCGTCCGCATTGACAGGAAAATAAGGGAAAAAACATTGCTCAACATTGCACAGCATCGTGCAGCATCGCGCTGCATTGCTTGCAGGCATTTAGGACACTCACATATGATTTCATGCAATTAGCCTGATTTGTACTGCTGACGTGTGATCTTGCAAAGGACTTAGTTGTGGCAACCAGTCGCGCTGGCAGGACTCCTCTGAACTGAACCAGATGTGCAGGTTTTTGGGACTGCAAAGGGTGTCTTATGTGTCCCTGATCAGGAAGCTGAGGCTTGCTTAAGTCAGCCGCCACATATTGGTCCAGGTAGCTTCCCTGTCAATGACAGCCTCCCAGGTTGTCACTTTCCTTTTGTTAGTCTACAGCCCTGAATTTAAAGTTTACCTCCTCTATCTTTACAGTCTCAGTGATTATAAGGTCCTTCTCTTCTTTTTGTTGGCGTTGGACTACATCTAAGGTGTACTGCCCCAACCAAGTCTTGTCCTGCCTGGTTAGGGCCAGCTTCTCCATCAGGTATCAGGTGAGCGATGGCTAGGTCAGCTGAATGGACTGTGTCTCACTTCTGTTCTGTCGAAACTTGGGCCTTAGTGTTTGTCCAAGCTGATGCATTAGAAGCTTTAAGGGTAATTTTCCCATTCAGTCTCACTGTGGAGAGTCATCGGGGAGGCCTGGCCGTTTATGGTTTTGCATCTATTTTTGGAGCTGTTTTTTCAGTGATGTCCCACAGCTCTAATGGTCACATTTAATTTGTTAACTACTAAAGTCACATGACAAAATCTTGTTTTTATGCAATGTATTTATTATTTAAGAGAAGAGAAACATATTCCAACCAAAACACTGTTCAAAAATTGGCTTAAATCTAGCAGTATGAATGTTTAGATCAGTTTGTGTCCTTGAGACATCCTCATTTATTTAATAGCTGCACCCCTTCTGTTTTTTATTCCAAACCCTGCAGGTACTGTCTGCATGGCTGATACTCCCAGACTAACTTAATCAAATATTCAAGTCATTTGGAGTGTGCTACATCTTAACCAAATTTTTACATCTTTATCCAATAACAACAAAATGAATAATAGCAAGCTTAGTTAAATTCATGTGGACAGAAAGCCCAAAATTAAAGACAGAGCCCGTCAGACTGGTGAGGCTGGCTGAGCCTTACATCAGAGTCTGTTTTAAAGCTGTTCTGTGAGGATTAGAGGTTTTGTCTGGAGTTTTCTGGCCAGGACGAACGTGGTAACAGTTTGGAGCAACTTTCCAGGCAGTGGAGGCATTTAAATGATTCTGGAGAGGGATCTGAAGGAGTCTCAGCCACATGGGACAGGCTGAGAACATTTGCCCTAAAGATCTCAGACAAAAGCTCCCTCACTTCGCTGAACACTCCCAATAGACTTACTTAACATGTCAAACAGTGGTGCTTACTCACAGCAGCTCAGTTCATTTGTAAGCTTGTCATCACCTCAACACCAGAGCTCTCATTGTTCATTCCTGTTTGTTATTTTCAGACACTTGCGACAGAATTAGCTCTTAAATGTAAGAGTGTGTAGATTCTTTTCTGCATGTGTTCGGACATCATGGGACACATTTGTATGTGGCCCGCCTGTGTGACATCTGACTGTAAGCAGAATTCATTAAAGTAAAGCATTAAAGTTGCATGATCTTCCTCTTTTTGATCTGTCTCTTACATCAGGCTCTGGATCTTGACCCACATTTCAGATATCTTTTAGGGCTGATGCAGGTATCAGAGTAAACTTTTGGAGATGTTAGAAATGTTGTATTTATTTAAGGGCTGCCAAGAGGTTAAAATATTTAATTGCAGTTAATCTCCAACTTTTGATAATTAACTTAAAATTAATTGCACATTTAAATATGCATACTTTGTTTTTTGTATTTTGTTTTATAGTTCAGTGCATATTGATAAATTTCAGCATTTTTTTCCAGTTTATTGATAAAAATCAGGTGATTGCAAATAAATAAAGTTTATTTCGTTTATTATTTAAGACTTTTTGATTTGAATTGTTGCTCCAGTGAAACAAATATGGTCTGAAACACTGACTTAGAGGGAGGAGACATCCTTATAATTCGTATTCTCTCAACTACAGTATTTTAAACAGCAATATTCAGAACTGTGCATAAGTGCATGTCCAAAATGGCTCCGTAATGTCCTATGATCCTCTGCTGTTGTGACACAATTGACACTTTTCAGGAGTTCACCCTTCACAGGGTGTTGGAGCCTCTAGTCGGCAATTTTTTCCTGATTTCTTAAGGTCTGAATCTATGATACGTCTGCAAAGATTGGTGAGGTATAAGCCAAGAAGCCAATCTTAAACTATGTTCTGCTGCTACTATATATGTTGTAAATACAAACAAACTATTTGGCCAAAATCAATACACTTGTGGAGTTGCTTCACATTGTTAATGCAGACCTAAACATGCAAGTTAAATAAACAGATTAACAGTAAACAGGATTTACTTTTCAAATTCAGCAGTGTATCATGCTTGATAAATCTGAACCACTAACTTCTGTGGATCTATTGCCATTAGTTTAGACTGCAGGTCCATGTGTTTCAGCTTTCCCTGAACTCCAGGGTCTCTGTCTAGCCCTTATCAACATGTTTTCACAAACAGCGCTCTGTTGTGATTAATGCTCTCTGAAGGTTATGTGCTGGTGAAAGGGCAATGTTGGGTCTTTAAAGTAGGTCAGGAACAGTCCAGGGATATCCAGTTAAAAGAAAGTTCAGGTTAGAGGTCGGTGCACCTGACCCCTGGGGGGTGTAAGGTTTCAGATGGACGTGACAAAAAGGCAAAGGAGCCTCCAAACATTTGGTAGGTTCAAATCTGCAGGATTGCTAGAGACACTTGCATGTTTGCTGCAGGTCTGTGCTGTAACTTAATTGCAGTTTATTGCCTTTAAAGCTTAAAAAATCTATTGTTAAGTCAAAAAGACTTTTGTCTGTGATTTAGACCATTTAAAGCTCCCATGTCCTGCAATATCAGTGTTTGCTTGCAGTGTTGTTGGAAGGGGCTTTGGGAGCAGAACATGACACCTTTCGCTAAACTCTCAGTTCAAGGAGAAGTGAGACATGCCTCTGTAAAGGAAATGCCCCTTAAAACTCTGTTTTTATGTAATAGCTGTACATCCTCCACCTGCATGAGGGTTTTCTGCTTGTAACAGACAGATGCCATGATTGTATTGAAAGTCCGCACCGTGGCTATCTCCTTCCTCCCATCAGACATCATTTGGGCAGCCAATCAGCCTCCCTCAAATCTGAGCATTTCCAAAGAGGAGGGAAAAGTCTGATCTTATCCTCTACAGAGGCGAAAATTGTATTTTTTTTTATCAAATCAAATCCTTGCTTGGTAGAATCCCAACACATGATAAAAATGATTAAACACACCAGAACATGGGGCCTTTTAGTCTTTGAAATCATCCCAGTTTGGTTGTTCACATGCAGCTCATGGCAGGAAGATGTCCCTGTCAGACAGGAGGGGTCAGGGGTGTTTTGCTGAAGGGGAACATGGTTTAAAAGGATGACATGTAAGTGTCAAACAAAGCAACAGAGCCCACTGTATGTCTATATAACCAGGACATTTCTGTTTTTCAATGCAGTCAACACATCCACAGTCAGATATAAAATCTTCAATCCTTTTTCATCCTTTAGCGTGAGTTGACATTCGGGAAAGAGTTTGAGGAGAAACTCTCAATATGTTCTTGATAGTCTGTTTATTATTAGGTATAAGTGCTTATTTTTAGATGGATTTTTAATGTGGAAAAAAGGTAAAACCTAAAACATCTGGCTATTTGGTGACCATTAACTTCATTTTTTTATGGAAGGAAGAAAAGGAAAGTCTGTGAGAGATATTAAAACTAGTTGCCTCTATGCCTGTTGTGCATGTGGATGCATCAGTAACACAAAAAATATGTCTCTGGCACTGGCTATCCTGGCACTGAGGCATAAAAATATTGGTTAAAATGTGATAATGTGAAATGTGATAGTTATCTTTAGGGAAGGGAATCAAAAACCTATACCAGAGAGAATCATTAGCAACTCCTTTAAGGAATTGATATCATTAGGGTTTTTTTTTACCCATCTGTTCCTTCCTATTTGTTCTGCGTGATGTGCAAATCTAGGATGCCACACTCGCATCAGAGAGACAGAAAAGGCAGAAATGACAACGAAGAAGTCAGGGAAGGCAGGGGGCAGAAGTGGTCAGAACTGTGGCTGACTTTTTTTGTCAAAAAGACACTTATTGTGCAACTTTCAGTTAGCATAAACAACATTAATTGGCAGCAACAGGAGTGTCATGTGTTTGACAGTGTTGCCACTGAAAACTGAGATGAAGGCAAACTTTTGCTTACATAGAAAATCAGTAGGGGAATCATTAAAGCATTGGATTGATAGGCAAAATCAGTAATGGCATTGCTATCAATGAAATATAATTAACACCCTAGTTATCCTACCATAGAGGAAATACTGATCAGATATTTTTGCCACTGTGTCCACCAGTGGTTGAACATTTCCATTTCTGTTGCTTCCCTCACAGCAACAGTGACTCAGGCATTTTATATTGTATGTACAGGTGCTGAACAGGTAGTGGCTGACAGCCTGTTGGACAGTAAACCTGCAGGTAGTTTAGGGTTATCTGTGGTCTTTGTAAAGCTTTGAGTCCTGAGGGCAGACCATTATATCTAACAAGAGCAGAGACAGACAGGAAGTGCTGTCTAATGTCTTGGATATGTGTGACATTGTGTTGACATTGTGAGGGATAATAGGATCACACAGCTGCACAGCAGACTTACTTTACAGTGAAACAGTAACAAAGTCATGTATTTGGATGACATTGAATGATGTTTAATTTGTGACTTTGGCTGCTCATGGTCAGACAAACAGAATATAGTTTAACATCATTACCCCCAACTACTTTTAGCAGCATCTACTTGAACGGATAAACAGTATGTTGCCTCATCTTAAATAAAATATTAAGATAAAAATAACATCATACGTCCTGGCAAGTTTACTTTTGTGGCTCTCTAATTAGTTTATGACATGTACAGATTGAAATCTGCTGAGTGATGAGCTGTATCCTTATCCTCTCACAGTATCCTGCACTTGAATATCTGCTCTGTCATACTCTGTTAGGTATAGATAACCGTTCAGTCCAGCATCAGATCAGCATTTTCTCCTTCTCCTACTGCTGCACTTTCTGCTTGCCAAGAATTTACCAGCATAAAATAATCCACAGGGATGGTGCAGTGGATGAATAAGCAGTTGATGCAGCTTGGGCAGGATGGAGAAGGCCAAAGTTTAGAATATATGGTGAATGCACTAAATAATGCATAGGAAATCTATATGTTTCTGTACCGCTGTAGATCATTTGTGTGGTCTCTTCATTCGTTCAGTGTCTGCTCGATGTCAGTGACGCATACATCCTGTCTGCTTCATGCGCAGAGGCTCACATGTCACTCCCCTGGTATCAGCAGCAGTCTTTTGCAGCAACACATCCCACCCTTACTGGAGGTATATCAGTATGCAGAATGAGATATCCCATTCACACTTGCAAAAAAACAAGTTTTTCACCCAAACTTTCCCACGATTTCCTCGACGCCCCCTCGTATTTTTGTCCACTTAATATCTTGGTGAGCTGAAGTGTGAACACAGCAGCAAATAGCCCAGGTAATTCAGGTGAGGAGGGCTGATGACATCATCCTGTGTGACCGACATGAAACCAGAAAAGGGAGACTTGACAGCTTGGACAAAACAGCTGTAGTTGCAGGAGAAGTTTATTTGGTTGCAAGGAGAGTAACTGCATCTGGGCATCTACCCTAAAATGATCATCACCAGGTCTCTCACTCATACTAAGAGCTGTCTCACACTGCTGTTGGAGATAAAACACTGCTGCTTTGTTTCTCCAGTTTCATCATCGTGCACGTAATGACACTGCTTCATATTCACTCCTGCAGGATACAATGCTCCTCTCAACCCTTTCATTGGTGTTGCTGACACATTTTTTAACATTTAAGAAGCAATATGTATGTGGTGCTTTTACTGATTTAAAGCCACACTGTGTAGTTTGTTCTCCCATCTCGTGGTCAAACTGTATTTCGCATTCAAACGAATAGTGCTCTATAGCACCTCGCTTTTTCAAATGTGCTTTGCAACCGCTGAACTCTACGGTAGCCGGTATGTGCCTAGAAACTAAGTCTTCTCTTTTTTGCTTTTGTTTTGTCGATGAGGATTCCTTCTCCTGTGGCGCAGCGCAGGCTTTTAAGTTTGCCAGGGCAGTGACATGTGCGTCTTGTGGTGCTCCTTCTCCGTTTCAGTCAAGCTGGCTCTGAGCGAAAACGTGTTTAGACTTAACAAGGAGTACTACTTAGTGCTTTAATTCCCTCTCGGCTGTTCATAGTTTTTTTGAACCGTAAGGACATGGAAGCCTCTTTAGGACGTACCTGTTCAGATAAGAAATTCTTGGCTCAGAAGGACAAGTCAGATTGTTGGCAGAGGCAATTTGACACAAATGAGGGCATAGTTATGAATGCAGACATTGTTTTTAGCTTCTAAATTACTTAAAATGCGACACATTGTCCCTTTAAAAGTGCATTTAAAAAAATTGACGTAGTGTGCAAAAACTGTTCCATCAGGATATGATGCACAGTAAAACACACAAACATTATTACATGTATGGTGAGGTGCCACAGTGGTGCAGCAGGTAGTGCACGTGCCTCATTGCAAGAATCCTGTCAGTCAGAGCCTTTCTGTGCGGAGTTTGCATGTTCTCCCTGTACACACATGGGTTCTCTCTGGGCACTCCGGCTTCCTCCCACAGACCAGAAACATGCTCATTCGGTTATCTGGTGACTCCAAATTGCCTTTAGGTATGAATGTGAGTGTGAATGGTTTTTTGTCTCTCTATATGGCCCTGGCGACTAGTTCAGGATGTACCCCGCCTCTCACACAGTGTCAGCTGAGATAGGCTTCAGCCTCCTGTGACCCTGAAATGGATGAGCAGTAAAGATACTGGCTGGATGTGTGCTGTGTGCTCTGTAGTAATTGTTTCAGTCCTGTTAAATCTGTCAGTAGCTGTCAGTCATGCTGGTTCTTGATCAGCCTGGGCTCTGTCCTCACTGAATAAACCCTCTAACTCAGGCAATTTAATTACAAAATCCCATTAACATCAGATTTCCTGTAATTAAGAAGGGCAACTGCTGGGGTAATTTGACACATCCTCCCTATTTACCCACTCCCTTTTCTAATCCCCCTCTCTTTGGGACTTCAGGACAACTTTCATGCTTTGTTTAGTTAAAGTGAGAAGAACCAGCTGTGTGATTCAAACCAGGTGTCTCTGAGACCTCTTGTAGATTTAAAACGCTGCCTCATGTGAGTTTTAAAACTTCCCTGAATTGGCCAGAAGGTGGCACTGTTAATGCAGCTACCACAGCCTGATACAATCGAGTAGAATCTGTGGAGGTCTTAATGAGACTGAATCCTGAGTTAAGTGTACCCATTACTGTGATTCTGGGCTTGAGTTCTCTTTCCTCCATCCAGCCTGAACTGGTGTTGTGTTCAGGTCATTAGTTTGAGTCTTTTGCAATTAAAAACATTTTCTCCAGTGGGCTTGGCACCATTAATTCTTTTAACAACCTCAGTAACTCTCAGTGTTTTTGTGTAGACATCAGTGAAAAATCTGTCTTCATCCGTCCAGGCAGTTAAAATGTGAACAGTTTGCATTAAAAAGTTAACAGCCTAATTTTAAAGAAACCAAACCACTGTCTAACAGTTTATTCTCCTTTCTCCTCTGTTTTTCTCCTCTAGGTAAGTGTCTGTTCCTGCCCTTAACTGTGTGTGGGTTTGAGCTGTGGCATTACGGGTGTATGGAGGCTGTGAGGTGACTAAGAGAGGGTGAGCTCCTTCTGTTTTCTGTGTCCTTAAGTGAACCATCCTCTAACATCAGCGAGCTTCTTGAAACTGTAGCGTCTATCTCTGCAACAGCATCCTCATAAAGCTGAATCCAGATCTTATCACTCCCTGTATACGTCTTGGTCTTTAAATGAATCCAGCCTTCATCTGAAATAATGACAATGAAGACACTGTGGACACTGAGCTGACTGTTTGGTGGCTCTAAAGGCCGCAGCATGTTTGCCATTACGTCTGACGCATGTTTTGCTTTGATGCTGGGCCAAGTCAATACCACTGATGATGTGCAGCTCCAGGACATTTCTCTGTGTCCTCTCTGGTCTTCTTTGCAATTGCCTGCTTACCACCAATGAAATGTTTAACCGCTTGTTAGGAGTGATGAAACACATATTCTGTATCACCTGTTCTAGCCGTCTAGTGGTCTGCTTTATGTTGTATTAGTGTTAAAGTGATTGTTTTATGTTTTTATAACCAGTCCCAATGCAAAATAGTTTAAACAATAGTTATAATTTTAGTATACTTTAAGGTCCCATGTCCTGGTGTGACTGTTTACATCTTGTTTTGGGCATCTAGTAAGTAATAATTTGTTTTAAGTTGAATAAACAAATTAAAAGTGTTGTCTAAAGGATAAGATGCAGCTCTTTTTCCCTCCACCTTGGAAATGCTCTGATCTGAGGGGATGGGGAGGCTACATGGGGCTATGATAATGTAGCTATGGGGTTACAGGCCATGGAGCAAACTTTCAAAACAGTCATAGCGTCTGCCTGTGACAAGCAGAAAACACATGTAGGTGGAGCCTGTATAGCTATTACATCATAAACACCATTAAGTTAAAAACTAAACGTTTCATGGGACAGAACGCATTTCCCCGTGAACTGAGTTTTGTAAAAGGTGTTCTGTTTTTCTGCTTCTCAAGCCCCTTCTAAAAGGTTAAAAGCCAAATAAAGCCATATAAATTTATACATAAAAATATATATATTGCAGGACATGGGATCTTTAAGAGTGATTTTAAGAAACACATAAAGTTACTACTTTCAGTGCACAGGTGGACAAGTAAGGGAGCACAAGGTTTATCATTGAGTTTGTCTCAAGTCTTACCCTTTTGCTTATCACAGCAGAGACAGGTTTGTTTTTGTAGTTTTTTTGATGATATGGGTTGTAATTCAAGCTTTTGTTAATTACATTTTTAAGAGATGATTGTAGTTGAAGTTTGAATTATTTTTGATGAACTGTGCCCACCTATTGAAAGTCATTAATTTGTTATCAATATACTAATTATGCAACTTCCCCATCACCACCACCACCGCCTTGTTTCCTACAGTCTGTTGCATAATCTGCCTATTGTTTCACTGGAGCTTTCTTTTGCAGACTGTATAGGTCATTTTTAGCATATGTATTTTTTCAGGACAGGCTAAATCCAAGCCTTGTTCCAAAAAACATACCCATATATGTGTTTTTTGTTCATCCAGCTGTCATTTAGGTTTGTCTGTAATTGTAAGTTATAAAGACATCACCCATTTCTAGAGCTTGCCTGGCATGAGACAAAGTTATAAAAGCTGCAGGGTCTGTTTGTTTGCCAACCCTCACCGCAGGCAAAACAGCACAGACAGCCAGAGAGGCGCCCCGCCGCTTAAAAAATCCTCCCTTCTCTCAAAAGACTTCTCTTTTGCAACTCTAGTGGAGGCAAATTGCCGTTACTATCGTGCATTTTTGTCAGGGTGGTGCAGAGTCTGGGTGGGATCTGGAGAGGTGCAGTAGGGCTGGACTGAGGGGAGGTGGAGGAGGTACTGGGTGAAAGGGTTTATTTTAGAGCGGCCCCTCTCACACTGTCACAGCAGGGTTTATGAGGAGGACAAGGTGATATATGGGACTACACTAATGGTGCTACACACAGATCACGCTGACAGAGTGGCCTCGGAGGATTTCCTGGACCACTGAGAGGTTGAAGCTGCAGCAGTGTCATTGAAAGTTTTGTTCTTGCTTACTGGGCAGTCAAACATGCACACCATGGATAAATCAGCAATTGCCCTAAATTCCCATTGGTGATATCCTCACAATAGCTGGAGTCTTAGATAAAGTTTAACCTCATTCTGGGTGTTTGTTTCAATGTTCAGCATTCAGGGTCTTACGATTAAGGGTTTTTAATGAAGGACCAATGAAGACAGTGAAAAAGTTCAATAAATTATGAGTGTTGTATAATCCACACACAGTACCCATGGTTTATATCTGAATTTATTCTGACTGGAAAAATTTTCATTGAGTTTATGTCTCTGTTAGTCTCCTGCAACAAATACATGGCAATATAATGGAAGCTGATGAACATTTATGGACAAATGACACAAATTAATTCATGCATTACCCTTGTAGTGCCTTCATTCTACTTTTGTTCTGCCATTTGCTTTGTTTACACATGTGCCTGTAGAGCTCTCTGTTATTTTGCTGGTTAACCTCGCTTGCATGAAAGAGTAATTTATAGAACTAAGTTAAAAAAATGTTGACATTCTGTTGAGGTCTGGGAGGCCCATGTGTGGCTCTGGTTGTTTTGCACTATGATGCATGACAAAAGAATTTAAAAAAGAAAGTTAAAGCAGGAAATGACAGGAAGGAAGGAAGATTTGCCAGTAGCCCACTGGACCACTGCTTTTTTAAGATCACCATATAAAAATAAATATATGAATAAATAAATTCTAAGTACTTGATTGTTTCCCTGTTTCTGCAGATTGAGACTGAGTGAAAAGCCACACAAAAAACTGATGCAGTGTTCAACTAACCACATGCGCTAAGCATCTGCTTTTAACTGTGCGCTGATGAAATGTCAATGGCAGTCATTATTGACTAATCTGACTCACAAGAGGATCTTTCAATATATCTCACAAATTCATCTGGGAAAGAGCCCATAGAAAGTGTTTGGGAATTTGCACAAAGCATATTCAGCAGGTGATTGGATGATTGTTCCGTCAATCATAATCCCATTGTGTAGTAGACAGGCCCTGCTGCCATTGTTTAAAGGACAGAGTATTATCCACTTTGTAGAACAAAATTTTCATTTAATAAAGAAGTGTGGTCCAGATCTGATAAAACTGCTGCTGATGTTGTTAGCATCTATGCTAATCTCTGTACGAATAGTCACTTCCTGCTGTCTTCTCACTAGCAGCCTTCACCTCTTCCTGCTCTAAAGGACTCTGATTGGGCTGTGCCTTGGGCTTGTGTGCTTGGGCTGTTCACAATCATGTAGGTTGGAACTGGGTTATATGGATCAGCCTGATTAAAGACATTAAATCAGGCAGCTCCATCTGCACTGCAAGGTTACCAATATATATACTGCAATATAATTTTTTCAGTATTGTTGAGCTCTATTTTGTTGTGAGTTGAGTGTGTTGTCACAGCCCTGCTTTAAAGTATAGACTGCAGCTGGAGCTTTGAAAACCTCAGCTTATGGACCTTTTGTTTTCAGTATTTAATGCTAATCTCTTCTGGCTTTTGAATGGAACTGTCCTTGAAGTTGACAGATTTATTACATCAGTGGTTCTCACTTACAGCATTTTGTATGATCAGCTTGCAAATGTAAGTGAATTAGTCTGGTTTTAAGCCTTGAAGTCTAAAACCATGAACTTAAAAGACCACTTTGTAGAATTTGGCAGCTGTGTTCAGTTTTGATTCTCAGCAGTCAGAGTGGATTCCATTAATGACCCGATGTCACTGAAAAAAGGCATGCCAAAGAGTGCTAAATGTTTATAGACATTTCTTCTGGCCACTCCCGCAGCAGAATACACTGTTCTTCTGTTGATTGGTATGTTCAGTATGTCCTGAAAACCCTCCCCTTACCAGTAAATAACTCAAAATGATGCTTTCAGTGGAGCAATGAAGCCCTAGGAAGGACGGCATGGATCATCAACACTGAAGATACATTTTTTGTTGGGGAGTTTCCCCTCTGTAATGAAACTTGGCCCTCCTGATGTCAGGTTTATGTCCTGGTTTTAGGTGATATAGACTGGAAACATTAGTGTGTACATGGCAACATGTAAAAACAGCCTCTCCAAAGCAACATCAAAACCAGTTTGCAGTCACTTTATTCTGTTTCCATGCCACCACTTTGTCTTTCTCCCATCTTTTTTATCATCTCAAACTTTTGGTGGATTGGTAGTGGTTGCACGGTTGGAAACCACAGAGCGATTCTCACTTCCAGGAAAAGTCCATCTATTTTAAGTGCTGCCAGCATCGATGCTATCATCTCTGACCACCGCTCTGGCCTTCTACATTTACTCATATTTCCATGGTGTGTCATGTTTCTATGGTTACACACATTCCCCACCGACCACACCCAGCCACGGGTTTTTGATGACTCACTGCAGACACACATCTCATATTTCCTGGTTCTTCTGTTGCCGTGGTGCACTTCCTCTTAATCACACGATGCTCTTATGATCCGATCTGGGACAGTGGCAGCCTCGCCAAAGTGCAGCCATCCATTAGCCATTTTCAGCTCCGCCATTTCAGTTCAGTGATTCTTTAGGCAGAGTTTCACCTCTCCTGTTTCCACTTTGCATCTTCGTGTTGATGCTGCAGCTCTCTGTTATGTCTCCAGAGGTCTTTTCTAATAAAGCCTCTGTGGTTTTGGCTAAAATCATGGTGCATCGACCTCTGTGCTTCCATTAGCTGCTCTCACTGACAGCCGGTTTACCTTGATTGCCCTCCAGACAGATCAGACTCAAAGCTTTTATATGCTACTTTTATAGCCTTGGCCTGAAACTTTTGTCCAGCTTATTCAAGCATCTTTTCTTTGTCATGTTTGATATCCTGTTAAAGATTAAATTCATGAGCATCCCCTCCTAATTCCAAATGAAAAAGGTATCATCTGTGTTGCAGATTTAGTGATAAATATCATTTTAAAAGTTGGAGATACTCCACAAAACTTGCTAAACTCTTATCAGCCTGAGTCCCCAGTAAATGCTTTACAGCTCAAACTTGCTGACAGTGCTTGTCATTCTGCACTGTTTCTTGCTTAGGGGCAATTGGAGGTCAAAAAGTGTGAACACAGGGAACATCTGGGTAGGTCTCTTGTTTAGTTTGTCCCTCCAGCTGTGATAACTTCTAGGGTTGAGTGTGTAACCCCTAAATAGCTCCATCAAACTGCCATCATAGGCCAACCAGCAGAGAAGACTTTCTCATTGTGATTAGGAAGTTTCCTTCTGTTTCTAAGTGTTACTAAGTGGATGTCATGAATGTCAGAAAGCTCACCCACTTAAATAAAATGCTTGGCCATTAATAAACCTCCAATTTCAATGATGATTTTCACTTCCTAGTACCATAAAAAGCATGATAATCAAGATGAAGCTATTCCTGTGCCTTATTCAAAGTTCTTATGTTTTGTAAATGTGGCACACACCCCATTTTCAACATGTCCAACCTTAATTTAAGGGCAAGTGCAGAGAAGGCACTGAAAACACTTAGGTCTTTGCACAGTGAGTCTGTATTATTCATGTGGGACTGGAGCATGTTTAAAAAGAAATGCAATCACGTCTTCTGATAATCATGTTTGCACACTGACTCCAAAACCTTCATCTGTATTATGTTTTTGGAACAGGTTGGAATTCCTTTCTTTTTGTTGCATCCATTTGACGTTTTATTGGCTATTCAACATAGTGCAGTGTTCATGTCCTCAGTGTATTCATTATATTACAGATCCAAAAAATGCATCCCAAATATCAGACGCACTGTCCAAAGAGCTTAACTGCAGTTGTTTTTCAAAGTGTTAGAACTGTAGAAGATGACAGAGGGGTACATGCTGATCTGGTACTTGTAATTCTTTGAGCAGATTGATGAGATTCTATCATACATTAGAATGGTATAAGTAGATCAGACTGAAAGCATGTCAGGAGAAGGAGTGAGGAGCATCTCAATAAACAAAAACATCGTTCAGAAAATGTCAAAGCTGCAACAATATTATTAGAAACTTATTTTTATACCAGGCATCACCGTGTGCCTGAGTATAAGTACTTATGCTTGGTCTTATTTTGAATCACTTTAAATTGTCTGGTGGTATAAACTTGAGATTTAATCAATAGTTGCTCTCAAGTGGATATTTTAGATCATCTGCAGTGCCTCATCTCAACCAAACACTGATATGTGATATGTCATAGCTCAATATTTTTGGTGCATTGCAGATCTTCTCACTCAGGATGATATTTGAGAATTCAGCTATATCTGAAATATTGACACTTGCTTAACAAGTGCTATAAGACTTTTGATGTTGTGTTTGGAATAACTAAATAATCTCAATGACTTACAGATTTCTTCAGACTCTATTTATGCTAACCATTCCTTCTTGTATTTTATATCCTTTTTCGCCTCATTTTTGAATACCAGTCAGTATTTATGCATTGAAAAGGATGATCAGAAGAGTTTGACCCTGAAAATAGGTTTTTAAGTGCTGCTGTTAAAGCTTCTGTGATGATTTTTTGTTGTTTATGAAACTATCAAATACGATTTTTGATACTTACATAAATCCTAAAAAGCAAACAAGCCCATTGGCAACAGGATTAAAATATTTTTATGTCATTATTTTTTATTGCCCAAACAATAGGGCTTTATTCACACTGCAGGTCTTAATGCTCAGTTCTGATTTTTTGTTGAAATGTTTGACATTCCCATTATAATTTACATGTTACTGCCATCAGACTCCAGTATGAACCATCTATGGCCCTGAAGTGATGCTGTAATTACAGAAGTAAATATGGATGCTACATGTCAGTGTGTGTATCAGTTTTGAACTTGTTCTGCAAGTGGAGCTGACAAAATTATGACAAAATGATAAAAAGAAGAGAACTGATTTTAACAATGGCCTTTTGTGGAGCAGTGGCTGCTACCTCTGTACAGAGGTATGTGTGGATGTGGAGTCTTAGCCAGGAAAGAAGGGATTGTGATGTGAGGGGCTTCACTGACACAGAGCTCATCCATTATTGTTAAGTTAGGTGTTTACATTGGATCTTGCCGGGTCTCTCCTCCTCCAGCACAGATTTATGACATCTGTCTCACTTCAGTAAAGTAAAAGTTGGGTGAAATGCGACATGACTGTTCAGAGTGAGGTCGCTTTGAGAAACATCAGATATGTATCTGATTTAGGACCACAAATGAAAGTGGTCTGGGTCTGATTTAAAAAGAATTGATTGTGCCATTCAGATTGTCATAAAAAATCAAATATGGGTCACATATGGACAAAAAAGTCAGATTTGGGCCACTATTGCCTGCAGTGTGTACTTTTCAAAAAGTAATTTACCCACCTATTAGGGAGTACAGATGTAGGCACTTCAGTTTTCCCCTTCCAGCCGAATGCCTGCTGAGTTCTAGCCAATTACCAGCCAACATCCATCCAATAGGAGTGCCTAAATTCCACCATAAACATGCCCATTTGATGGTGCTTCCCTCACAAGAACACATCCAATGGGCTTGTCTTTATTGGAGTAGCGTCAATGCTAACCAGTCACTACTTTCTGTCATGTCATTGTGGGAGGTTCTCAATACAGTCATGACAGTGGGCAGGTCCCAGCATGTTCCAGTCTCGGGCCAGTCAAGATTCAGCTACGGAAAGTGGGGAAAATGTAAGTGGCTCTATGCGTAGATGTCAGTTGTGACAAGCTTCCAAAACACTCTTTTTAAAGTTTTTTTCTTATTCCTCATATGTACGGGACAGAGTTGGGAAGAGTCTGCGGTCAGGTCTTTGTCCACAGGTGCAGCAAATCAACACAAGAAAGTTCCTCAGCTCCTTTAACTATAGTTTCTAAAAAGGTTAAAAAAATGTAAATAATTGAAGAAAGTTTGAGCGTCTGAAGAATGCTGATTTAATAGGCACATCAGCAGACGTTCACTCTTCTTTGAGAAAATATGCATTTTAAGTATGTACATGATTTTTCTCTCAGTGAACATGAGGTGGACAGATGTAAGAACCATCTCCAGAACGTAGAACAGATGTAGCACAGATGGAGACGATTCAGTGACACCCTAGACACTCACAAATCCTGAGAATCTGACTCAGATTTCTGTTAGCCCAGCAGGAAAGGTTTCAAGTCTCTGTACCTGCTTGTGTTTATCAAGCGGCACATTGTGTGCACGAAAAACAGTGATGTTTCCAAAAAGTTACAATAAACTATCACCACATGTTTGAATATTATTCACGTCTACTTTTTCCCAGTATGTTCCCACCACTTTGTTCCCAAACGTCAAAATGCAGAGTTGCATTTAACAAGCTGGAGGACGACCGTGTAGCTTAAATTACTCTCTATAAAGTCTGTACTGGAATGCAGAGCACTACATCTGCCAGAGGGGAAGAATAGGTTTGTTCTTAAAGCAGCCACCGTCGGCTTGATTTGTCTCCGTGCTCTCCTCCTTCAGCACTTCCTCCATGGCAATGAGCTTTCATCAGGATGTAAAGAGGGACACAGTGACTCTAGTTCTTCTTTATTTATATCAATGAAAATGTTTAGCATGCTGAGTTGGCCTCATGCTTTGGGAAGCTGCTTAATTTAAACAGTATGCATCAGTCCCCTTTCCCATCGTATATCAGGAGGTTTCCACAACGTTTTCCATTTGGCTGATAATAAACATGTGACTCAGATTTTTGTACTCACTTGGCGTTGTGTCAGACTCAATAATTTGTTTATAATGTGCTTGTAGAAATGCAGAGGTTAAGATTTTGAGCTGTGTATGCATACATTCAGCCTTTATTTATACTGCTTTATCCCATTCAGGGTTGTGGGGTGCTGGACTCTTTCTTGGGCAAGAGTTTGGGTACAAGCTTGACTGGTTGCTAGTCAATCACAGGGTTGACATACAGAGGCAGACAACCAGGCATGCTTATGCTGGCCTTAAACACAATCATTGACTTTTCCAATGATTTAAAAGTTTCCCAAAGTTGTATTAAAGTCTTTCTGGAGTCAGGGCGAGCTCTCCTGATCATGGTCGTTAGATTTAAGGTGGTTTCATAACCTGATAGTTGCAGTTTTAAGGTAGCCTTCCTCCAGTCATGGCCTTCTGACCAAATCAAACATGTTTAGCACTAGTATAAGTCCATGGTTTTGTCTTATGCAAATCATGACGTGAGCATAGTCGAAAAACCAACCACTGTGGGCTCACAAACAGGAGGCAACAGGTATAAATATTACAGGGAGACAGAGGAGCTGAAGGCTGAGTTTTCTCTGAATGGAGACTTGATAGTGGGGGGAGGGTTTGTTTCTCCATGCTGAACACTGAATTGAAGCATAGTTCTGCGTGCTTGCAGGTATACGTGTATTCATTCTGTATACATCCATACCAGACCGAACGGCCTGTACTAAAATGGTTTAATATAAATACACACACCATTCCACCTCTAAAACACAGGCAATACAGAAAATCTCGTTGTAGACTTGTAGTTAGTGACCCTTTTAAGGTTTCCAGTCTTTGCAAAATCTTAACCCTTTGACTTCCAAACTAAGAAATACATTTGCAACAAATTATTTGTTGGTAAAAATATGTTCCTTCTCCATTTAGCAACATTTCAGGTTTTATTTTTCAGATTGCTGGTTGGCTTGCCCTTTAAGGGTTATCCTGGGTATGAATGGATTATTTCATTTCTGCAACATTTTTTTTTTTTTTTACATGAAAACATCCCAGAGAGCAAAATTAAGATATTTAGCTGTTGACTCAGTTTTCTGAGGAATTAAAGATACATTTTTTATCATCAAATTTATTTCCATCAACTAAATTATGATTGTTTGAGGATCTGGAAATATGTGAAAAGATTTTTTCTTACTCCAATGTATGCTCTTTCTGTTTTCTCAGGAGCTATGCAGCAACGATTCACTTCTGATTTTTTTTCTATTTTCGAATATATTCATGTACAGTAGCGTCACCAAGTGGATATATACAGATGTTACAAACAGAGAGGTGAATACAGAAAAACAAAGATGGGCTTTCTGAGTTTTAAATACAGTGGTGGCAAAAAGTCAACCGCACGGTTACAACGCCAGTCAAAGGGTTAATCTGAGACTAAAAACTCTAAGAGTTGTAGATAATTTGTCTGTAGATGTGAGAGGTTCAGACTACACTCTTAAGAAAATCTTAAAGTTTTAAAGTAAATGCTTCTAGGGTATGGAAGGCATTAGACTTATACTAAACACCTCAAATATTTAGTGTTAGGTCCAACACTTGCCCAAGAGTAACCCCCTTATGAATAATCATAACAGTGAGACTTATATAAGATGCTGTTCATCTTTTGAGTCAAAGCCCAGCACAGAGACAGTGGAGCATGTGCAAAATACCTAAATCCATCTCCAATCACAGTATCTGGTCACTGTCATGGTCTGGAAACTGAGACTAACAGGTATTCTGGAAGTCCAGTGTAGGCCAATCAGTAAGGCTAACACAAAATTGGGCCTGAAGAAAATATTATGTTAAAGGAATAGTTCAGAGCAAAATAGATTGAGTAGTTTGTTGAGAATACTATTTATTGTAGCCGGTACAGGTTTAATTTATGCCCTTGATTATGAAACAAGTTATTTTTAGGGTAAATATAGGTTTAATTTTGATTTTTAGGGCTGACTTTGTAATTAAAATGTTTCTTCAATGCCATCAACCATATCTTTTTTGGATTATTGACCAGGAAGCAGTTTAGGCATCAGGAACCATTTGGAAACTGTTCAATAGTATCATTGTAGCATCAGTATAGAAAAACCCCTGTTTCTGTAGTAACCAAACTAAAATGTGTTGCTGCGGCTTTTTTCTTTGATTTGAAGCCACAGGACAGGTAATAGGGAGCACATGGAGATAAAGTCTCTTCATCCAGCAAACCAACTGAACACAGACCTCAAAGTTCTAGATAAAACAGAATATCACTGAATTCTTGCCCTGTGAGGTATCTGTTTTCTTTATCTCGTCTAAGTGGTTTTGTCTGCTCTCGTATATCAAGACCTTACACATGCTAGAGAAGAAGCATTTCACCCATGGTTATGATTTGAGATTCATTCCTCTAGATAATCTCCACTTACCGCTTCAGTAAATCATCCCTGACATTACTTTGACAATTTCTCACAATACCAGCGAACTGGCAGAAGACAGTCTGCCTGCTGGAGTCGGCTCTGGCACAGGAATTATTTGTGGTGAATATTTCAATGTTGCCGACCCCTGGAGGGTGGGGTCCTTTTCAGAGAGTGAAGTGCCAAGACTGAACTCTCTAATAAAAACTGTGGTTAAAAATGTAAAACAATGACTGGCTCAGTTGATCGCATAATGATGATAATCTCTAAAAACAAGGATAAGTTGATGTGTCTACAGTCAGTTTTATAAAGCTAGACTATAACAAGATATATATAATTTTTTTAAAAGATTATTCTTGGGCATTTTGTGCCTTTATTGATAGGAGAGAGAGACAGTGAGTAGGCTTGCAAATGGGGATGAGGGAGAGTAGGAGAGGACACTCTGCAAACTGGCCACAGGCTGGATTCGAACCCGAATCATATATATGGGACATGCCGGGTTGTTTACCTCTCCGCCAAACTAGCACTCCAATAACAACATATCTTTGAGGATAATAAATACAATCAGTGCGAATTGTTCAGATATTACCAAAGGGAAATAAGTAATCAAGTGAACTGTGTTATAAAGGGCATTTTTGAGCATTAATGGTAGCAGCACAAATTAACTCAATGGGATCCATCCAAAAAATCTTAATGGGATCTACCCAAAAACATTGATTATGCTCGACAGAGTGAGAATTTACCAGAGCTTGTCCTTTGTTAAGGCCAGCGTCAAAACTGTGGGTAAGATGTGCTACAAGAATGAAGGTAAATTGATATTTATCAGTTTGGTTGTGTTTAATTCAATAAATTAAACACAACCAAATACAGATATATCACAAGGTTAATCAAGTACATCATGGAATATATATTTTAGTCCTCCCTCAGCAGCTTTAATGGCAGACTCTCGACTGTCGGTCAGGAAGGCTGTGGTTTTTGTTGTGTAAGATTCATCTATACTGTATGTCTTACATTGAGGAGATGTGTAGACTGTTAATGAGCTGATTGGCGTTATAAGCATGTTAACGCAGTAATCATAAGATTAGCATGCAAGCATTTAGCATTACCAATTATCAATAGCAACTGGCATGCTAGTGGTTAGTTAGCCTGCTATCACAAGGCCAAGACAGCTAACTGGTTGTAAACATATTAAATAATACACACTCATTATCTTCATCTCATAAACACGTTATATTGGCTGATTAGTATTAATAAATAGTAAGTATCCCGTACCAGAATATGCTGCTTCTAATGTTTTATTAATGATTTATTTCAATGATTGGGTGGATCTTAGCCAGTTTATCTCAGTGTACTGTTGCTGAAAAATTAAAATATGCTTAATTGTCTGACTGAGGGTAAGTTTTTACCTCACCTGGTTTGTTGTATTCATTGTGACTGCATATTTGTGCAAGGAACAGATATAAAACAGGAAAACAACATTTCAGTGTTGAAAAATTAAGCTCTTGATTTTTAGATGTACCCATGCTGTGATGATAAAGGGAAGCATTATGCTACGTGTATTTTGCCGATATTAAAGCAAATATAAGGGTATGACTAATATTAAGGCTGTAAATATCAGTGAAAATTTCAATATCAGCCGATAACTGATATTCAACTTTTTAGGTCATTATCTGCTGATACTGATATTGTACTGATAATATTGTGCATCCCTACAAATAATGTAAATCATAAACAATGTGAAATGACAATCTGCCCCACTATGCAGGCCTGCTACATCCCTCTGTGTTGTTTTCTATACTCTGGAAAGCCCCCTCTAGACTTTAAAAATGGTCGGCTGTACTGAATGCTGTTAATCTCTGGGAACTGTTATGAAACTGCTCCCAGTAGAGTGGGAGGCTGTTTCATATTTATTTATTGACAAACAGGGTGATAAATAAACATGCCAAAGGTGATTTCCATCAGGGTTGTTAAACCATTGCAAGAGATGAACTCTAACTGTGACAGGAGATGTTTCTGCCATACTTTGCTAAATCTGTGGCCTCTTAGTCAAATCTCATTTCTTCTCTTTGACTGAATTCAAAGCTCTCATTATTCTCCAGAGGTCACTGCCGGTCATCTTATGCCCAACTTAAGGCTGATATTAAGTTTTTGGATGAGACTGAAAGGGTGGCAAGGCTTCATCACCTTATTGGGAAATGGGAAAATCCCCATTCCTCTGCTAACATTTTCCAAAGCTCCTGCTCATATTTTTATCTCTACTGGCAGCTGAGGTTCTCCTGGACACCATAGTGCTTTCCAGTATGGATCAGCCACAGAGGAGGTTGAGTAACCGAGAGAAACACAGGCACAATTTTCTTCAGGGAAAGGAATAATTTGATGGTTTTTCCGTTTAAGTTTGTAGGGTTGGCTGGTTGGGGATATGGGCTGTGTTGACTGCTGGGAGGAAAATATGGACCAAAGATTATGGATCCTTCAGTACTCTCTCAGCAGCAGACCTTTAGATTTAGTTTTTCCTTTAGAAACTCAAAACCCCTTTGACGCAAGTCCCTGCTAGGACTGGGAAATACATGAGATTTAATGAATTACTGATAAATTTACAAATGTGAACTGGGGCACGACAGTATTGCTTATACTGGTTTGGATTATGTTGATTTTGAATAAGCTCAGTAAATAATTGTTTACTTACAGTAATATGGGGATTGTCCAGCAGAATGCCTATTTGAAATGTTAAGTCTGAATTGAAAACCATATTTTTTTTCAGTAATCCTTGCTTTTGGAACTCTTATATTATTACAAAAAACTGAAAATGTTGACACCATGGAAACAACAATAGGAGACCTAAACACCCTGTATTATTTATTATTTTTGATTTTTATACTGTATAGGCAGGGAGCCTCCTGCAAATTTCACCGGCAATATTTGGAAAGTGGATGCAACCACTTTCCAAATATACAAATACACTGGCAACAGTGTATTTGTACATGTTTGAAAGTGCCTTACTGTTAAAAATATTACAAGAGATTATCAAGTTCCTGTACTTTTTGGGACTACTCTTCATTAAAATAGTAAAACTTCAAAATGAATGTATTTATCTTTCGGAATTTTTACATCCTCAATATATTAAGATGTTGCCAATATTATTTATTTAGGCTGTAAGTGAGAGTTTGTCTGCAATTTTTTTATAATACAAAAAAAAAAAATCACAAACTGGGTGGCTCAGGCTTATATTTTTTGGGAATGAGATATCAAGCATATATTAAAAACTTCTGATTTTCATGAATCATATTATAGTGAATAATTATGATATTGTGACAACTGTTTGTGATTTATTTATTCGAAGAATGTCCTGATACATAATGTCATAATTATTCACCATTATAGAATTAAGTATGGAGGTTTGGTCCATGATGTTAGGCTTTGGTCCCAAATCTTCAAACAAGAGGAATGACCATGACAATTCATTATTCGCCTGTTTTAACTGATCATACTCAGTAAGTTTGAGTTTTAGAGATATGTGGATTTGATAAGGAATTTGAGTCGTGATTCAGACTTTAAGTTCCTGACAGATGTTTAAACCTTTTAGGATTAAAGTGTTTCCCATAGAAGTTTTACCTTCCTTTTAGGACCTGCTGTCTTGTGTGACCCTGCATATGAGCAAAGTTATGAGAAAAATATTGTGTCTGCCGAAAGTTGGCATGTGCATGGAAATATGCAGTTCCTTTTTAATCAAAAAAGTTCTTCAACACAAAAACACATCGTTTTAAATGTGTTATGGTCTCCCATCCACATTAAAACTCTATATCCCTAGCCAGAGGTGGTAGCAGCTGTAGCTGTAAGCTCGGGTAAAATTCATCTTAGCTCACATTTACATTTATATAGGGTAAACACATAAGATTATGAAATATTTCAAATGTATGCTTTCAGATACAAGTCTAGAAAGCGTTCACTCAACTCTGGACACCATTTTGACAGCTTGTAGAGCCGAAACTTACATTTAAAGGTGGTTCTCTTCCTTTGTTTCTCTGTTATGTTGTGCATGTATTTGGTTGGCTGTTTTCCCTCCAGCCTATTGGAGCTTGTTGTGTGTCATCGATCATATCTATCAGATGATGTTCCCTCTTATCTCTGAGCTCCTTTCCTCTTTTGATAACACGAAACCTGGTCCTTTACACAAAGCATCACTTGTTTCAGAGCCTCTCTGTTAAAACTGTGATCCATAAATCTCTTGTTAGATATCTACATACCACACAAAGGAAGCACTTTTTCTCTGTACTCTTCAACTCAAACTACTCGAGACAATATCATGTAATTATAAGGCACATTGGGTACAAACCTTTTTTATTTGCTCTCCAATAGTTCTGTCTCTGCATCCTTTGCACACACCCCTCTTTGATTCTCCTCCTTCCCTCTTGTCCACACAGTTTCTGTTTCGACTGAAGACTGAGGAAGGTAGGAAGGGTTGTGTGCATCTCTGTTGTTCCATGCTGACTCACTGTGAAATTTGGTCGCCTTATTTTCTGTCACTATGAAGCAAAACAGCAGAGGACCGGAAGATTTTTGAAAAGTCTTGAAAAGTCTTGAAAAGTCGTAGCAGTCAGATGAATTAATTTTCTTTGAAGCGCTCGAGTAAAACTTGGAGTCAGAATGGTTGCTGGAATGGTGATGCCCTTAGCCGACTTGAGGGCCATCTATGAGCACCTCTTTCAGGATGGTGTCATGGTGGTCAAAAATGACAAGCGACCACAGTCCATGCACCCCGACGTCAAGGGTGTTACCAACCTCAAGGTAATCTGTGCTATGGGATCTCTCAAATCTAGAGGTTTTGTCAGGGAAAGCTTTGCTTGGAAGCATGCTTACTATTACCTGACCAATGAGGGGATTGCATATCTGCGAGACTTCCTGCATCTGCCACTGGAAATTGTGCCTGCAACCCTTCAGCGTGTTCGCCACCCTGTGCCCTCTGCTCGAGTTCAAACCCTGAGAGGCTCCACATCTTATGTTCCAAAATCCAAGCCTAGAAGAGAGGAGGAAGTGATTGAAAGGAGCATTTATCGCCAAAAGAGAGAAGAAGAGCGAGACCAACCAGAAGACATCAAAGGCCTCTATCTGTGCAGTGCAAAAGTCTGTTTAGGTCTTCAAACTAAGACCTATTTTAAGAATGACAAGGCTTTCTTCAGTGGAGAGGAACATCCATCAAATAAGGCCAGTTGGCGAAGCGTTGGCGATGATACCAAACCTATCCAGATGAAGTCCTCTAAAGGGAGAGCCCCTGCTCTCAAGGAAATCCCTCAGGAATTGTTCAAGATTTCACCCAAACTCCTGAATGCAGTTAAGCAGGAGACTAAGATTAAGAAGCCCCAAGAAGAGACAACCTCAAGTGTGATGGGAAGAGAAACCTCAAAGGTAGACCACAGAGTTGGAAGTGGTGAACTTTTTGTGCTGGACCATCAAATGATCCCCATGATGCCAGATTTTGCCATAAAAGAGGAAAGACATACTGTTGAGGATGAAGAAGGAGCTCTGGAGGACACTGATGTCTTCACTGGAGAAACCGCTGAGAAGCTGTCTTGTGTAGTTGAGATGACAAATAGTCTGGATGTTGAGGTTGTTGGCTATGAGATCAAGACTGGCCTTGACTTGGCAACCACTCAATCAAAAATCGTAGGAGGGCAGACAAAAGAGAAGATGGTTGATGATGGAAAGGAAACCCAGAAAGATTGGAGGACCACTCCTGTGACATCAATCGTTGAGTCTCAGCAGACTTCTCACTATTCCAGTTATGAAGTCCTGAAAGAAAGTCCCGTTGCTGTTCTTAATACCACCCTGCCATGTGAGAAAGAGGGCGTCCTCACAGAGAAGGAGACAGATGATCTGAGTTTCTGTCCTGACTTCCTGGAAGGTTTGATCTGATCTTTGTTCTTCCTCCTCCTCCGCTGTGTCCTCTCCCTTTATCTTGTCTGTAGAGTCTGGGTATTGCCATGGGCACCACTTGTGTTAGGGAAGCTTAGATGAGGATAATTAAATTTTCTAACAATACAACTAATGCTCCTGTCAGGTTCAATACAGTGAGAAGACAACCAGATGGAAAATCACTGTAGGTTTTGTTTCGCTGTGTGCTTGAAGAACCAGTAGTAAGTGTTAGTGATCAGCAGTTTATCTGATATAAATCATAAGAATCCCATTTCTTATTTTTAAGTTGATGTTTTGCACACTGCTCATGCCAAGATGGAGCCATGTGCAAAACTGAAGCAAAGGGCAGATCTGTTGGCAAATTAAGGGTTCACTGATTGGAGTCAGAAAATACTACAACTATTAATGTTCCCGTGCAACATGAAAAAATATGAAACTTCACTTAAAGAATTCCAGATATGGCCAAGAATGGTCAAAAGAACATTATATGGAAATACAAATGTTTCTGGACATTTGACACGTGTCCACTTTCTCAGATCTTGAGAAAAACTCCTCGTCATATAACTGAGTTTGACCTGGTTTGAAAGGAAAAGTTGATAGATCAGGAAACTGTGTCAAAAGAACAGGGAATAACAAGCAGGAAAGACATACTGGTTGGACTCTTTCCCAAAGTTTAGGTCCTGACCTAAATTGGGTCTCTAGCCCATTTTTATTTGGTTTCATACTGTTAGACTGAAATCTCAAAAATGACTGTAAAAGCAGTGGTCATGCCCTCCCCTCCCTCATTTTTATGCAACCCTGATCATTTACATCAGCATGCGCCCTCTGACCCCCCAGAGTGAGATAGAGAGAGAGGGAGAGAGCACTGCCTGAATGTGAGTGACATTAAAAGACAGTGGTGTCCAAGATGCCATTGCAGAATTGTGAAGAATTGAAGAGATTTTAAGTGTTAAGGTCTTTCACACCGTAAGCAACTCAGCGACTAAGATCGCGTTGCCCACCCAAGTCGCGTCATCTGTCCATAAATAGCTCATTTTGTCACCGTCGCCATCTCCCAGTGACGTCACGCCCGCTCGAGTTTCACCGCGATCATATCATATCATATCATATCATATAATAGGATGTATAAGCTGACATTATTCCAACTGTATCCTTTTCACTCACCTACCAACCACAAAACACTGCAGCTGATCCCCCTGCAGCAGCATCATCTGCGAGTTCTCTGCGATCCCGTCTTGACTGAACTAATGTACTCACTAACTAATGTTGGTGACATGGACGTGGATTGTCACTTTGTACTTTTTGTAATACCAGATTGTCTCCTTGTGAACTGGAATAAAAACAGTCTGTCACACCCACACAACGCTGACTGGCTGTCGCAGCACAGCCACATGTGACATCGCCTGAAAAGTTCAATTTTGTCACTTTGGCGACCGAGCAATGCGACCTGGTCATGCAACCAGGTCTTGTACGTTGCATCGCAGGAGGGTTTACCCCGCCTCACATTGACCTTACATGGAGAGCTGTTGCCGAGGTCGCCCAAGTTGCTTCACTGAAGCCTTTTAGGTGAAGCAGAGAGGCTACAGTGTAGAAGCCCAAAGATGAAGCTTACAGCTTCACAGATTAGACAGACGCCTCAAGATGAAGCCTCTGTGCCAAATGTTGTGTTTCACATTAATGAGACTAAACAGGAGGATACAGACAGAACTTTATAAAAAGGGAGACAGGGTTAAAAAGTTGGGAACCCCTGGTTTATACAGATAGTTAACATAATGCCTACAGCCTGGGCTATGATCTGCATTTAGTCATGATTACACAGGACACTAATCTGCAAACTCTCTTTTTGGGCAGAAATTTCAGGTCGCAAAGTGATTTAACTTTCATAGTAGGACTGTTTGTTAAACTTGCGGTTTACTGCTCATCTCTAAATGCAGACTTGACTGTCTTGAATATAAAGGCCGGAAACATCTCAGCCGAGAACATCAGAATAAACACACACGGGACAACTCTAAATTGAAAACAGCTAACTTCTGTCATAAATAGCCTGCGACAATTTTAATCATTTTGGGAATGTGGTTTGGAGACTGTACACACAGTCTGGCGATTTGAGTCTTTAAAGATTCGATAAGTTTGAACTGGATGATATCAAAAAACTGAAAATATGTAGATCCTAGATTAAACCAGCCCCTCATTGCTAAGCATCATTTACAGCAGTGCCTGCTGAGGCAGCATTTCTGATAGTTTTTGTATTTTGTGCCGCTTCCTGTGCCAAGAACAAGGAATCTGAGTTTTGTTGAAGAATTAGGCAACACTTCTCTTCCTCCAGTGTGTCCTGTGATGATTTACTCATCTCCACTGTAAACATTTATAAACTCATCATGTGAGACATTGAGAGAGGAAGTCTGATACAAAGCTGTGACTCTGATTTCAGTTTATGAGACCCTGTCTTTGACAGACAGGGGCAGGAGATTGTCAGCTTGGTAACTTTGATATATTTATGCATCTTACACGTACAGACAGGAGTTAATGTATAGAGTATTTATTAGTGGTTGGCACTTACACAAGCACATTCTGTTTCCATCTGTCCATGGGGAGGTGTGTCTGTGGTTTGATTGTGCTATAAATCAACTTCCATCAAAGCACAGAAATAAATGTTTGCATAAAGATTAGGTTAAAGATATTCGGGTACAGCTCAAGAGCACTTTTAGGTAGTTTCATTATTGTTCATAATTTGGAATTGATTAACAAAATTAGTATCCTCTGTTCGGTTCTGCTTTTGGCATGATTAAATCAAATTTGCAGGAGTGTTGCAGTGAAACTGTTGAATTTTAATGTATCTTTAGTTTCGGACTGGGCAATATGAACTGAAATCCTTCGGAATGCACAATATTGTCGGATTGGTATTGGCAGATATGTGCCTAAAAGTTTGATTATCGATATTAGCAGATAGAAACATTTCTGCATATTTTACAACCACCTTTGACTTTAAAATGGTCAGAAATGTCCTATATATTGGATATTATTTTGGCACATTGTACAGATGTTTACCTTACCATTATTGTCTAGTTTTATAAATCAAAAGCATAATTTATGAAAGATCAGAATGATGTTTTTCTTGCTTCATATCTGTTTCTAACCCAAATAGACTGTTATGATGAAGGGAAAAGGTCAGCATTAGCAAAGTAGAGACTATGTGCTCTTGACACAAAATATTGGTATCTGTGACAGTTTGGAATTATTGTCATAACGGATATCGGCAAAAATCCAATGTAGTGCGTCCCTAAAAATCATCATAAATCTAATATCTATGTAAAGGATAATACATTGCCATACATCTCTCTTTAGAATACATTGATGAATCTTAAAAACTTTATATATTGGCCAGTTCTTCTGTATAAAGTTTATAAGGTTGTTGGTCCCTCAGTGCCGCCTGCTGGGCTATAACTGTCCTTCTATACTTACTCTGGTGCTATTGTATGGTACATAACTTACCTGACCATGCATCTTACATGCAATACTGGCTGGTTACTTTTCAGAGCTTCCAGTGAGTTTATTTTAATCTGATCAAAGCATTCCTCAACTTCTTTCATCAAAATATTTCAAGGACCTGCAGCTAATTTTGCGTGCAAATGATCTGTAGTCCTGTCCATGTCAAACTGCCAGGTTTCACTTTATTACGGGGCCAGCCTGAGAACTTTCCATGGTCAAGTCTGATATATGACTAAGCAGAGACCGGGAAATGTGAGTCCAATTAAGTCACACTCAGCTTTTCCTGCCTCTGTGCCTCCGCAAGAAGGGCGAAGCAGAACATGTGCCACCTTTCAACCACCCTTCAGTATTTTAGCCCAGCCTGCCATGAACATAAACCCCAACTTTAAAAAAAAAAAAACATACTTACTGTATTTGAATGGAGTAGCCACAGCAGCACACAGTTACAAACCTGCTGTGTCATCGTACTATGAGCAACTTTTATTGAAATCAGGCAATCTCAGAGAGCAGTTTTTCTACGATGGAAGTGACTTATTCCAGAGACTTCATGGAGGCTTTGATTCAGCACGGTCAAGGTAGGAACAGTTCTGTCTTCTTACCAAAAGGTGTCAGCACACATATGCTTTATGGGGAGTGTGAGCGTGCGGAGAGGACCAAAGAGGATGAAGCAGGTTTGGGTGTGTCCCCTGCTGGGTATGGTCGAGCAGAAAGATAACAGCCAAAGATAGGGCTTTGTATTTGTGATTCAGTGCCAGTTTACTCATTTAAATGTCACTCAAAACGGCACGGTCTGTCTGGTCTGCTCAAAAATATCCTGCATGTGATATGAATAAAGACAGACATAAAGAGTGAAGCAGATTATAGATCATAACTATACGCGTTAAGACCTTGAGTTTACGTAGCACCCTCACTGCTTGGCTGGGATCATATTCCCAGCTGGTGTTGAATCCAGGGGGGTGTGGGCTGTGGGACGGCCCCTCACTGGCTGCTCCTCGCCTCTGCCTTGCATGCGATGTAAAAAAGTGTGAGGAGAGGCATTAGAGAGGAAATCCAGGCCTGTGTAGGTTAAGGAGTAATGCACAGCTGCATATATAGCATACCTTCAAGATGAAGTAGTTATCAGCATTAGTCCACGGAGATTATACTGTTTATTCTTCCTTCTCTAATTGCTTTAGGATGAAAAATACAGTTTATAAAATGTCAATTAGAAATGGAGAAGCAGTGAGATGAGAGCCCATCATAACTTCTTTATTTTGTTTGTTATGTGCAACAAACCAAAACCAAAGACACTCAAGAAGCAATTACATAAACCATTAAAAACTGAAAACATATTTTGGTGGTCTGGATTCACTTCACATCAGAATGCTTGACATTTTTGCTAACAAAGTGGCTCCAGTGATTTATCTGCAGTGCAGTGTGCATCTAACTGCAACAGGGTAGAAAGGAGCAGAGTTCAGTAGGGATGGAGATTGAATCCAGGTTCAACAAGGACCCAGCTCAGTTTCCAGTACATGAAAATCAATAGTTTGAGCTTATGGTTACTGCTATCGAGTCTCAAGGGTCTGCTGACGTAACCTTGTTGTGTATCTCATGTCAATCGCATGTTCATCAGTGTACAAACATACATCAGTTCCTGCAGTGGGAAACACAAGCTTGCAGCAGATCGGAGCTCAGATGTGGTATCTTGGAAAGCATAGGTTCCTTTCAGCCATGTGATACTAGCAATGCATGAAAGTCTTATGAGAAGTGAAAGACTCAGAGTGGGAACGGAGGGAAGAGATCTCGAGGACTTCACCTGTACACAGCAGGTATCAGCAGAACATTTTTGGATGCACGGGATATGATTCCTAAACTTTATGGAGAAGTGATTTTTTCCACAGCTGGCTTGAGGCTTTAGTTTGAGTAGAGTACACAGTGATGCCTCATTGTAGTCTCAAGGTGTATCTTTTTTTTTTGTTTGTGGTCAACATCCTGGGATTGATGAGTGACAGCAGTCTAATTTTTAAACAAGTGAGTATGTTTGTATTGGAAAAGTGGATTTGCAATTTTTTGAACTCTAAATTATGAATCTACAAAACACAAGTAGCTAAGCAACTCTATTGAGGGAATTTTTTAAACTTCCACAAAAATATTGCCACTATTGTTTGTATTTATTTATATTATGTGCAAATATATAAAGTCATAATTGCACCCTTACCTGTCACAAAGTGGTGATAGCACATGGCATTTTAATCCATTCAAACAATGAGTGCTGTATTTTTATATACAAGTAACGCAAAGGTTCATTTAACAGTGTCACAGTCTCTCAGCTAAAATTCCAAGCGACCTATTTCAGGTGGTCAACCCTGGCTTTTTCTGCACCAGCTCATAACTCAGAGTGTGTTAACATGATCACATCAATAAGACAGGAGTTATATGATTATAGTGATAATCTGATTTTTTGTGTTTACATGCACTTAAGCAACCTATAAAACTTCATTAGCAAGGCTCTGTTAATAGTTGGTTATCCTTCCAGAAGTGCATTAAACAAACTTCTAACTTGCTGTTTATGCACTTTTTGTCTCCTGGATTTGTTGTTAATTAGTCTAAGGCATTTCCAGCAGAATTTGTTCTATGCTTCATGTAAACACTCTCTTAAAGGGATAGTTCAGTACTTTTGGTGTCAGCTTTAAGATGGTCATTTCATTTGTGATTATGAGAGAATAGGTTTGGAAGTTAGACTATACATTGCTGCAGATGGGGCCAAAAGCTCTGCATAATTTACTACATTTTGGGTGAGAGCAAACAAAAAAACAGCTGTGGAGTCATTGCTCACTGTGCTGAAAACATTTACAAAGCTTTACCTTTCTTGGAGAAAGCCCCTTTGTTTTGATTCTGCTTCATTCCAGACAGAAGGACACATATGCTATGCAGTGTGCTAAAGAAGTACCCAGACCAAGTTGCGAGCTGATCAAAATCATCATGGCTTATGTTTTTACTATTGAACCCCATACACCCTCACATCAAAATACTGAGCCATCCCTTTAAGTAGTTTTCATGTAGCTGATAAATGAAACTCATATCCTTACTTTTGTTGGGCTTAAAATTCGTTTGTTTCATTCCAAAGATGCTGCTTCCTCACACTCTTGCTTCAGCTTGCCATGTTTGCTGTATATTCCTCTTCATTTGCCAATTTGAAGGAGCAGAGGATATCAGATTAAGCTGTGAGAATACACAGATAAACTGTTCATTGGGGAAAAGTTGAGGTGAGTTAATCTGATTTCTCATAATCGGATAACGCCTCGATCTCTTAGGGATGTCAGATTATGTTGTTTGTACAAGAATGTGAGTAGGTACTCCAAAAAAATCAGATAATGATCATTTTATCAGTGTGCATGTAAACACACTCACTGGCTGCTGCTGCTGCAGGACAATCCTCCTCCTCTACTCAAAGCAACTGTAAAAATATTCTTATTTCATTTTTTTCCTTGGTTAATCTGTGTTAAAATGGCAGGATATGAGACATACAGTTACACTTTTATGTGTATTGTGTTCATGTTGGCTCAGTAAAATGACTATTAGATGAATTTAAATAGAATTAGGGAGACTTTGCTGGTAAACTTAGTTAAATGCAGCTGTTTGAGGGAGAAATTGTATTATTTTCCAAACTGTTTAAAGTAGAAACAACAGATGGAAACAGAACTTTGTTTAATTTTCTAACACAAGCTTTACTCAGCTGATATCAGGTCAGTTAAACATGTGTTTTTGGTCTTTCTAATAGTAAAAGAAAAGTTTAGGAGTATTGATAAAGGTATCACTATTTATTAAAAATGGGCCGTCACCGTCCCTTTTTTCAACACAATAAAACTGAAGTTAAGCTGTTTTTAAAGAGAAATGTTAGGATATATTTAAAGAACATATCTCTGTATAAAACTGAACTAAAAGGACACATATTTTGCATAAAAGGACTTAAGTCTACTTCTCTCTCTCAGCTTTTTTCTGACGTTGAAGAGAAGTCCCGTCCCTCATTGTTTTAACTCAGAGTCATAGCTCTAATAGTCATGCAGGGTGATTCGTATCCTGTGGAAACGGGAGCATAACTTTTCTGTCTCTAACTGTTTTCATAGCTCCCACATAGCTCCCTTTGTTATGGTAGCTTGCTGGCAAAAATCACTCTTTCCGTTCTTTGTCTAAATCCTGTTTAAAAAAAAATGAGAAAGTCTCTGGGAGTTTCTGCAGCCCTGCACATGGATTTCATCCAATGACGCTCGTCCGAGCCCACCACGCATGAGATGCTGTTTCCACTGAGGAAAGCCTCACAAATTGAGTCAAACTCTCAGCGCTGTCTGTTTTTAGTTCTCAGCCAAGTCTCCACTTCTCCTTTTTCTTTTTTTTTTCGGGCTTTTTCAGCACGCCCCCCCGGTTTTCATCAGAACACAATGTCGTGAGGTCAGATCTGACTCCTTGGCTGTTCAGTGTTTTCTCTAAAAGTTGTGGAGACGCTGAAGAAAGATGGACTTGTGCTGCTGCTGCTGTTTTGGACCCCGACTCGGTAGGTTTCTTTTTAACTGGAAAATATGATTTCAGACTCTGTTGTTGTGCTTTTAGAGGATGCTAAGCAGAAATTGAGTGAGTGGGGATGATTTTCTTGCATAAGGCATGCCATCTGAGGACAGAGCCACTCCCAGCATCAGCCTCGCTTTAGCAGATCAAAAACATCTCTGACATTCTTCTCATTACTCACCTAATCCCACCTTTCTCTATGGGACATCCTTATCAACACTGATTAGAGAATTCTAGCTGAACTTTCTACTTCACAGTCTTGGGAGTCGAGGAAGTTTTGTTCAGATTGTGTCCGTGTGGGTATGCAGAGCATGCATCACAATATGGAAATCATTGAGCCAACACATGTGAAGCGAGTGGGAGTGGGCTAACTCCGCCCACAAAGGAGTGGTGGAGAGAATTTATTCCAGACCTCTGTTCTGTACATCTCCCCCTCACTTTACTCCCCTATCTCGCTCTCCTCTGTGACTAATTGGCAATTTGAGCGGCCAGTATCTGAGACCTTAGGGATTTGGTTAACATTCTCCAACTGGGATCACAGAAGGTCTGAACTGCCAAAACTTCAAATTAAAATCAGTCAAACTTTCTTCTTTTTTGACAGCTCTCCAGCTTCTGTTCCCAGCTTAGGAAACTTTTAATGTATGGATTCAATTCCGTCATAACACACCCGGTTTTATAGGGTGTTTAAAGTCTTTCACATTGAGGACTATTTTAAATTCTCCTCCACACAAAATAAGAGCATGCTCATGCCAAAGGCGACTCAAGGTCTAGGTTGTTACGTCTATTTCTGCTGTTTTATGGAGCAGACTGGCATGTAGAATAGCATGGTAGTGAACGTGTGATCACTCCGCTGGTGTTGGGTTTCTGTGTGGCTTTGAGGGATAAAAGTCACACTGTTTGTACTGCACACCATCTGATGCTCCCTCGCAGTGTTCTGACAACAGAAACACTGGCATGAATGCCGTTTTGCCCGCAGCAAGGTACTGTCTAAGTAGTGATACAGTCAACATCATGAGGGAAGATCAAGCTAGTGTTTGAGGGAACATTATGTTTAATAGTGACTTCTTACTTTACAAGAATACTGCCTTTGAAAGTTAATGTTAAAGCTACACAGCAAAGTGAGAAGAGTTTAAAGTTTGGTGTTGGCGAAGTTAATTGAACTCTTAACTGAGTCAAATCCCTGAAAATTTGCCCATAGCTGAAAAAGAGTTTGTGTCAAAAACAAGGATAAGAAGGGTAAAAATTTAACAATAATTACACTTGATGAAAGTTAAAGTACTGACTCTCCAAAAAGAGTGAAAACACTTTGTGGTGTGGACCCGTACAGACACTTAAAAAGTATAAATATTAACTCTGATAATGTGAATTTGTTTATGCAGATTTTGCTAGATACTGAGACAAATACCATGTCATAGTCATGTGTCATCCATCTCGTACCTCAGCTGCAGAGTGCAATATATGTCAGTTAATGGGTGATAGTTTGCCATCTGCCAAACAGGGGATCAGTTTTAGGTCATTGGCTTCTTAGCAAAAATATCAGCAACCCAAGAGACGTGTCCTCCTGTCAGCTGTCTAATGTATGACAACAAGATAGTTATTTTTAACTCTTTCTTCCACATTTCCCCATGCTCAGGTGCTGCACTTAACCTTTACACTGTTAAATGTTATAGCACCAATGTAACAAATTAATAAGAATACAGTGATCAACTCCTCACACATATCTAGACAGCATGTTGTGTATTTTACACTTCTACTTTGAGTTTATTGACTTTGTTGTCAATCTGTATCCTTGTTAACAGTCCATAATCTGTAACTCAGCAGCCTTATCACATAATGCACCCTTTACAGCTCTTTATTGTGTTAACAACCTGACATGGGCAGAAGACACTATCAGACACAGCTGTTTCGATAAAAATATACAACAGAATTTTTACTTGCATATATAATAATAAACAACATGAAGATGAAATTTATTGTCATTTTCTTCACCAAGTAACTCAGCGAATAAGTGGGCATTTACACTTTAACCACTGGATGTCTATGTGAAGTTGTCGGGCAGCAAGTTGCCAAGAAGTAAAAGAGATATGGGACCAGCACAAATACCAGAAATTTATTTTACTTTGGGAGAAAAAACATAAAGGAAATACAGTATATTTTAGCCAGTAAAAGACACTATTTTTGGAAAAGCAGTTAACTGAAAGTCCACTTTGACTGCAAAACCAGTGAGTTTTTATTTTATTCAAAATTAAATTATTCACGTATCTTTGTGTCATCCCCCACTTTTCCCTGCAGGGCTTTAATGTTAAGGTGGCCACCTTACCAAACATAAAAGCAGCCATTAACAGCCTTAAAAAATAAATATGCCTGTAATCTTTCTGTGTCTCAGTTGTTAGAAAATTGCATAGTGCAGGCTACATCATTGTGAAAGCTGATACACTACAACACAATTCCTGTCAGGTGACCAGCTATTAGACCTTCCTCTGGTGGACCATGCCAGCAGGTGAACAAGTACCAGCTTTTGCTATATTCAGCATTTTTGCTGGTCTCGTCTCCAGTCACAATTGATCCAGACATTGTGGTGCAAGTGCAGAACGCAATAAGTCAGCTGCCATATTAGGCCCCATTTACACAACCATGTTGTCACCAGAAACAGAAAGGTTTTTCCTTTGCGTTTTCAAAGCACTCTGCGTTCACATGGAGACACGAGAACGACTGAAATGACTGTAGCCTACATGCCAGACCAGTAGATGGCGATGTAGATTTGTAGTGAAACAGCGGTGTTAGTACACACGTATGCTTTCCGGTGAAGACAAACTTTTCACAAACAACAATGGCGAGTGGACGCAAGAAGACACAGAAGTTTCTACAAATGTGTCTGGATATTTCTGTCTGGATAACAAACCGAGCACAGTAAGCAGCACACATGTTGCTCGGCTGAAGCTGTTGTTGTTGTTGTTCCTGGGATGCATGCAGCCTTCATGTGAAAGAGTACTGCACACTGCTGCATTTTCTCTGGAAACAATGATTAGTGTTTACACGGATACAGATATGAAAACGTTTTCAAAACTTTTTACTCTGGACCCTGGTTTCAAAAGTTGGCAGATTCAGACACTCTGGGCACCGTTCTCGTGTAAACGGAAGGCAAAAATGCAGTGAAAACTCTCGGTCGTTTCCGTTGTCATGTAAGCAGGGCCTTATATGACAAATTTCAGCAGAAAACACCAACCATTAGCATTGGTTTAAGTATTTAAATTTATTTCAAGAGGTGCCAAGATTGATCGGGAACTAGCCAGTTGTCATTGTAAAGCTGACAGAAGCACTGTATTTTGGGTGTTATAGTGGCCAATGAAACTGTCATCTAATGAGTATTAAGCACGTGGACACCATAAATTAAATTCAACTGAGATCCAGCATCTTTGACTGTTGGCTTGAAAAGAAATCTGTCAGCTTATCTGCTGCTGCTGCTGCTGTAGGTCATAATCCTTCTACTCTCTGAGCAGCCATGGTAAAATCCCCAAACTTTGTATTAAGTCCTCTTAGTTAAAAACCTTTATCCAATCTTGAGTCATGTCAACTAAAGGCTAGCTATCCAACCAAACAAATAACTAATGTTACATAATGATGTGTTTATGTTCCAGGTGAAAAATGATAGTTAGGCCAAGTTAAATGTGTTAGCTGCTACCTTGGCCAGGTGTCTCTTGTAAAGCTTTTTTAATATCAATGGGACTTCCCTGTAAACAAAAAAAGGTAAAATAAAAAATATGATGTCACCTTGATGTGTTCAAATCTAACTTTGAGAAAAAAAAAGTGTTTTGATAGGAAACTTGAATGAATACTGCTGTGTGAAGGTGAAATTGTTGTATTTTTATTGCAAAACATAAGTTCTTGTTGCATTACTTCTTTAAAGATTTTTGTACTGCTGCGTTGTACAAAGTCAGTATAAGCATGTTGTTGATTCAATTAGGAAGCCTTTTGTGCCCCTTATCAACTTACCCCCCGCCCCCCAAGTGCATTTCAAGCTAAGTAGATAGACCATCGGCTTAACCCGCTGTTATAATAACAGATAAAGTATAATCTGTGCTGTCTGCAAAACCTACAATCAGGACATCCCTAGATTTTTTTCTTCTACAGAGGTGTCACTAAGCACAAAGGTATGCACTTTAAATTCTAGCTTTAAGTTGAAATGCTCCAGGGATGTTTCAGGTTATGACGCTGTGACAGTAATTACGACTGATTGACAGTTTCACAAATATCTAAATTACTGACTTTGGTTGACATAGTTAGATGGGGCTCGGTCTACTAAGAGACGACATGTTCCCTTGAGGCTGTTCAGTGTTTTAACAACAGGGTTTGCTCTCGGAAAAAAATCAAGGGTGCTCTCTGAGTTATGGATTAAAGAAACCCCTCTGTCTGATTTAAGGGTTGTGAAGTGAGTTTGTGATTTAGAAAAAAAAACCTCTTAAGATTTACATGTTATGAAAGTAAGTTCTTGATTTAGGAGTTAAAAACAGATGGTATTTGTGAAGTTATGAAACGGTCGGTGGTAAAACAGACTCTTGTTTTAATAGTTTTCTGGGAAGGTTATAGGCGCTGGTTGTTCAGTCCAAGCATGAGGAAACAATTAGCATCTGTGGAAACATAGTGAAGTTATATAATGAGTATGAAGTGATAGAGAGTGGGTTATTGTATGAAGGGGAACAATAAAGAGTGATGGCTAAACATTTTGGAAGGGGGGAAAGGGTTGTCCTTGCATGATCTATGACTCGTAAACCATGATGGAAAATATCTGCAGGGGCATTATGGGTAGTGGAAAATAAATCTATAGATCTTAACAGCCCAGCTATTGGTGGATTTGGTTTTGGATGTACATTTTCCCTTTTTAAATCTTCCACTGAATTTTCATAAATCATTTACTAACATTTTAAATCGAGGAACCAAGCTACCCAAACATCATTGACTTTAAAATATTATTTGGTGCAAAACTGGCAAAAAGGGAAAAAGGCAAAGACAAATGACCGTACATGTCTTTCTAGGAGCGATAAAACTACACTTCTCAGTCCATTGTGACACCAATAATTTATTACAAATGTAAGCATTTCTGATTTTCGAAACCTGCTTTGACTCTGGAGTTTTTTATGATAAATTTGAAATATATTGTAGTTAGTGCATATTTTACAGTGTAAACACGGGGGTCATTGTTGTCGTCAATTACAGCCAGCTGAAGCTTGAGGATGAAATCAAATATTGAAGAAAACATCTCTCTTCCTTTGAGTTTACACTGTTCCCAGATTTCCCAAGAACATATTTCGATGTCTCATATCCCCTGATGACAACGCAAGGGAGAGTACTTCAAATTTGCTGTTTGAGCTCACATTTCTGGAAGTTGTATTTATATTGCAGAGTTTGTGGACAGGCCGTGGACACATATTTTTGTTTTAAAATGTTAAGAAAAGCATTTTGCTTGTCCTGACATTTTATAATTTCAGAGTGATAGAAAAATCACCTTTTTCACTCCTCTAACTTTAACTTTTTGATTTTAATTATGCCGTAACCATGTTTATTTCAAATGTTAAAATAAGCTTTTTAACATGGAGTGTGTATGTGACCTCTGGTACTTTTGCAGCCAGCCTCTAGTGGACGCTAGAGGAACTGCATTTTCACTCTCCTGCACTGGCTTCATTTTTCAACACCACTAGTGGTTGCTTGGGCTTAGTAAACATTTCTACTGAAACAGCTGCCTCCACTAATCAGATTTGTTTCTGTGACACTCTGGGATTGTGGGTAGTGTAGTTTTTCGGTACATGGTCAAATTTAAATGTTATTTTTCTGAAAAAAAAGTTTATAAACATGTCTTCTTTAGGGGCATAATGCTGTATGATGTGCCGTTCTTCATGCTGACTGCCTCATGTAAGACTGTAGCACTGTTTTTTAAAACCATAGAACAAAGTAGAAGGTAGGGCTGGGCTGTTTCTAGTTTCTATTTCTGTTTCATTTGTTGATTCCCGCAGTTATGAAAACATGGTAATCGTGATTTAACAGTTAAGATGCCACATAACATGTTGTGTTTGCTTTGTACATAGGATATATCAAGCATGTTTTTTTTATTATTTTTTTGGGGGGTAGGGGTTGGGTTGGGGGGTTGGTATTTTTAGGGGCATTTTCCAGACCCCAAAACAGATACATGTTCATACATGGGTGATAAAAGTGATAGTTTCTGATTTGTTGAAATTATGCAAATTTAACATTTTTTATTAATTACGTCTTTGGAGATATGACCAAACCCTGCATATCTGATGATTATCAAAGTCTCCCCTAGCTGTACACCACATTTGAAGTTGATCAGATAAAAGCGCTTGGATCATTGAGTCTTAGAACAACCCTTTAAAGTGGCTAAATACAGGCCCTGATTTGACCTTTGTCCCAAAATAGCAGGCTCCCTATTGACATTTCACACTGAGTGTCTTTTTTTGAAATGTCAGGGTGCTGGACATGAGGTCTAGTGAGAAATTTGACAGGGGAGCTGTTATTTTAAAAACTTATGGTGGCACTGTTGAGCCAACTCCTTAATCTTATTTTAGGAAGCAGTCACAGTAGAGTCCTCTGCACCCTTGTTGCTCAGGCCCTAATAATCTCAATTGTGATTTTTGCCATAATCGAGCGGCCCTTGTTGATGGCCCAAATAACTGAGTTGTTGAAAGCAGATGATATCAATTCTTAAAACAAGTTTGAACCTGATCTTGATTCACATCCCTACCTGTGACATTATGGTTGTAATAACATTCACTATGGAGAGAATGAATGGAGGAGCCACTCGCTCTAAATAAAGAGGAAACTTTGGCACCAGGCTGCTCTCACTCACACTGACTTCTGCGCCTTATCTATACTGACCAGGTGATTGTGTTGTTGTGGTTGTGTCACAGAAAACAGCCTCATGTATTATTAACTCCTGCAGATAGGCTGCAGCGGGCGGGGGAAGTGGAGGGATGGCTCCTGTTCCGGACAAGCAAACAGAGCGATCCAAGCCATGGGAGAGGAAGAAAGTTTTCTTAACTTTGCCAAGGCTGCTAATTTGCTTGTGCTCGGAGAATTAAGGTTACATTTGGAATTTTTGCAACTTTAAACGAGAAAGAAAAGAAAGAGGGTAATTGTTGGAGTAAAGTACAGGCTGAAAAAGGGGAGGGAGGGAGGCAGGGAGGGAGATCTGCCAGCGCTAACAGAAGAACTGAGTCACAGCGCAGAGAGGAGAGAGAGGGAGGGAGGGGTGCTCCGTTGTCCTCCTCACTATCGTAAAAATTCACGGACAACTTGGCCGCACCGCTTGTTTTAAAATCCGGGATGGCAACACACCCCTAGACGCATGCCCCCTCCCTTCCACTCCCCTTCACCTTTCACCTCCCCCCTCCCCAACCCTCCCACCTGCTCCAGAGCCGGGGACTGTCCACTTTTGTACCAGGCCCGATGCCGGCAAGCCCCCCTGGAAATGTGTTCCCAACCCTGGTGGTTGTGGGCCACATTGTTACCTTAATCGCTGTCTGGAAGTGGAGGGTTCGCAAAAAGCAAGGTAAGAAAAAACTGTCAAACTTCATGGCTAAGAGGCTTACTGTCGCAGGAATGCCACCTTCGCTGCCTTAAGAGGAAAAGTTTCTGTCAGAATTGTTTCTCTCTGGCTGTCCTCGTCCGTCGGCTGCGCTCTCTCTTGTCCCTGTGTGTTTCTGTGGCGCACGCTCCCTTCGCTCCCCCCCTCTTTTCTCCCTCACACGTCTCGGTTTCCTGTGGTATGGAGATGTTGCAGTTAACCCTATAAGTGCCGGCTGTAATGTGATGACGTAGGAGCTGGAGTATTCCGGTGGACTGGAGGGTTTTCGGCTTCGTCAGAGCTTTGCTGTGCACGCCTCAGCACTGGCATCACCCCACTGATGCCCTGATACTGTGTCTTTAAAAGTTGCTCCATCATTCAGTCCAAGTTCCGTCTTGTTGGAGACATTTGTTGTGGTCTAATCCCTCCACTATTATGAAGATCTTAACTTCTTTTGTGGTTACTCTTGTGCCCTTAATGTGCTTGTTCAACCAGTTTCTTTGGTATCCTGCCTATGTTAGAGGATAAATATTTCCTCCACACATTCCAAACATGTTCACCTTCATCGTGTAAAACAATTACTAGGCCCACTGAAAGGTTATCTGCAGACATCTGTATCTCCTAATGTCACCAGACACTCCCCTGTCAGACCTGGGTTAATGTTGACGCAGCCCGACACAATGGCGGCTGTCAAACACCTCTGAAGGAGACACGCCCTCATGCAAATGAAAGATATCTGACTGACAGAGTGCAGGTGTACATAGAGGGCGATTGTTGTTTCTTTGCCCCTGAGAGAGGAACCAGTTTATCCACCAGGCACTCTGACACCAGTCTGCATTTTCACTTTGAAGAATCAAACAGCCCCAAGTTAAAAAAAAGAAGTAACTCTTCCGTCTATCGAGCATGCAACTATGAATCAGGGAAAGTACTATTGAATAAATAAGTTGCAACTAAGAGGACAGACCAGGATGCACTTTTGAAACTGTTAGCTTGTTGCTAACAAATAATGGAAATTGACATGAGCTTACTCACAGAATTAGCATCACGTTGCGGTTATTTGAATTTTTGAAAAATCTAATTTACATGATGATACTCTGTAAAACAGACCGTTAAATACATTTTTAAGGCCTGCTCAATCATGGCAAAAATTCATAATCACATATTTTTAACCAATAACAGGAATGCATGACATTATCAGTATGATATCGGTATCTGCAAATAGTTTCTTAAACAGCTTAATATCAGTATGAACTGATATGAAAATTTCTGTCAATTAGTTACCCGTGTACATTTGCATTATGGGCAGCACGGTGGCGCAACAGGTAGTGCACGTTCCTCACAGCAAGAAGGTTGCTGGTTCAATCCACGCGTCTAAAAGGGAAGGTAAAGCCTGATAATATTGTTACTGTTTTGCATTTGACATAGGTATAATCTAAAAAACACTACTTACCATTATTTCTATACATATTTTGCCATACTCAGTACACAGTCCACTGTATTGCTGTTTTTGATGCTTTTAATTGTTTTAATATTATAAAACACACTCATAGACTTGAACAGCAATGCTTTTGACCTTGCAGAGCAGCTGGATCTGCCTGATTCCGTGTCTGTAATCAGGCAGATTTATCTTGTGAAGCTTCAAGCTGTAACAATCCAGCTTGGTCTGCATAGGCACTGACCAATCAGCATCCTTTGAGGAGAAAGGGGCAGAAGCTACAAGCATGAAGACAGATTGAAGTGTGGGTGCTGCCTGCTAAAGTAACGGTCTAACCAGAACTTGTTTTCCCAGGTGTTGGAAGCCAAAGTTGTGCCTGGAATTAAAACTTGGCTAACTAGCCTGTGCTCCTGTTTACTCAACAGTCTGTGGTTAAATGAAGTGTCTCTAAAGTTTAGGGATTTGACATTTGTTTTATGGTATTACAGTTGCTTGATCATACATTACTGCCGTCTTCTTTGTTTTGATATTTGATGACAGTCAGCAAATATCTTTGAGATTGTTACACTCATTGTCTTGTGGTGACTGGGGCGATTGTGGCACATTAACATCTGCACTCAGATGTTAATGTGTCCAGGGCCACTGCCCACTGCTGCTTTTTTGAAGTAGCAAACTGTTATTGCAATACCAGAATAATAAAGTTGATATGATTATAGGTAAAATTAGGGATGCACAGCTGCATTGGTTTAACATGGTTATAAGCTGATAATGGCTCTTTAGTCAAGCATCAGACCAATTTTAATTGTTTTCATGATTTAAGAGAAAGTGGGCTTAGTAGATCTTCTCTGTTTATCATTGTTTTAGCCAAATTCTGACAACCAAATTTTGACCACCTCAAAGCTGACAGTGCCTCTCACCCATCCCTGAGACCCCCAGGCACCTGGACCCAGGTTGGGAACAAAGATACTAATAGACAATTTACATAGCTATCTAAGCTATAAGAGTGTGACCATGGTGCTAATAGGTGAGTGCGACCTGCAGAGTAAAAGCACTCAGATGGCTATAAAGTGGTATACAAGCTTAAGTTTATTATCTATTTTACCACCGAAATTCCAAAGAAACATTTTTAAATCAGCAATAGTGACTGTTTGCTGCCTGTCTTTGTCATTGATAAAATGGTCTTGTATAATATATAAATGACCTTGTATAATATATAAATGACCTTGTATAATATATAAATGACCTTTGTTATCAAAATAGTTTGAGATGACACTTATCAAAAATGAATTGTTCTTAAAGTGTTATACATCTTTGTCCCATTTTACACCTGAAAGTGACTTGAAGACAGATTGACAGGAAAAAGAATAATTAATGCAGCCTTGCTTAAAATGGATCAAGCTGCTCTTTTATATTAAATCAACTAAAAGAAGCATTAACAATAAAAAGTTCATTTGCAGCCCTACTTTAAATGCATCAAGCTGTTAACCTTTTATAGCGAGAGGCACACTACACTGAAGGTTATTTGTTTTGTGTAACCAATGCCAGAGCCTGTTCTTTTCCCTTATTGCTCCCACAGGTCGAGGTCACATAATAAACCACACATTCCCTTTTCGTAGGAAGTGAAGGAGGACACACCTTGAGCAGATAAGACAAGTTTTCACAACATAGCCTCTCCTGCTTTTGTTGTAGCAGGATGAGTAACTTTCAGAGCAGTGAAGAGTCTTTAAGGGGAAAAACAGACCCCAGAAATGAAAACTAACCTCATCAAAAGCAGATTTAACCTCCTCTCTCTGCAGCATGAGAATATATATACAGAGTCAACTCTCTGATCAAATAAAAGCTGCCTGTGCGAGTGGTTTGACTGGTAAATTAGGGACAAACATTGCATTGCAAAAGTAGGCCGCGTGCTATCTCTACCTGCAGTCAACATCCGCCCATTTGCATTGGAAGAGATCTGCTTTCAGCTGTGAACTTGCCGCAGTGCAGACAACAAGTCTGTACCCTGATCATCATCAACGGTCAGATTCCCTTCATCTTGTCTGTTTGTACTTTAATGATGTATTTATGTCAGAGGAGGGAGGGGCCTGATCGATTTCTGGCTGTGTGGACGTGTTCGCATTGTTTACATTACAAGTCAAACACGAGCTGAGTCACATGCTGAATGTAAGGACACAAACCCGTCCACATGTGTAAGTCAGAGGTAGGGCTGGGAAATATGGACCAAAAATCACATCATAAATTTGAGATGATTCTAAGCTGGACATAAATGCAGACGTTTATCTGTCATGCCATGCAACTTTACACAATGCTGACATCACACCTGATTACTGATTCAGATAAGAGTTTTTTTAATGAGCTTGTGAAATGTAACCTTGCAGTGCAGCTGCATCCATCTGATTCATTGTCTGTAATAAGTCAGATCCATCTTGTCAAACTCCGATCTACAACGATTCTGCTCAGCCCCAAGTGACAGTGTCTTTTAAAGCCGGAAGAGGTGGGATCTACAAGCAATCGGGAAAGAAGTGTTTGTAAAGAGATTGGCGTAGATGCTAACAGTTTCAGCGGCAGCTTTATCGGTACTGGACAACAACAACACTGAAAGCACTTCTCAGCAGAAATGATATTTTTTCTCCACTTCTGACATGTTTAAGCAAAAGTTTGTTGTACCAAGTGACTTAAGTTTTGCATTGGACACTGCAGCAGTAGAACCTGCCTACTACATTATCTATAATGAATGTGATTGACAGAATGATCGTCCAATCGCCTGTGGGATATGCTTTTGAAAGGTTCTGCCCATTCCCAAACACTTTCTATGTGCTCTTTCCCAGATGGACAAGTAAAATATATATTGAACTGTCCACCTGGTGTGCCAAAATAAATGAATTGAGCTGTGAGACAAACTCTTACCTGTTTTCAAAGTCAAACATGAAAAAAAATAGCAGAAGACACCAAAAGAGGGTAATTAGAAAAATATCAGAAATAGCTAAATTGTCATTTTTAACAGGGGTATTGGCATCCGCCATGTTGGCATTGTTTTTTTTTTTTTTTTAAATGTAATACACAAGGCTGAAATTGTACAAGAACACTGGTATGACAATATCTCCAAAACACACAGATATTTAAGCTGGTCATATTTTGCCTTATCTCAGGTTCACAATCATTAATGCTGAAAAAAAATGACAGTTTTTACATACTGAGCACACCTGATCCACCTCTATACTCACTCTGTCTCGCCTTATCGTCAAAATTAAACAAAACATGAACAGTTCCCTCTGATTCTGCTGTCAAAATCACATTCAGATTGATTCTTATATGGTCAGCAGTTATAATACTGTAAATCAGTCTCACTTTAAACTGTCTTTTTACTGATCTTTAGGCCTGCCATTTAGTTCTTTTGAGTCGACATAAACCATATCTATATAACTGATATTGCTCTACCAAACTTCTAATTTAAGAATATTGATTTTTTATTTTTTTTTATTTCCCAGCCCTAGTTGGTAGTGACTGACCAAGGTGCCTTTGACACAGTTTGAAGGTGAATGTAGGTAAAAGGGATTTTACCCAGAGCCAGGTTTAAATAAAGCTCAGCATGCGCCGCACATGGCGGCCGGCTCGTGGTTGTAAACTCGACACTGGGGACGGCGGCCTGTGTATCCTGGAGACAGTCATAACAGACTACAGCTGCAGGAGGAGGAGGAGGAGTGTGGTTCTCCTTCACGAGGCCCCACGCTGATCCTGTGAACTTAAAGGCCTATGAGTGCTGTGTTTATGCTCAGATAATTAAAGAGCCATTAGCACTCAGGGATTATGTGTTTCTACGAACCATGAACAGGGACAGGCTCGGACAAAGTGTTTCAGCCTCCCCCCCATGAAACTCTGATCCCATCCCGTTGTCTTTGACTCATTTCTAGCCGTGAGATTTCCTCTGATTATTTTTCCCAAACAAAAAGACTGTAAAACTTCATCCTTTTAAAACTCCAGCCCCAGCTGTGAAATCCGTTCAGGAAGCCACACCCAGATCTGCCCATGCGAGGAGGACCCACCAGGCTGAACCGCATACAGCATGCTGGAGGACTGGTTGTTTGGATGTTGGATGTTGTCTTGTGGCGTGCAGCTGTGACTCACTTTCCTGTCGTCTGACTCTGTGGCGGTAATGACAGGCTGGAGGAGGGAGAGGGAGGCCCCACTTTACTTTTACTGAAAAGTGAAAAAAGGAACACGCTGTAATTGAAGCCAAGTGTGGAAAACAATGTACGCCCACTGTGTCCCTACATGCCCTCCACATAGAGCAATGTGATGAGAAACTCATCCGTGGTAAATCCTGCCAGCATCCAGCCGAGTACTGTCATGCTGAACATTGTGTACCCATGTCCAGGCTGAGGCTTCGCTCTATGTTTACATCTCTGAGGTCTCCTTGACACAGATCAAATGTGGATTACTCCTTTATGGGGAACTGAAGCCAAAAGCTTTGTGAACATGTGCACACAAAAGTACCCTATTCAGTGATGGTGTCGACTCAGTTTGGTTTGGTTTGGTTAGCAATCATTTGCGTCTCAGACACCCAAAGTTGTACCAAAGTAACTGGTCTGTACCATCATGCTTCTGTTGGGGCACCAAGCCTACCATTACGAGCTAAACCGCAGTAAAGTCTACCAAGTAAAAAGTACACTTGGCTTTGGGAATACAAAGGCAAGGGTGCACTGAATCAAACCGTCCAGATTGTCCAGAACCAGACCACTTTGGGGAAACATGCCGTAAGTTGGCTGTCCTAAAGTATGTGCTGCATTGGAGAAGCCCAAAGCAGTGGCTTGCCAGTGAAAAAAAGTAAAGCATGGTGATTTTCTCAGTTAAAGGATAAGTTCGTTTTTTTGACACCTGGACCTTATTTTTAGGATTAAATACGCTCGTAGACTCACCCAGACAATTTTGGCAGAGCTCGGAGCCGTTTTCGAGCAATTTAGATCCATCCGGCGGCGTTTTTTTCTCATGCCATAGTAGCAGACGGGGCCAGAAATTGAAGCCCCTAAATTAGACATTATCTGCTGCGAAACTCGCTCATTTCAGCTATATTTTATAAATGAATGGCCAGCGTTAGCACCATGTCAGCTCAACGTCGTTGTTATGGTCATCCGGGGCTTTACAAGGATGGGTAACTTTTGGTGACGTCATAGACATGCACTGCAAGAGCGCAACTGAGTAGAGCCGCTGTTGTTGCTAGGCTACACGGCTACACGGCTATTTTTGTGCAACATGGCGGAATATTTATCCAATGTAGAAGTGTCTGAGGACGACTTTGAGTATAATGGATGCCAGTATCGTTTTGAGCCAGAATATACTGACGAGGAGCTATTCGAAAGGAGAATGCAGAGGGAAAGAGCCGAACAGCTGGCCAGAGAACAAGCAACCACTGCACGTCCACGAATGGGGGCTAACTGGCGTTGTTGTTGTGGACATTGCACGGCAATGGCAATGGCAATAGAGGAGGAGTGAGTTTCGCAGCAGATAATGTCTAATATAGGGGCTTCAACTTCTGGCCCCGTCTGCTAGTATGGCATGAGAAAAAAACGCCGCCGGATGGATCTAAATTGCTCGAAAACGGCTCCGAGCTCCACCAAAATTGTCTGGGTGAGTCTACGAGTGTATTTAATCCTAAAAGTAAGGTCCAGGTGTCAAAAAACCGAACTTATCCTTTAAGCACACTTGAAGAGATTTTCTGCCTTAGTCCAAGCCCAGCCCGACCTGGTTTGGAGTTGGGTTGGGGATCCCTCCACCATCACTTGGGTTGGGTCAGGCCAGGCCTTTTTTTTTTAAACTGAGAGGTAATAAGCTGCTGTGATAATAATAAATAACGAATGTATTTAGCAAGCAACCATATTAAACCTTCGTACACACAGCACACACAGAGTAAGACTTTAACAGATTATTTTCTCTGTGCACTCTCGGCACACGCTTCCTTACACTCCTCTCATGCGTCACCTGTGCAGCAGTTCATCACACAACACACAGATTACCAAGAAAGTCGGAGATATAGAGCAACTTGATCTTGTTCTGTTATATAGCATATGCCTTTGTGATGCGCTCCCTCGGGTCTCAATTGAATGGATTTCTGCCATTAAACAACTGGAATATTGAACTTAAAACTCGAATTATTGAAGCCAAAATGTTGAAAATGTTAGGTTTGAATTGAGCCCATAAATATAATTAAGGGGAGGGGGCTGGCTGGGTTGGGGTAGGATTGGGCTTAATTTTTTGAGCCTGATCTAAACTCTCATGCGTTTGTCCTTATGTTGTCTTGGGGCGTGTTTTCTGAATGTTTGCCAAGTTACGCAGCATAATTACAACTTCTGCAGAGCCATGCAGCTTAACATCTGTGCCCCTGTGGCTATTACACCCATGAAAAATGATGACAAATACCTCATGCAACTCACCAAAAAATCCTTTAATCAATAAATATCCAAGAAATTGACATAGCACTTGTATATTTTTCACCATTTCAGTAACTGTTTTGTCTTGCAGTATGTAGAGTGTTTTAGGAAGAAAAAAAACCTTTGTGTCCAAAAATGTCCAAACCTGTTATGCATATTTAAGTACTTGCATTACTTGACATAATCATCAAATATTTTCTAAAGTGTTAGAAGCCAGGTTCTGATCTTAATAGTTGTAGTTGTTGAGTTATTTGCAATGTGCAATATTCACTTTGCAGGGGGTAAAATGCCGGTCTTGTGAGTCAAAGATTATCACGCTGCCACATGTGTGTGTTTGATGGAGACCAAAATCAACAGTTTTATTGTGTTGTTGACTCTCTACAGTAACAGTCTGTCTGATAGAGATATTTTTAATTATTGCACATTGAGGGCAACATTTTTCTCAAGAGTTTATTTGAAAACATTGCAATATACAGTATATTTCCAGAGAGAAGAAATGCAGTATCTTTTTTTTCCTATTATCTTTCAGCCCAAATATGCACTTAAATTCTACTTAGTAGTGTTACTTAGATGCAAACATGTTTCCCTAAAAAGAAATCCCTTTTACTTTTGGATCCATGCCTCAATGTAAATCTGTCTAACCAGATTTTAAATAAGTTTTATGTTTTCTTACATATAAAGAGAACCTGCAAAAAACAATTTTATTAGAAAAAAGACTTTTAAAATAAATTAAAAAAATCTTTCTTCAGGTTGTTTTGAATAAAAAAATACAGATGAATGTTCTTTTATTTTAATGGATGATTGTGTGTTTATGGTAAGATTGTCATTATCCTTTTTGTTGCCTTGCACTTTATTGTTATACATTTGACCTATATTAAATGAACAGCAGTCTTAAAAAAGTACAGGAGCACAAAAATCACATCTTTTGAAGAGCTCTGTGCATAGTTGAAATATAATAACACTAATAACAATGATAATAACTTTATTTATATAATACCTTATAAAACAGATATTTACAAAGTGCTTTGACAGTTTTTGGCAGAGTACAATAAAATGAACTTTAACAGTCAGGTCAAAAGCAAAATGACCAGACAATTTCAAATGACAAGGCAAGAACAAAAAGCAAACACAATGAATCAACAAAACGGAAGAATAAATCAGATAAAGAGAGCGAAGGCGATTACGGGCATATCTCCAGAGACAGTTAGGATACCCTATGGACGGCAATGTTATGATAAGGACTAAGACCAATAAAACATGACAGGAGAAAATGTGCAATTAGGAGGGGGAGGAATAAAATGAGACAAAAAAGAAGACAACACATCAGTGGAGATAAACAAGTCAAAAAAGCAAGTTAGTGTAGTCTAAACAGTAATCAAGAGTTTATTTTAAATTTTGGAAATTAAAAGCATCGAGTTACCCATTTTTTTTTTGCGAAAGAGTGAAGAAAGATATCAAGTTTGTCTGAATCATGGGTTTAAAATACCTGTATCAAGACAGCACTAGTATGTTTAAGGACAAATACTGTAAGTAAACCAGTGTAACCCCCCACAGTGCTCCTTTACTTATGCTAACTTGGTTGTAAAAGACATAAAACTTAAAACAAATAGACGTTTCTGCACAAAACACACAGTTCAAATATGCAGCAGTATCAGATCCTAAAAGCTCAGAGCATGTCGAAAAAACACCAGCCAAACAATATTGAACACAAACCTCTGAGGACTGAACACCATAAAAAGCACCAGATCTGAACCCCTAAGAACTTCAGGAGTTTAAGTTCAAGCTGCCCTGGTATAATGTTTTTGTTGACAAATGCAGATTTAACTTGAAAACCACTCCCACTATAAAGAGTTTTATCCCTGTGACATAAAATTCATTTACCATCACAGCCTGAGCCAGTACCTGCCTTTGAATGTGAGGTATTTCTCAATGTCACTCAGAAAGAGAGAGACAACAATCCTCCTCTGTGGGAGTAATTTATGACCCACAGCTGCTGTCGATGGAGGGAAAGTTAGGATTTACAGCCCCCGGGCAAACAGCGCTTCTGCACGCTGTCAGACCTGCTCTGTGCCCCTCCGTTAACCAGTGAAACAATATCAGACTGAGCGTCTCACACCGCCTGTAATAATCACATCCAAAATGTCTTCCAAGAGGTTCTGGTCCTGGTTTCTGCTTTGCATTAAAACTGCCCTCAGAGTTATATAAGCCTGGGAGAGGCTCAGACATCACACATGCTAAAATAAGGACCAAGTGTTGTAGGGCTGGGAAATGTGTCCAGTTGTATATCCACATGTATTCAAATTAGATATGCCATAGATATATGAAGTTTGTTAGGGTTACACCATATTTCTATTTATTTATTTTGCCAAATACAAAATTCTTTTAATTCCAAAAAATCCTTTAGTTGCTGAATATAAACTGTTTAAGGTCACAAATTAAACAAATCAAACATATTTACATGACCAAAAAACCCCAGAAAAAATTCCTCTCCTCCTTCCTCTGTTTGCTCCACCTTACAGAAAATATGTGCTCAGCCTGTTCTTAAACTCTACACTCATGGAGTCAGATGCTTTTCCTGCCCTCAGCCGGCTTCAGTGAAGGGAATATGTCCAGGCATGTCTGTGCAGCCACAGTAAACATTAGAGCAAAGCAGAGGGAAGATAAGCAATATCCACTTCCTAACAGGGGCGTTTAGACACAGGTTGTGAGGATTTATGCTAAAACAGCCTGTTCTGAGCAGGGCTGAACAGAAGGGTTTATAGGCATGTCCAAATCTGATATCTGTGTGGGTTTTAAGTCATGAAAACAAATTAAAAAAAATCTGAGGACATCTGGGACCACTGGAAAATGATGAAAAGAATTAGAATATGGTTTCTTTAAGGACTGTTTGAGGTGTTTCTCCCACTTCTTCTTTTTCTACCCACTTTTCCAAATGTTGCCTTTGCCCTTTTTTATTTCGACAGTGCTTCCTCCCTGTTTTTTTGATTCAATCACTAAAACTATGAATAAACAATTATTTAAAACACGTGATATTTTTAAGTATATAAAAAATTTAACCTAAAAATTTAAAAATGTCTCGTGTTTTTGTAAAATTTAGATGTCACTCTTCCCTTTCATCAGAAAATATCTTATCTCTGCTGCTTTTTTAGACCACATCTTTAAAATTATGAAGATTTTATCATTTTAAATTCATGGTATTTAAGACTCGAGGGGATTTCAAATATATACTGTGTTTAAAATGTTTTTGTACAGTATAGACATTGTTTTGGGAGTTTATCTGCAGTTTTTGATCATAAAACCATCAGATTGTCCATCATCGCCTGTGTTGGATTTCTGTTGGTGTTGCTGTGGAATCAAACAGGTGTCACCATCACCACTCAGCTGAAAGGAAGCTCTATTGTTTTCGGTCCTTATTGCCCAGCCCTGGTGTCGTGTTCAGTCCTCGAGCAGTGTGTGTCGTCCTCTTCTCGTTTGTTTATTTCGGCTCGTCCCCTCCCTTCGCGCTTTAATGGCACAAATTACGCGCTTACACACGGCAGCGACATCAGAGCGGAATGAAGCGGCTGAGACATTTCCACATTAATCTACACCAAACAAAAGTGGGCTGGGCCTGTGACGCTGCAATCTGATACGACCCCGAGTGTGTGTTTTTTTTCTCCTCCATGTGGCTCGAATAGAGAAAAGTTTGGAGGGGCTGGTTCCACACGCGAGAAATCCGCGGATAAACGAGGGGGCGTTTTCCAGAGAGTCCAGCGCGCTGTGCGTAACCGCGCGGCACAAACTCGCTCCAGGATGGCAGAGGTGGACGAGACGGTGCGCCCGGCTGTGCCCTCCTGGCACGGCGGGCTAGAGCTGGACTACATGTACCGACGGACCAACTACATTCACGAAATGAGCTGCGGGGAGGTGGGCTCCCATCTGTACAGCCGAATGTGCTGCGCAGGTAGGTCCGAGCGCTGCGTCCATCCGCCTCTCTCTGTCTGCGTCTGTCTGTAATCTGAGGAGTTTGGGTTGGGAGGGGCTGCTGGGCGCTGATGGTGATGATGTTAACCTCTCACTTGCCTCCACCCACGATACGACAAGCCCTGAGGGCCAAAAGAGTGGGCGTCCAGAGGGTCTTAAGCATAACTTTGTCCTTTGAGCTTGTTCTTATATTATCCATCAGCTTGTGTTGCAGTTTATTGATGTTTACACAAAGATAGGGGTGTGGCTCTGTTAGTGGGGACATCTTTAAAGGATGTAGTTCTGAATTATTTAAGTTTTTTTTATTAGGTAATAATGCCAAAAGAGAATCTGTTTCCAGCTTTTCAAGTTTTTTTTTTTTTTTTTTTTTTGCAGTTTAAGCAAATAAAAATGTTTTGCCATATGGGGGCTAAAAAAAACATTAAAAAAACCCAATGTTAACTCAGCAGTGCTTCCCCAAACATCACTGCAACACACCACTGAGATACAGAGGCAAAAATACTTTTTTATGGAAGTTATGTAATTTCTATGCTCTTGTTTTATTTCAGCAGAATATGACCTTTTGAACAGTCTGGTTGAGCCGACTTAGAAATACATTTGCACATTGCCGTTGGAGTTTTGACATTTTTATTATGATTCAAAGCATGCAGGGCTGCACGTTGGTGCCTCACAGCGAGAAGGTTGCCGGTTTGACTCCTCAGTCATGTGGGGCCTGTTAGTTTGGAGCTTGCATGTTCTGCCTGTGCATGCATGGGTTTTCTCCAGGTAGTGTGGTTTCCTCCCACAGACTAAAAACATGTTCATTAGGTTAAGCAGTGACTGTAAATTGGTGACCAGTCCCGTGCGTGCCCCGCCTCTTGCCCAATGTCAGGGAGGGTAAGCTGTCCCACCCCCACCCCAAAGGGATCAGCAGTATAGATAAAGAATGGGTGACTTACAGCATGTATCCAGCAGCCCTAACCCCCCCTGGCCACCACCCTTAAAGAGAAACTTTGGGGAAACACTGCAGTGTTGGACACATAAATAGCATATTTGTGGTAGTTTTCATAATCAATAACTTCACATTTGCTAACCTATTTTTTTTTTTTAAAGGAGCATTTCACTTCCCTGTAGTTCAAACATCCTCTGTTATTAAGGTTAAATAATAAAAACTAAATGGCAAAAAAACATAATTTGAATGAAATTAATTGTATCTTTAATTTTTCTAAAGTCGATTTATGGAGCAGCACTTTTCCCTCTACTTAAATACATTACAGTCAAAAGAACTGCGTTTGATTGTATTTTTTTTACTCGTTCCCATCTGTCGAACCTAAAAAAGTAAAAAAGAAACTAAGCAAAAGAAGTTAACTTACTCAGCTTAACTGAGATTTATTTTCATAGCACCTTTCATGCATAAAAAGACGTGAACCCAAAGTGCTTCACAAAGACCAGACAGACAGGAATCAACAGTTGAAATAAAACAGATGTAATAATTTTGGTAATGAGCCGGAAAAGTGATGAAAATAACTTTCTGCTCCAGCTCAATATTTAACTTTGTCTTTTTAGGTGTTTCCTCATTATTACGTAACCAGGTGTTTTTGTGAATCCTCCCAGACCTTGTGTTTGATGGCTGATATAAAGCATTATGTGCGTGTCTGTGCATCACTGCTGCTCTTTTTCACCGCCGACACAATCAGTGTGTTGACATTTGAATACGATAACCGTTGATGCCTCAGCAAACACTGAGTTAGGATGATGGAGCTGGGCACTGGGAGAGAGTGGAAAATCAACTTCATGTTTGTTTACAGAGAGGGCTGGGCTACGAGCCACATTCTGCAGATGTATCAATAAATTTTAAACAAATGTAGGGTAAGACAGTATGATTTATTTCAGTAGAGTTGGTGTTGTTTTAATTGTACAATTGCTCAGGCAGCAAAAGTAGGCGGGGCTGGCGTGGGTTTTTATCGTCAGTTCTTTGTACATTGCAAACATCGCTTTAGTAAATGTACAGTTTTGATAATTTTCTTCTTTTCTTTGTTTAAAAATCGGATTAGAGATAATTGAATTTTGTTCTTTTTATGCCACAAATCTTTGTAATGAAGTACACTTTATCATTTTTATATTTATAGTATTTAAAAAAAATAGGAAATGTTAAGGACTCAATATATAAAATGTGTTTTAATCCAGGTTAGTCAGTGTGTTTTTGGTAATTAAAAATTTAAAAAAATTCAAAGTAGTTGTACTAGTACTTCTACTACCAAACGGATATTAGTATTCTTCAAATTTGACTGAAATGATATCGAACTTAAAAACTTTGGATCGTGACAACTATTTCTCTTTGTAAAATATATACAGCCTCGCTGCCGGGCATAAACCTCTTGTCTCCATTTTTGTATGATTTCTTTATTCTTTGTAGTGAAACAGTGCTGTTGGTCACCTTTTATGGTGATGAGCAGGTTTTATAAATGTTTAACCAAGTAAAAGTACAAAAAACTCATTTGTACAATATGATACAGCATTCATTCATTCAGTCGTAGAGCGTTTTTTCATATTCTGTGAAGGAGCTATTTTGGAGATAGGAGGTTTGAGCCTGACAGGGATAATGGCTATGGCATGTATGGCTGTTTGCTGAAATACATCTCGATATGATATTTACTATATGTTTCCCAGCCCCATTTACAAACTGATTATCGCCTCTGAATGAATCACAGAGGCCTAATATGATTCATCTGTAATCGTTCCTCTAAATATCTCTATTTCTGTCGACTCTAGCTCAAAGCACTGTGGGAATTTTCCCCCTCCTTAAAGAAAAGTTTCCAGATGTTTTGGGCCAAAACCGCCCCTCGGTCAACACTTCTCTGACGGACTCTCTGCTTCTGTCTGTGTGTTTTTCTTCTGTTGTCACGGCAACCAAGCCAACAAATCACCCTCTCCACGTTTAAGAGTTACTGCGCGTGAATATAAGTCAACACTGAAGCTTCCCAAGTGACCCTGGACTTTCCTCACAGTAGCCTGAGGTTGTATTAAAGAGGAAAGACGACTGACTGCTGGTTAGATGTTAAACTGGATAATAGTTGAGCACTTTTCATGTTCTGTAGTGCAGGTTTGTCAACACAAGAGGGAGACAGATTGTGATAAGCAGTGAGTTCATCCTCACTTTCTTTGGACTTGTCTGACACATCTGATGATAATAAATCCAGCAATTATCTTGTCCTCGTAGTTTCACAACCGCAATTTTAAGACCCCACGTGGTGCTAATTAGATGTGCTTTTTTAAATGCAGACTGTGAAAATGATGCTCCAGTTTCAAAAAAGGATCTAGAGTCATCAGTCTCTTTAATTATGGAGGGATAATGTAATGTGGGCAGCTTTGAGGGCAGCTTTAACTCTCTTCTTCTTGTTGCCTTTAAAGTTCATGGAGTTTCTTGTCCATCTGCAATATTTCTCCTTATCCACTCAGCAGCACTTCGGTTTGTCTTTAAAAGAAGCTCCTAATAGACTTTTCTGTGCTTTCAAAAGGCTGGACAACATTGACAAAAAATCAAATCTATGTTTCAACTAATGCTAAATCTAACAATTCTAATACCACATCAACTAAAACAAAAGTCCAAGACACCTAATGTTAGTCAATTGTGTGCTTTTTAATGATCTGTTATTGCCAAACACATCTGCAACATCTTTGTATCTTGTGGTTGTCAACATGCTTGCCTTGTACATTTATCCATTACTCCAAAATTTGGTGTTATCAAAATGAAAAAAACATGATCTTTAGTGTGGCTGAACAATATTGCTTTGAACAAAACAGGTGCAATGTGAAGATGCAGTAGTCACATCGCAGGACTTGCAATTTCAGTCACATGACTTAAGCCACACCATGCTTTTATTTCTGTGTCGTTCGATGGAAACAAAATCTACCAATTCACTTGTTTCCTTGACTACCTACAGTAAAAGTCCGATATCAGCATCAGAGCAACTCAGAGGGAACCGTTGTGCATGTAGAGTTTGTGCGTTTCCTGCACATACAATACATACTGTACAATGTAAAATGCTGTGGCACAGTTTTGAGGGAAAATTACAGCAAAATAACCAATGAAAAAGATTTTGGCATCTGTACTGACTATCAGGTAAATGGTTATTTTAAGGATCAGCACTGGCACTTGTCTGGATTTTTGACTAAGATGCGGATCAGACTTGTCCTTACAAGAAAACACTTTGCAAAACTGCGGCTTTTGCTAATGCCTCAACATGATTCTTTTGACATTTATGTTGTATGAAGGATAATTCTGTGAAAATATGAAGCACATGGAGCTTTTTAAAACAACCTTTTGGCTGTAACAGAGGAAAGAAGAGCTCAATTTTGGTAATATAACATCTATAAGCACTGATGAGAAACTAAAGCAGGGTTCACACTACAAGACAATCAGCCTGACTTCAGGTCGGATCCCTGCTTCTGACCAAAGTCAGCAAAGGTCTGTTATCTATTGGTCCTTCAGATTATCTACCTGATTATCTATGGTGTGAGGTGTATCAAGCTTCATTTTATGGTCTCAAAAGAGGGTCGGGGCTGTCCTGACCTGAAATTATAAATATTAAACATGATCAATGTTTACTGTCAGATATCCTGATGTTTGTAGGAGTGCACAGAGGACAGCTGAGCATGTCTTGTGTGTTTTTTCACATGGATCGGAGCAAAGCCAATAAGGGAGAAAGCTGGGAAGCAAACGTAGCCATGGCAAGAGAGTAAACGGGGAAACAGAAAGTTACACGACAGTAACGATTGGTCAACGATCGGTGTTGATTTAAAAACATGAGCATCTGTACAGTGTAACTTGTAAATTATATATGTCAGACTGATAAGGAGAGGAGCTCAATGAAAATCACAACTGCTAGGGTGTCATTGGAAGCTAACCGTTAGCCACAATTAGCTTCAACCCCTCCTGACATTGTTTGCCATGTTTGTTTACACCAAATTTAACAATGCATGTTAATGTCTTATTGTGGGGCTTGTTTGTAAACATATCAATACATCTAAAAACATGAAACACTGCCCAGCCCTCTGCTTTTATACCAGCTCCAGGTTGGATCCGTCCCATAATGCCCTGCAGCCTCCATTCCTCACCTTGGCTGAGTTTCTCCCTGAACCGTCCAACTTTTCATACCATCCTCCCTCCCTCCCTCCATCACAACACAAACCCCATCAGGACCTGCGAGCCAGATGATCCTCAGTGTGTGTTCACATTCCTGTCCTCAGAGGGGCTGACACTGCATGCTGTCACTTGCAGACACAAGCAGGCAGACAAGGTTTTTATCAGGTTAGGGTTGTGTTATCGCAGAGAGGCGGCTCCCCCTGTCTGTGAGGAGGGCGGGCGCACCCTTTGCAGGAATGCATAGACTTGCATGCTTCTCACGGCAGAAATGTCATCGTAAAACTCCCATCAGCTCTCACTTCTGGGGCTTATCAGTGAAAGTTATCAGTTCCAGGAGAGGGAAGAATATTCACACAATGCTGCACTGTGTTGCTGCCTACATGACAGTGATAAGATCTAAGTGTTTATACTACTTTTTACTGTTTAAACATAAAAAAATTCAAGTTTGCAGACAGAAAAAATCATTAACCAGATGTTTTAGCAATGATCATAAATCTCAGTATCAGAAAAACAACAGGTTTTGCATCCAACTTTTTTACTCTGCACACACCATAGCAACAGTCTGCTTGGTAAACTAATACACCTCAAGGCTTGTTGGGTAACTTTGTCCAGCAGCAGGATGGGAACTCAGCTTTTACCAAGGTAAAAGTCAGACAGTTTTACTTTTCTTTCTATCATGTTCTAATCCACAGTGACTGACATTGCCACTGCTGAGAGAGTCACTGTCCACTTACATAGATTTGCCCCCATTCTGGTCAGTATATTGCCTTCCACTGCCTGCTTCCCACTCAGTATCCAGCACAGGCTAGCAGCGCACCTCTGTGCCCATCTACTGGAAATAAGTGACATGTCTTATTTTAGCGGGAGCCACTTCAAGTCCACATCAATCTCTGTCGAGCAGATCAACCCAACACAGGAAAACAATCGCTTGAAGTTTCGAGGTCATTCCAAAACAAAGTGGAAATAGGGGAAATAATATTGATGCCACCAGCAAATCAACTTCAGGCAGAAAACATAACCTGTTGTTGACATGTTGCTCTTCCTGTTATCTTGTAAACTCATTACTGCCTCCAGTTGTTGCAGTTCTAACAATCTTCAGATATAGTGTTTCAAGCTTCTAGCTTTAACGGTTGTTATCTGCTGCAGCGTCTCTCCTCAGTCACAAAACTAAAGTTGGTCGAATGAATCTCGGCCTGCTGAATCTCCTTCTGAAGTATACTTGTTCATAAAGATTACCCTGTGCATCCACAGTCAAAGGAACTTCATTGTCACCCAAGTCAAAATCCCTTATTCTTGTTTCAGTGTGAGTTTCTCCTGCCATTGTTTCATCTTTCTGAGTCCATAGAGCCAAACAGCAGATCGACAGAATCTATGTGCACAGGTGGAAGAACACATAGCCATTTGCTGCATCGTAAAATAGTGCCAAACACAGAGACCAAAGGAAAAATAAAGTACTCTGAAATTGTTCGCACATTCGACCCAACATATTTTCGTGGCTGGTTTTTACGTAAAACTTAAACAATTACTGTTACTGAAATAACTGTATCTACCTTACTGATAGCCTCAGCTCGTCATCCTTAAAGGTACAACGCTGCTGAGAGCCCTTCCAGCCACTTCACCGACTATTGTCAAGTGCCTGACACAAGCCAACTTCAGAAATACTGAAGTATCCTTTTTAAGGGTCACTTATAAGCCTGGTCATTTACGGACTGGTGACAAACATGAAATCCAGCAGCTTGAAAGGTTAAGCCAAAACTTCTAGAGCTGATTTTCTGTCCCAATCCAGCCTTGACAAAGAATAGCAGGATGTATGTGTTCTTCGAAAACAGAGTAGAAGGAATAATTCAATAGTGATCGTAGTGATCATGATTATTGTTTTGGTGGAAATCCTGCAGCCCTGATTGCTATCGTTGCATTCTGCTCACACATGAATCCAATAGAGAGAATTCTGGGTCTGTTGACAAAGTTAAAACCTCAGCATCTTCCAGGTCTCAAGTCCCGACAAGCCACCACCCTGTGCAGGCAGCTGAAACATTTCTCTTCTTTACAGTCTGATGTCAGAATCTGCGCTGAAAATTGATGTTTCCAAGGGTGAAAGGTGTTGCAGGTATTTAGGTGTTATGAGAGATGAATGTGGTAGTGCAAAGGTGCTAGCTCAGAGCACCTGAATGCCTGACATGAAAAAAAAACGCTCCGCAGGGAGATAATTTCTGCAGCTCTTATAAGATTTTGTTTCATGATAAAGATGCACATGTAACACTTGTTTTCTTTTACAACTCATGCTCATAGACACACATTGTTCTGTCCACTCAGGGACACAATAGCTGCTTTGTGTTGGGGATAATTTTCTGTAGCCGTGTGGTAACTCTATTAAGAGTTTTTCAGCCTTCTCTGCATTTTTGTTGGTATGGGTTTCTGGCACGACAGAAGCTTTTTATTCAAGATTTGGAAATTCATCTAAGAGAAACAGTCCAAACTCAAACCTTCAAATAAAACATTCAGTCTGACAGACTGTTCTCATTAAAGACTCTAAATGCTTCTATTATTCCTGCTGCTGGATTGTTTCCTGTAAACATCCACCCCGAAGAAATATGAATGTCTGCTTCATCTCTCCTCTGCAAGGACAAAACCCTCAATGCCAGTTTGTCTTTAATTGTGTCCTGATGGAGGAAGAGGGCTCGCGCTGGAGATTTTCTTGTGATTGTAGCATGTCGAGAAATGGCACAGGATGTTTCCACTCGTCTCATGGCTCGGTCTCCTCTGTGTTGAGGAACAGGCTTTTCATTGAGACTGGCACTTGAAGCCCCCAACCACACAGTAACTTCTAGCTTGTGCACAAGGAGTTCAGCTGGGGTTAGCAGGCTCCAGTGGACTGTTTCGGTTAGATTGAGTCTATATGTAGGAATTATCCTCTTCTTTTTTTCCTCAGAACAGGATCATGCAGTCAACTTTTAATGCTAGTTTAGACAAGACGCACATTTGTTTGAAACAGAAGCTTGTTGTAGTTCATAACAAGTCTGATGCTACGCTGATGATTATCCTCTTTCCTCACAACCCATAAAGTGGTTATCTTGGTCTTTATTGGCACTTATGGGACCTCTGACGTCAACAGTTAGTCAAAAAACATTGATATCAATAAAATGCCAACATTATAAAAGCATTTAAAAATAAATAAATGAGTTAATGTTTTCTCTAAAAAGTTGTCAGCTTTTTGACATTTAAGGAGGTTCATTTGCTTACCACAAGATTCGGTTGTATCAGCATGTGGTGCGTGTTTAGTGTGGAGTTTGCGTGTTCTCCCTGTGCATGCTTGGGCTCTCTCTGGGCACTCCAGCTTCCTCCCACAGACCAAAAATCATGCTTATTTGGTTTAATGGTGACTCTAAATTGCCCTTAGGTATGAGTGTAAGCGTGAATGGTTGTCTGTCTTGATGTGTTCCTGTGATCAGCTGGTGACCAGTTAAGGGTGTACCCTGCACCTCACCCAGTGTAAGCAGGAATAGGCTCCAGCCCCCCACGACTCCAAACGGAAAAGCGATATTCCTTTGAGATGCCGTCAATGATAACCATTTGTTCCACAGCATTCATTATCCTTTGTTTGAATTCAGCTTTGAGGACATTTTTGCAGAAAGGCACCCCTTAAAGGTTAAAAATTGCAGAGATTTCGTTTTATCATCATGTAAATCTGGCTTTGTCTATCATCTGAATTAATTCATTTAGCTGTCTGTCCCTGCACATCCCTGTTTTAGTGATCCTGTTTATTTATTTAATGTTTCTGCAGCAGGTCATGAAGATTTTGTACAGCTGCTGTTAATGTAGGTCTATCACAGAGGATATTTCATTATCTTAATGTTGTATCATTCAATCACAGTATTGCTTTGTCACTGAATGCATCTTTGAAGAAATTACCAGACTGCTGCATACCAGTGTGTGAAAGCCCACATCAGGGGCAGCTCTGATGTTACTGATGGCTCAACATAAAGAAATTCAGGACAAACAGTTTTTTTGGTTGTTCTCTGGTCTTCTGCATGTTTTGCTGTGATTCTCAGAAGGCAACTTTTGCATGCATGGGTTAAAATACTCCAGATAAGTTAGCATATCCCGTAAATTTTAAATGATCAAAGTTAAAGTGAGAATGTCTGCTTGGTTTCAGGTTCCTGTTTAAGGTGATTAAAACATTTTCATTTCTGTTTTGATCAAACCCACACCAGAGGCAGGTAAACATTTGCACTGATAAGAAAGTAAATTACTTTTCGTTGGAATAGTCACTCCTAGCTTAAAAACCTCAAGTAGCAGCAACTTAGATACACAATGACACATTGATTGATTGTGGTTTGCATGTGGATGTAATCAGTGCTGCTGTCTGCAGCTGCTGAGTGAGGGTCTTTGCTGAGGTGTGGTTTATTGGGTGGGGTCTGGGTGTAGATATCATAGCCGGGCCTTGCAGGAGGAGAATCCCCCCTCGCTCAGTGCTGACTGACAGCTCCTGACATCGTCGCCTGCAGGCAGGCATTTTGCAAGAGCTGGTGAAAAACCAGAAAAGAAGAGAAGCGTTGAATGTGAGAGGGGAGAAGTGAAGGAACTGAATCAGTGGTTTGAACACTCCCACTTAACAACAGGATCCTGCTCTGAGGGAGAGTTACAGGCATCAAGACGAAGTGCAAGGCTTCATAAAGTGAGACAAGATCTGGACCTGCAGGGGCTCCTGTTTGGTTTTTAGAGTGAGCTTGAGCGTGGCAGAGATGGAGCAGAGATTTAGAAACTATTCTTCTGACAGTATGGGCAGTGACGCAGTCTTCATAGAGGACTTGCACTACCAGGGGATTCTCAGGGCTATGGACTACAAGAAAGGTAGAGTCTGATGTCCTTTTGTTGCCTTATTGGGTGCTCTGTTAATCTGATTTTCAAATGTTTTACAAATGTATTTGCTTGTTCCTGACTAAATGTTTTGAAAGTGTCTCTCATTTGTTTTCTGTAATTGGCAGTCATAGTATAGAAAACGTAAGCTGAGTTTGTCTGTGATGGTCTCCTGCCTCCCTTAAATCAAACAGGCCACTCCCCCTCATATGTCACCGCTTTTCCTCATTTTATTGGCCAACTGTGCTGACACCCATCTTTAGATTAAACTCTGGCTCATGCAAAGGAAATATATGACACCATTTTCTTCATTTCTTTGTGTCAGAAGAAATTGTTAAATCTCCATGTTCGCAGCTCAAAGGATCCTCAGTGGCATGTTCAGAGCTGTGCCATGCATGTTCCTCTCATGTATGAACTAGCCTACATGCCACTTCATAGTTATTTGATGTTGTTTTAGACTGTTGCTGCAGTCTGCTTTAGCCTGAAAGCTTGGCCTTTTGATCAGGTTGATGTTTCTATAGGGATTGTTGTTCCTGGAGGTCTTCTGCCTCATGTTGAGCATGTCCAGCCATGCATTGTTATTCAGGTGTAAAGAGAAACATTTTAGTTACAGCTTTTCCCTCAAGATTTTAGCGTTTTGTTTAAAAGGTATGTCAGCATTGGTAGTGCTGGACAAGATGTTGAGTTTTTTCGGCACGTTTCCAATCAAGACAGAGAGTAAGATAATAATGCTTATATTGATAATGTTGATGTTGATATAAAACAAATGTTGTCACATCAGTTAAATGTGTTCCCATTACGAACTGGTAAAGTCGAGGTGCCTGAAGATCATCTGAATTTCAGTCAAAATTCTGACCAAATGGGCATTCCTAGTGACAAATCTTATTTGCAACTTGTAATATCTGACTTCTGAGATCAAATGGAAGTAGACATGGCATTTCCAACACTGTTAGGTGAATTATAGAGGGTATGCATTGACATCATAGTTTGTGTGATGACCTGGCTTCTCCTGTCACTGAGTGGCAGAGAGGGATGTTAAGTAATTGATATTTGGGGTAAGAGACAGTGAAATGCTTCAATTCACCTGGAAAGTGCTATGTTTTTGGCCATTTTCAGTTGGCTTGATTATTTTTGATGATGTTCATTAAAAAACATGCAGATTATTGTCTGATTTGCTTTTGAGGATGACTGAATTTAACTTTTGGTGCCTAAAAGTTTGTTTAAAATTAAGCATTTATGAGCCAGAGTTAAAGAATTAAGCCTCGAAGAGACAATCATAACCTTGTGTTAGTGTGATTTTGTGTTTACTGGTGTAGCATCACAGCCTCGCCTTCATTATAAACCTGATGTTACAGCTCCAAATGTTTCAACAACATCTGCTGAGGATCAACACTGCTTGTGGTGAACATTATTCAATAATGTTCACCACAAGCAGTTTAAAGTGTTCTGTTGAATTAAGTGTTTGAATGTTTACTTCCCTCTGATTACTGTTGTCAAGCTGTGCCTGCTGACACGCAGTGGGTGATGTTACACTCACTTGCACTGACTGTGATGTTGTCATATTTATCCTCTCATTTGTCAAAGATGTGTGAAACTGCCCTATCTTACACTGTTAACAAATAACTGAAAAAACTCCTGGATCCATGTCCAGATTGGTATCACCACCAAAATCTAATCACTTCTTCTTTGTGCCATGACCAACGTTCTCTGAATATTTCACCCAAATCCCTTAAAACTTTCAGGGTTATCTTGTTAACAAACTGAGTAACTAGCTCACAAATGCTGGTAAAACATAGTGTCCTTGGTGGAGGTATAACTTTTTACTCTCCTGCAGTGGCATCAAATATGTTTCAATATTGTTTTATTTTTACAAATATCTCAGTTTTTCTGCAATTTTCTGCAATTGTGACAGCCATTGTTTACTTCCCTAGAGGAAAAAGTAAAATCAGGACAAATCTAGAGTATCACTGTCCAGTCGGAAAATCGCAGTGTGGTTTTGGTCCACATTTCCCAAAAAATCCTTGTAATCTTCACAAAATAAACATTTAGGTCATATAATTTAACTTAAATTTTTTGGAGATATGCCACATACAAACATGCATGCAGATGGCACTAGCGACAGAGGGGATATGTCCCCTTCAGATTCATAGTGTCATGGTGTCCCCCCCCCACACACACTCTTTCTTAGCATAAGGGGACTGGTAATAATGACCGGGCGTTACCGTGCTCCCCACAGTGCGCATTGAGAGCCCACCGTTTGTGTGTTTTGACTAATGGTGCGTTCCAGTTGTAAACGAATGTCGGAATTTCCAGGCTCCAAATCAGAATTTTAATCAGAAAAACCCGTATAGTCAGATCTCCAACTCGGAAAGTCGGATTAATCTCTAATTGCTGTGTGTCATATTTACCAAGAGAGTCTTGACAGACTGGACAGACAATAAATTGCCCAGCAGTATGTTCAGGGTAATGGGAGAGATGTTTTTCGGTCCTCCAGTGAGTCTGCTTCTAGACAGTCAATGTGTCTGGCTGCACTTGAGAATTCCTAATAGTGCTACTTTTGTCATTTAAAATGTGAATTTTATTCACAGTATAAATACTTGATCTTTATTTATGTTGATATGTTGTTCTTCTTCTGAGTTCATACACAAATGTTAAAATAAAACATATTTTGCTTAAGGCATGAAGTTTTTGGTTGGTGATTGGGATTCCAGACAAATAACAGTTTCATCATCTACGGCTAGTGTTGAGGAAGGCCTTTGTCTAATAATGCTCATTGTTGTTTATCCATGATTCCAAATAAGAGTTATCCAATGGCTTTTTTAGTGATAACCATCGGCCCATAGATTATTACAAAAGTAACTGCTTGAGTGTAAAGCCCAAATTACACAAAAATAACTTAGTGAGTTGAAATCATTTCTTGACAGCTTGGTCCCCCCCAGTTCAAAAATCTCTTTTGCGCTCCTGCATACAAATATGTACTATGTACTAATCATGAAACACTCCCCACTAATGGCTGAACTATTAAGTAATTCACTAATGAAATGATTTGCTAGAAGCATTTGGCCAACGGTGCTGCCCTGCAGACAAAAGCATTCTTTCTGGAGAACCTGATATCTCTCACCTCATCTTCAAAAATACTCAACTCTGAGGATGAAAGCGAAACCCAGCTGCCCGTCTGCTGCTCCAGGCTATGAAAACTCAGCCAAGCAAACACATTATTTGTCAGAGGGATCAGAGATGTTTGCTCTCTGTGCCCCTAAATTCTCTGGTTTTGACTTTTGGTATTTTAAGCACAGCTTTGCTTTTTTCTTCCCTTAATGCCTCTCGTTACGTTTAATGCCATGAAGAGAAAAGAGCGTCCTGATCAGCTGACAGATCAGTTTTGTTTTCTGCTTGAGAACGTTCTTCTCTTTTCATCGACCAGAACTAAAACTGTCTCTGGTTTGGAGGTTTGTGTGTCTCTCTTCCCAGTTTCGGCTCGATGTGTTTGTGACTCATCGACATAATGCGACCCTGAAATGGGCGTTGGCACCGCGGGATGTCCTCTATGGTCTCTCTGTTCCCTTTTTTATTTGATCACTTCTGCTTTATGAAACTTTGATGTCGTTTATGAGACCGATATGCTATCAGGCTGCTTTCTGTGAGGCTTCTGAGAAAATCAAGTTTGTTGTTGTCTTGAGCATGAAGTCACACAGTGCTGAATCACAGTCTGACTTTTTAGTTGCATCACGAGGCCCCTGTTTGACAAACTAATCTTTTCTTTAAGCCCCAAAATGACAGATTAAAAGTCTCTTCCTGGAGATGTTTTACATTGGACTGGAAGTAATACACAGTATAATTTTGCAAAGTGACTTAACATGTTAAATATTTTCACAGAATAAAAAAATAACAAAACTTCTAGAACCATAAAGTTTGATTTAAACAAATGTACATCTTTGTCACCAAAAAATGAATGGACTGTATAATATAGTCCGTCTGGGAAAGAGCCCACAGAAAGTGTTTTGGGAGGGCAGAACCTTTTAGAATCATATCCAACAGGTAATTGGATGATCATTCTACCAATCACATTTATTATGAGCCAATCAGATAATTTATTAGAACGTGAACCGCTGTGTAAAATAAACTCATTAGAACATGTCAGAAGTAGAGCTAAAATATCCTTACTTTCGAGAAGTTTGTAGCGTCGTTTGTTTTTCAGTGAATAAAGAAATGTGGTACAGGTCTGATAAAACTGCTGCTGAAGCTGTTAGCATCTATGCTAATCCCTATAGGAGTAATCACTTACTTGCCGTCTTCACGCTCAAGTTAGCTCACTATTGTTGTAGGGCCAGCCTGATAATAGACATTAATTAGGTTGATCCTGCTGCTGGGCAAGGTCACCAAATGTTGGTCAACAATTAAAACCCACAAACACTGGATATTGTATTAACTGATAATAAATTTAAATTTTGGACATTTTTTTTACACATTTAGTTTAGTTATTGGCCGCTACCTGGCAACACCCATTCAGCCATTTGACTCTCCTTCTCTCTGCTGCTTCTGTTGTTATTATTTCTGTCACTGGGTGGAAATTAAAGTTTGGTGCAGATGCCACTTTTTATATGTCACAGATTAAAAACCTTATTTTCTCAGCATATTACATAGTCTATTGCTGTACATGCTTTTCACCTAAAAAAGGCTGTTCAGTAAAAAACAAACAAGGTTTTTCTCCTTGCTTATAGTACTGTGGTTTATGGTATTGTCCCTCTTGCCAAATTCTTGTCAAAACAGAAGTACACCTCTAATTGAAATCATTTCCTTTTGTTTCTGTTGTCAGAATATCCTACACTCTTAATTGGATTGTTCACTAGCTGTCTAAATTCAAGTTTGTTGACATCCATTACATGCTAGCCACAAGGCTCCTACTGCTTCAACACTCAAGCATTTACAGCCTGCCATAAAGTGTGCCCAACTAATGAGATGATCAGTATAAATTCAGATCCCCAGTCAATTCAAAAAATGCTGTTATTGTACCGATACTTTTGGTATCAGGACTACCCTGTAAAATTTTGATCTTCCACTTATCAAAAATATTTCAAAAATTATGTTGCGATAAGTGAGCCTGTCACTGTGAGTAGCTCTTATAAGTGATCATTTGAAATCTTTGTGCTGCAGGCTGGTAAAACATAGTGTCCTTGGTGGAGGTAATAACTTATCCTGTAATTATGCTAGCCCTGTGATTGGATGGTGATCAGTCTGTGATGTAGCCTGCCTCTTGTCCAATGTCATCTGGGAAAGGCTCAAATAAAATATAAGAAACTATACTTCCTACTATGACTTACCATTTCAGATAGAGTATTCTGTATCTTCTGTAAACATTTTTATCGACCATCAGGTTTGAATCCATCATGAAAACAACAACAACGATATTTTCTTACCCTAAATCTTGTTTGCATTTGCTGTTTGTTGCCCTGCCCTATTTAATCCCTGATAACATTTAAACACTGCACAACACTCCTCTGACGTGCTGGTATGAGGATGTGATGTGATGTTTGTAATAGTCTGTCCCTGAAAACAAATCAAGACAGCAACAGTGGTGCAGGGTGGAACATGTTTGTGTAGAGGTGATAATCAGAGAGATGTCAGTACTCATGTTTCCTCTGACAGGTACAACAGCCTGAGTTTCTTTGTTCTTACAGACAGATGTAATCCACCATAAGAGGGAGTGCTGTCCCTGTCACGTCAGGAATCTCCCAGCTGGAGTCAGATTTTCAGAGCTCTGTAGGGAAAACAATCATTACCAGACTCCCTGTGTGACTCTGTGTGACTCTGGGAACACACGCTATTTTATATATGCAAGTACTTTTTCCATGTACTTTCTCATCTAATGTGGTTTTTGATGTTTCATCTCATTAGATTATTTTACTGCCAGCTGCCCTCTAAATCTGTGTTTCCAACTTTGGGTCAGGACTCCTCCAGGGCTTTCAAAATAAACCAAGGGGATTGTGGGAAAGCAAGTAAAATAAAATATGTTTATTTTTTATGAATTTGCTCCAGTGTTGTGGTTTGCTTGGAGGCTACAGGTTACTTTTGCAGAATCAAGACCCTTAAATTACATTTTACACATGATAAAGAATGCAAATATGGAAAACATGCATGTTTTTGTCCTTTCGACAAACCCCAGATTGAAGAGTCCGGGAATTGTTGCTCCAGAGTACAGAAATTACAAACTTCAAACATGTCCAGTCCCAAAAGCAATCGAAATTCTGGTAAAATTTAGATGTGTTGTTCTAACTTTACATTCAAGCATTTCAGTGTTGGTTGTCAAGCAGCTAATTTTGAACAAATTTTTTAAATATGTATTAAATAGTAATTGCCCCCTTCACAACATAGACTTTTCTCTGGTAAATATGATTATTATTATTGTGATCACAGGACAGAATATAAGTAATTTCATTGAATCTCTGAGTAAGTAGAAACCAAATATTTGCTGGAGGTTAAACAAAAAGGGCCTCCCTCTGTTTCCTCTGTTGGGTTTTGCAGGCATCTCTTGTATTCTGAACAAGACCAGTGTGGTCCAGCATTTTCACCTGACTAAGGGTGACTCATGCGCCGCATTCCCTGCTGTGTTTAGGCGTGTTTTCCTTAAGTGTCCGGCTTGTTTGTGTAATGTGAGCGCTCCATGTTGTGCCTGAGGGTAGTTTCTTCCCAGCCAGGTGGGCTTCAGCATGGCAGATTTTATGTCCGCAAAGCTCCAAGCTGGAATAACTGTTCCCTGTCAGAAAATGAGCTTGCTCTTGGTGTCTTTTTGAGGTCTGTTCAAGCCTCTGGCTGGTCCGTAATACATGTGACCAACAAAACATGACTTTGAGCACTTTCAAGTTTTGTGTGAAAGATTCAGATCTTCCCAATCGCTTTTTATGGAATTTTTCCAAGATGGATTAGAGAAACATATCCAGTTGACATGTTTAACAGTCCATCTGTTTGTCAGGTAAGCTTCTTATTTTTAGAACTCTGATCTTTTGTTGTGTTGGGGGTTGATAAAGGTCTGACAAAGGGCGTTGGTGGCGTAATGTGCTTGATCAGTAATCGGGTGGATGTAGGTTCGAGGCCAGCTTCTGCTGTCACATGGCAATGTGTCCTTGGGCAAGACACTTAACCCCAAGTGCTGCTTCAGTGGTGTGTCAATGGACATGAAAGTGTGTGAATGTGTTCGTTGATTGTGATGGAAAACTGACAGAAACTCTGCGAAACATTACTGCCAAACTTTTTCTAATTCTAATTAAACTGACTGTTAAACAGTTCTAATCCAATATTTTGGGTCTGAATTAGTTTACCTTTGTGTAATGATCGTGTAATTCTCAAGCGTAACGGTACCACTCACATATAAACACACAGGGCACTGCCATCTTGTGAGCAAGGGGACCAAATAGCTGTGCTGTGATTGATCGACAACATCGGCATGTTGGTAGCTGCTCTCTGATTGGCCGGTACACTATGACTGCGCATGCTCTGGCAGAAAACAAGTAATAGCGCTTGTGTGAAGCACAAGGTATTTCCGCATCCAGTTGAGAGAGAAATTTGTGTATTTGTTGTGAAAATACTAAAATTTCATTTATTAAAACTTGAATAAAGGTATTTTTTGAGTTGTCTAAGAAAGTAAGGTTTGGGCAAAATGTGGGTGTGTGTAATATATGAATACAGCGTTTTCCCTGGAAAAAGCATGAAAAAATGGGGTGCATGGGACATATTAGAAATTACAGTAAGTTTGTTCTAAAAACAGGTCTCTTTCCACAAACAGTAGGGATGCACAATATTGGATTTTTGATGATATTTCCAAAATCATTATCGACTATAATGACTTCTCATATTTTTTGTCAAGAGTACAAAGCCTCCCCTTCACTGTATCGACTTGTTCCTTTCATGATGCCAGTCTAATGGTTTTTTATTTTATGATTAATGACACTTTTGATATGCAAAACTGTTATGGTATCTGTCAATTTTGCCCATATTACAGCCAATATAGGGTATTACAGTATATGGCTAATTTGTATGGCTAAAATATCTGCTGTAAATATTGGTTGAAATTTTCATTTCTGTTGATGCTGATATTGTAATATAATATTGTGCATCCCTGTACAAGTACTTTAAATGTGTTTTCTCCGACATATTCAAGTTTTTGTTCAGTAATTACAGTCATTTTCCTCGTCTTTTACACACATCCCTCTCCACTCCACCACCTGCTGCTTCTTTTTACGTGTTTGATCCATTGTCATATTTTGATACACAGTTAAATTACAAGTCTGGTTTTAACCAGGCTTTTGTTTTGTCTCTTAACAGATGAACGGGACCGAGTCCAGAAAAAGACCTTCACAAAATGGGTCAACAAACACCTGGTGAAGGTAAGATCCCTTTCATCAACACTCCACTTTGTGCCCCTGGCATTATAAATCTTGTATTTATATTTCATGCTTCTACACTGAAAGTGCAGTCAGCTGGGAAATGAGAAATTCAAGGAAGAAGCTCACTTCTGCTTATCGGGTAAAAGATGTCAGCCGTCCTTGAATAACCTAAAGGCTGTTCTTTTTGAAGTCAAATTCCTGCTGTGCATTTTATTTCCCACCTGGTTTCAATAAGTTCATTTATATAAGACTGTGTCCTTAAGAGGTCTTGGCTCTGATGTGACTGAATATTGAAGCATTTAGCAAAAAACAACAACAGATTCTTGAAAGAAATTCAAAGCAAATTCAGTTTTTGATTCCTGACACATCCCTTAAGAAAGCATTAGAAAAATGTTAAAAGAAAACATCCTGATGGCTCATAGCGCCATAATCCCACACACGCTACACACACTGTACCTGTGTTAACTGTATGTGAGGGTGTGAGTCACACACACCTGGTCTCACTTAAGCAGACTCTGAGGACCAGCACTGTTGTGGTCCGGGGCTCGATCAGGTTTCACATGTGTGCTGCAGACTGTAAGGGCAGCTCCTCAGGGCTCTGCAGGGGAACAGGAAGCTCCAGGATCGGGACTTATCTGTAACACAGAGTGAAGGCTGCAGAGCTAAATATGTCTGCAGCCATGATGATGTAAGGTAGTACGAGTGAAGTGCTCCGACTCTTGACCCTCTAAGAGGAAACACCTCTCTCTGACTGATGGAGATCAAACAATGCAGCCACTCAGAAAATCATTCTCACATCAGTCAGAAACTATAACTATTACTCATACTCAAAGTGCTGCTTTTATAAAAATTGATTTGTGATTTAAGTGGGAACACCCTGATAAGTTTTGTCTGCCAGTTTAGGTCATCTGTGAGTAAAACTCAGTCCTTGTTCTGATTTCATGTGGCTTTTGTTACGGTTGAGCTGGTGGTCAGTCTACTCAGCTGTGTATTGCACAGGGACCTCCTATAGGTGGCAGTGTAACCTGATAAAAAGACCTCAGAAAGCATCCTGATTGAATTCAAATGTCTTTTGTTAGCTTATAAGTCAACAGCATGCTTCCTGCGGCACTTGTTTGATCTTGCAAAGCAGCCAGATCAGCCTGATTCAATGTCTGTAATCAGGCAGATCCATCTTGCCAAGCTCCAATCTACAATGATTGTGAGTGGTCCAAAGCAGCAAGGCCCAATCAGATCAGATCAATTAGATCAGGAAGAGGCGGGAGCTACGGGCATGAAGACAGTAGGAAGTGCCTGTTTGTCTTTATTAAATTAAGAATAAATAACAACACTGAAAGCATTTCTCGATAGAAATGATTTTTTCACAAGAGTGGAAAAACGCCCTCAGTGTCAGCATCTTGCTCATCATGCTCTGAGCTGAAAACAGTTCAGCTTTTGGAAAAGCACATCACGCTTCATTGTTACTTCAATGTCAAGCATGCCAGCATCATGAGCACTCTTGTGTATACTAGGGTTTTAAGAAAATATTAATACAACAATATATCACAATATTTTATGGTGCAATACTGTATTGGTATTTTTGATTAAATATCATGAAATTTTATTATTCAATAATTCTTTCTGTAACTGGGACACGATTAAATTTGTAAATGTTGCAAGGATGATTCTTTACATAAATAACACTGACTAGAAACTATAGATGCATTTATATGCAAACACTATTTTGGTGTTTAGGACTTTTTGATGAAAAAAAAATTGTGATGTTGCTCTCTTAATAGTTTTCAACAAGGCTCCGGTGGGGCTGTGAGATTAAATGAAAAGTTTGGCTTCAGTCTGATCTATTGTAAAGTGCCTTGAGATGACAGTTAGTATGATTTGACACTATACAACTAAAGATTGATTGAATGATTTATAGATTAAGCTAAGAGTTGAAGATGTTGTATTGGATCCACAGCCCATAACGACTGATTCCCAATCAAACGGGGCATCTCTAACACCACGCTTGCTCATACTTTCTATTTACCTGCATACCAGTAACAAACTAATAAAATTATATAAAATCCTTTCATGATTATGAAATCTTAATGATGCCCCTAGACTGAACCCCTCCCCTCTCCACATGAAGTTTTGATTTCGCTCTGCTGCTCTCCAGCACATTCGGGTTGATGAATCTTTGTTTTCAAACTGGAACTGAAGTGTAGAAACTGAGAGGAATGTCTGCCCTTCTCTCAGCGTTCATCCTGTGACACAAGATGACTCACAGGCCTCTGGTGCAGTCATCTTTTTTCTTTTTTTTTTTTTTTTGAAAGTCCCACAGATTTTGATCCAAGTGGCTTGTGCGGGTCGGCGAGCAGGCTGCCCTCAACGCGCATTGGACTCATGATCACAACAAAGTCATAGGATTAAGAAAAACAAGCCAGGAATGCCTCTGCTGGCACAGTCTGTTGTCTCAAAAGTTTTATATACTGTAGCATGGCCCACATGTCTCTCAGAGCACAGTAAATTCAAATCTGGAGTTTTTATGTCTTCATATTCACAGCAATCCAGATCAAACGTGAGGCAGGTTCATAACCCTAAAAGTGTTTTATCTTACACCTTCACCACTGTGTTTGTCAAACATCTGTCTTTTCAAACCAGCGTCTGCATGTTTGTCTTTTATTCTCCTCTCCCTCACGAGTCCCTGCAGTTTTATATCTCCTCTCACCAAACTCTTTCTTCTTCCCATCCTTCATCCTGTCCTCCCATCCTGTCCCACCAGCACTGGAAGCCAGAGGTAGGTGCTGTCCGTGAGCAGAGTGCTGAGTGGACAAACAATCATTCTCGCCTGCATGTCTGTGTTAACATTTTTTACCCTCTCTTGCTGATATTTTTTATCCTGATTATAACCTTCAACCCTTTGTCCCTTGTGTTTTAACCCTTCACTAACTATTGTGGGAACTTTTCTGCTGTGAAACTAATCTGTAAATGTTCAGCAACTCGCTTTAAATTGAGTGAAGATCATTGTATACCGGTGCCTTCACCGGGCACATTAATCACAATAAGATGATGGTTCTCCAGCCCGAAACTATGTGGGATTTACAGTGCCCAGCATAAATGAGTACACCCCCTATTAAAAATAATGTATTAATCAATATCTAAATGAACAAAAGAACAATTTCCAAAGTTTTGAGAAAGCTGAGTTTAATATAACATTTTTTTTACCATAAGATTAAAATAAGGGTAGCATAACTTAAATTTAGCTTTGCTACTACCCCTTTGATTGGGGTGTACTCATTTTTGCATCTGGATCTTAAATTGAGAAAAATACTTTTTTGTGTGCAACTTAAAAAAATCCTGTTTGCAATTAATGTCCCACATTTGGGGGAATATTTTGTGGTATAGTATGCCATAGAAAATGTTGATTTTGAAAGGAAACTAAAGGTTTTTTTGACAAATCTGAAGGAGTATACTCATTTACGCTGCGCACTTTCGGATACCAATTTCAGATTAAAGCTTGAAATAAGGTCTGTGGTGAACACTTGCACTTGAGATTTTAATGTTTGATGGGAAGTAATATCATGCATTGATGTTGCCTGCTTTTGAATTTTACACCGTTGTTTTGTGTTTCAAACGGTGGTTGCTACCGAACTGCTGATAAGGACTGCAAAAATGGCTGGGGACCTGACTGCAAGCTGTTCTGATCATTTTTAATTGCCAACAATTCACACACTATTACCACAGCCATGAGAGCAGACTTGATCAGGTCACCTGATTAAGAGGAAATTCTGAAAGAAGAGGTCACAACAAGATGATATACACTGGCAATATTGTAACAGCTTCAAAGTTGAACCTCCATGTTGTAGTTCCATAGTAGCTTAATAAAAGCTTTTAAATATTGCCAATGACGTTTAAGCTCGAAAAATCATGAAAAGTCAGTTCCTACATACATTTTTCACAAAGAGCAGAACATGCAAGTTTCTCCACAGAGCTTATTATCAGTTATGACCCAAAACACAGTGAAAAATCAAGGGAACCAGCGTGATGCTAACAACCTACAAAACCACGTCATCCCTGCACCACTCTATTAGGTTTCTCAAAATCAGGGTGACCTGCATGTGGTCACAGAGTCAAAGGTCAGCAGCTGCATCCCTCCAAAAAAGTTGTCAAATTTACTTTGGCAACCATGAACATACTCTGACATCCAGCCCAGGTATTAGAGTGGGAAACACTGCAGGAAACACTGCAGCCATCTAAAGCATGGCTTAATTGTCCACAAATCACACTAACAGTGTTTGTGGCTGTGTGATTTAAAGGAAGTGTGAAACATGCCTGTCCATTTGTCTCTGCAGCACGTCTCCACATATCAGAAGTCTCATGTGTTTGACATTGTTGGCTCAGAAAACTGGCACATGCCTCCCTTCTTCACTGAATGTAAATAAGCATCCTTAAGGAAGTTAGCAATAAGGAGATTCAGTAATGGCAATGGTGTCAATAAAATCAGTCTACATTTCTACTTGAACGTGGCTCTGCCTTCTATAATTAAAACAACCCCACTGTATGTAGTGCTTAGAGACAAACCTCTGATTATTCCTCACCCAGACTTTAATATTGTTAATGAATCATAGGTCACAGTGAGAGATTAAATTAAATGTCTGTTGTTTCTTTCATGAGTGTTGACTTGATCATCAGCTCTTCCATTGTTGGCGTTTTTGCTTCAGACTTAAATCTGTTTGGATCAGTGATTAAAACTGAAAATCTTCTCTTGTCTCCCCCATCAGGCCCAGAGACACGTCACTGACCTGTACGAGGACCTCAGAGATGGACACAACCTCATCTCCCTGCTGGAGGTCCTCTCTGGAGAGACTCTGGTGAGCTAGGGTCACCTCCAGATGTTAGAACATCTGCTTCTGCTGTTACTCTCAGTTGTGTCTACACCTTTCTCGTTGTCCTCTCCCCTCTGTGAATCAATTTTCCATCATATTTGCCTTCCTGTCCAGTCTACATGCTAAAACTAAGTGTGCTTTAAATGTTTTCCTTCTGTAAATGATTCTAGTTGTGTGTTCTCACTCTTGCATGTGTTAACTTTGATTCTTTGGAGGTTTTTTGAACATTTCAGAACATGCTGAGGTTATGCGCTCTCATATGATTTAATAACTGAGCACTGTTATTTTGGTAACACACCTCTGGGTGCTGTAGCCTTAAAACACTAATTTTCATTCTTTGCTTCCATCTCGTAACCTCTCTGCACTGACTTGTTTGTCCCCTGGTTGGGTTTTTCTTTATCTAATTCCTGTTTGCTGACCCTGAACTTTCCCCTCCTCTGCCTCTGCCTTCCTCTCTTGCGATGCTCGCGCTGTGGTAGCCGAGGGAGCGTGACGTTGTGAGGAGCTTGCGGTTGGTGAGTGGCGCCTGGCCTGCGGCTGGCCGCCTCCTCGGGGCGGGGCATGTGTCACCACCTCGGGTGGCTGCTTGGTCGTGCATGAAGACACCCTCACTCCCTGTCTGTCCCATGTCTGTATCAGCATCCTTCATTTGATCAGTCAGCCAGCACGGTCAGGCGTCATGTTAAGAGATGGGAGGGTCGGGGCTTTTATGGAGTCATTTCTGTAGTCATAGTTTAATTACAAGTTATTCTCTTGTTTTATATTAATATAAGAGTCAAGAAAGCATGTTTTAAGAATTGGAGCCAGAATTCTTTTCATTTAAAAGAAGCATCTTGAAAAAATATGGTCCTTGGTTTTTGACTAAAGTGATGATTTCTGCCAAGTTAAGCAGCACATTGTCTATTTGACAAGGTTTTACTACATGCCTTTAGAGCTGAATGATTATTTAATAAAACATACAATGGATTTCATTCCTCAACAATATACACAGACCAGGAATAACATTATGGCCACCTGACACCATGACTGGTCTGCGGCAGTACAGCCCCATACACAACAAGAGATAGGAATGAAAGACCAATTCGGGTTAAGAATCAATAACATCTCCCTCAAAGAATTAATATCATTAGTCTTTAAGCTTAACAATTCCCTCATCAATTCCCTCCACTCTGTTCTGCATGCTTTGCAAATCAAAGACATCATGATCTCAGTAAAGGCAGCCAGCAGAAATGATAATGAATAATTCAAAAGTGTAACCATGACACTTGGGGAGGGGGAAGTGGTCAAAACTGTTGACTTATTTCTTGACAAAATGACAGTTACTGCACATAATCTAGAGGGTGGAAGCTACTTACAAAACTTTCATCTATGCAGCACGGCATTGAACATTAGGAGTGACATATTCGACATCGGTGCCATAGAAAACCTACGTAGGCCAACTTTGAGCATCTGTCTCAGGCATCATGTTGGGGTGTTTATGACCGGTCATACTCAGCCAGACGTTCATACAGGAAACACACAGGCTGAGCATGCACAGTGATCTGTTACTGACTTTAATTGATTATTTTTGGTTGAACAACAATGAAGTCTGTCCTGCGATGCAAGTAGTGCACATGCGCTTATTGCAATTACAGTAGAAAAAAGTATTGCTAAGCTCTATTTGACATGTCATTTTTAACATGTCATTATCATCTGCAAACAAGAAGAAAAAGTCAACAAACAACATTTTGTGATTTATGTTTTTTGTTTTTTTAACTTTCCAAAAGATCCCTATAGAGTGGTGCAGGAATGAGTCCAAAAACGTAGAAGTGAGTTAGCATTTAGCACAGCCTGTATACTTCCGGTAACTAAATGGGACTTAGAATACTGGTTTCAGATAAATGCCTGAAATAAGGTTTGTAGTGAGCACACACGTGAGACTTTAATATTTAATGGGAAATAATAAAATGTCTCTGATGTTATCCCCTTTTTAATCCCAAACCATAATTGTGTATTTAAAATGACGGCTGCAAACAAACTGCTGACAAGGACTACAAAAATGGCAGAGGACCCGACTGCCAGCATTTCTAATTGTCTTATAATAATCAGTCATTCATGCACTACTGCTACAACCATGAGCATCAACTCAATCAGGTTACTTGATTAAGAGGAAATTCTCAAGCAAGAGGTCACAGTAAGATGTTAAACATTGAAAGTGTTGTAGATGCTTTTAAATTGAACCGCCGTGTTGTAGTCTTATAGTAGCTTACTCACAGCTTCTCACTTTCACAGATTACATTTAAGCTTACGCGAAAGATCCCATAGGCTTTTAGTAGGCTTGCAGCACGATGCTAACATCTGCGTTGGCCTACAAAATTGTGTCTTTCCTGCACCACTCTGTAGTGATTTTGTTTGTAGTACAAGCCCAGTCAATCAATAAAAAATAATATAAATACAAAATTTTAAATGGTCATTTACATAGTAAAATATTTATCATGTTTTTAGAGAAATAAAAGTCGCACATTGTGATAAGTGTATAATTTTAGCACATATCTTGTCGGTGAAGATCACTGATCAAACTTCACAGAGAAATAATTCTTGGATAACATTTCTTAAATCAACCTCCAATGTGTTAGTAACCCAAAAGCGACTGTTTGATTGTTAGATTGATTGGTAAAGGGTCACATGTTTATTTAAAGCAAAAGCCAAAATGTCATCACTGCTGACAGATTTGTGAACTCGCTCAGAGCTGAAAATGTGTAGCACCAGTGCATGTCATGATCATCACTCCTGCTCTGCACTCCGAAGGATTAAAGTGAAATGTTTGGATTGGACTCTTTGGCTCAGCTTTAGATTAAATGTCAGACAGTAACTGATAAGAAGGTGTTTTATAGAGCAGATTTTAGAGGATTGTTATGAACAATGTTCAGTCTCATCCATTTTCATGCTTTCACCTTCAGACATCCTGGCTGGTCTGTTGACACATTTCAGGATCATTTAGTGGTCAGACCTGATCAAACACTTTGATCACAACCACGTCGAATTTGAACCTCTCTTCAAATTTGTTGTTTTTTTCTTACTGAGGACCATGACTGTAACGATATTCTGTCCGGTAGTGTAGATGTTTCTCCTGAAAACCCAAAGGTGTTGTTGGACAATGAAACACCTGCTCCTCAGTCATGGGGTCTTGCTGTTTGTTCATAATTCAGGCCTTATAATGTCACCTCTGCTCATGTTTTGGTTTCTCTCATCTTTTATAGCCGCGGGAGAAAGGGCGGATGCGCTTCCACAAGCTGCAGAACGTACAGATCGCCCTGGACTTCCTCAAGCACCGACAGGTTGGTCATTATTTTCAGATCTGTGACAAGAGCGCAGTCTAATTTTTCTTCTGTTTTGTCGCTCAGTACTGCTGTATTGACTATTTGCTCCTCATTTTCTTTAGAATCATTGGAAAGGTCTTTTGACATTTATACAACTTTTATGTCATACAAACAAGGGATGCAAGCATTACTGGAATTATGTCACATTGGCAGGTATTGCTTTGAAATTTAATTATGGGTATAACAACAGAATGTTACCTTATGAGGTGGATATTAATTTCTCTGTGTAAGAGCCAGTATACCCACCTCAGCTGTAGTTTGCCTTTTTCATACTTATACCTTTAATGCTTGTGAGGTTTTAGGGTTAGAAGTTTTGGATCCGAACCAAATGTAATTCTTTTTCATTGGGGTAGATGCTTTTTATTTATTTATTTTGGTAATACAGACATTTCTTGAATTTGTTCCTGGGAAACACCCTGCAAATGTCTTCAGTGAAGTGAATTGTGGGCATGTTTGTTTCACAGTAGATGTACGTGCCAGCTCCAGCTCAAGATGGTATGGGTATGGGTGTTTGTGCTACATTGTAGTTGCATCTTTCTTCTGCCACAGCTTTATGTCTCCGTGAATTTTCACCCCAATGATATGCCTCTATAGAAAATTTAGAAAGAACCCCAATAAACGAGGGAAGTTTCTTCTCAGAGATGGCAAACTTAGCTTTAAATTTGAGAGGCATGGACAGGAAGTGTACCTGAATAGTTAATTTTTTTTGTTACAAACTGTTTTTCTTGGCTGAGATATGCTAGTAGAAAAAAACAGGCAAGCCTCCTCTTACCAAGATTTTTGATGAGACTTGCAGCTCACTCTGGCAGTCTGAAAGCTCTGACTTTATAACATTATTACTCAAATGAAAACACACTCACATCTCCTGCGATGCAAGTTAAATGCATCCAGTGTGAAACAGCCCTCAGAACAGAGGTGGATCAGGGGTTCTCAGAGTTTTTTTTTTTAAACATTAGCATGTACCAAACACTTATCTGAGAAATATCTCTTTACGTGGTTATGTCTGTCTAGCTAACTTTATGCACCTTTTTTATCAATCCTTTTGTGAATTTGGTTGCTAAAGTGCCAATTCATGGCAATAAATGCAACATTTACAGCAGCGTCATGTAAACATCTACGATCTGATAATGGAAAAAAACAGAAATGCAAGCCTGAGAAAATTCGGCCTCAAAAATGAAAATAAATCTAATTGTTGGTTAAAAAGGATAATGAATGGGTCGAGCCATAAAGAATTTTCAAACAGTATAATGGGGATTGAAGCCATTCAGTCCCACATGAATCTGAAAGTGTGTTGAAAATGGTATCGTTTTTTTCTTGTTAAGGTTAAAAAAGGTGGCGCTAACTGGCAGAAGTCCTTATTCTTGCATCCCTTGTTTAAAAATGTTGTTTAAAAACTTCTGAATGATTATTAAGTTTATTGGTTTTATGTCACTTTCAGGTGAAACTTGTAAACATCAGAAATGACGACATCGCAGATGGAAACCCAAAGCTGACCCTGGGGCTGATATGGACAATCATCCTGCACTTCCAGGTAATGTAGGACAGTTTAGAGGGTTATCTTAATTCATAAATATAATAGATTTTATTTACAAAACACTTTTCAAAACTCAAAGACACTGTACATCGGGAAGAGATCAAAACAGCATAAAAGCAAAAAATCATAAAATCATAAAAAGACATAAAATCATTTACATACATGCACACACACTTAGCACAATCACACATTTAAAGCTTGTTTGAGAGGTTAGTTTTAAGGAGTGATTTGAAATTTGATTGAATTACTATGAATTACTTAAAATATGGCCGCTTGCCTCAAGACAGAATTGATGGACTGTTCGTCCTCTGATTCATAACAGAAATATTAAATTTCATCTTATTAGAATTTAAGATTTATGACTCCGGCTGCATGTTTTTGATCTACCTGGCTGCAGTCCTTTTTAGAGCCTCGTCCTCAGACTCTTGCACTGTTATTGGCTGAGGGCTACACACCCCCTCCCTAAAAGTTGACGCCCAGAAACATGCCTGAAACCATGAAGAAAATCAAGATACAGGCAGAAGGTGCAGCCTTTCCTACATTAGGTCAAATTAATTAAAAACGTGGATTATTGTTGACGAGTCTGTGCTTTGGTTTCATCAGTAATCTTCCTCTTTCTGCCTTTGAAGAGTAAAGAGTAAAACTAACAGCCACATAAAAGTCAGCCATTACTGAGAGTACGTTGTGATCCCTGTTGTTTTTATGTTTTGAGTCTGAACCACCTGAACCTTCTTACTTGCAGCTGAGTCACATTTCCTTAAATCCATATGGTATTTATACTCTAAATTGCACACTGGCACGTAACGTCATAAGATCAGATACCTCCACCACACTGGTTACATGCATTCACTCCAGTTTGCTTTCATTATAATGTGATTACTTTGCTTCCTCTGGAAAATCAGATTGCTGCTCCCCGTATGGGGTTCAATCATCAGCCTCAGTTTAGCTGAATGTTGACACAGCAGTTACAGCGCAGGGGGAGTCCAGAAACCAATCATCTCTAAACAGGCTTTGACATTTGGCAGCATTTCTGCTCAACCACCACCACTGCCTCTCCTGGCCTTCAGTGCACAAAGACTAAACACTGAAAATAGCTTTCCATTCATTTTTTCAAGAACATTCACATGCCAGAGTTTATTTTTTTAATGCTTTGTTGTGGTCTCATGCAGATCTATAGGTGCTGTATGATCCAGCGGTTTTCACTCGTCCTGAGACATAAACAGTATGAACCCCTCAGAGCAGAAACTAGAGTCTGCAGTGCAGGAAAGCATTAGTCAGTGTGCAGATGTGTCCCTGATATTCTAGTTTTTGGAAAAACCTAATGGTTGTACATGAGGGCTTTTGATTCTATAATAAGCTTGATGGTTATGTTGGGATGTGGGATCGTGTTCCCTGTCCAGTGTGACTCAGTGATTCCCGCAGGAAAGCTGGCAGGAGACGTGGGCGTTTTTTCCAGAGCATCAAGAAAAAGAAACAAAGGCTGGGAAATATATGAAGGTCTTAATATGTATCTGTGTATTTTCATATGAGATGAAGGGAAAGACAGTTTTGTTTTATAGCCCAGGTTATGCTATAATTTTTACATTTATATGCCCTTTAGTGGGGCAGCATGGTGGCACAGCAGGTAGTGCTCATGTCAGGGCCTTTCTGTGTGGGATTTACATGTTCTTCCCGTGCATGCATGGGTTTTCTCTGGGCGCACCAGCTTCCTCCCACAGACCAAAAACAAGCTCTTTCAGTGAATCGGTGACTGTAAATTGCCCTTAGGTGTAGGTGTGAGAATGAATGGTTGTCCACCTCTCTATGTGGCCCTGTGATTGGCTGGCAACTAGTCCAGGGTGTACCCAGCCTCTCGCCCAGTGTCAGCTTGGATAGGCTTCAGCCCCCTGAAACTCCAAAATTGATGATGCATGAGTGAATGGATGGATGCTCTTTAGTGTGTTCAACATGTCTCCTCCACATGATAGAGTTTTCTAAGCACAAGACAAAAGTCTGTGGCATCTGGACTTCCCCCAGTGTTTATAGCACCGGTAGTGGCCTGAAATGGCGCCTTCTCACGGCCTCCCCCATGTGGACCTAACAGTGTTTTATGTTGCTATTGTTTTGTTAGCATTTTGAGTTCATTGGCCCGGTCAGCAAGCTCAGTGCAGAGCAAAGACAGCAGAATGAATGCCGAGTCATTGTCAACATGGCACCAAGCAGAGCTGAACAGACCAGTTATCACAGAATAGCTCAGTCAACCAGTCAGGGTGATCTGGAAAAGTATGTGGTCTGTTTGGTCCAGAATTCTTGTTTCTTTCTGAACCCCCTGCTCCTTACACAGAGAACTCAAGTCTTTCAGCTGGACTCAAATAATGTTTAAGCAGATTTTCACAATATAACTCAGACTGTTTCTGTCCCTCACAGACAAGCCTTTAATCCAACAGATAAAAGAGAAACTTAACCCTTTAAAGCCTGAAAACACAAGTTATAGCCAGAAAATTCAATTTTTTTGACCTGAAATGTTTATTTCACTTTCTACTGAAATCCAAAAAGATCAAAATTTCCATGAAATTTAAGATATATATATTTTTTGTAAATAAAATTTTGCAATTCGTAAAAAACAAATGGCATTTGTGTGCTATGTCTGTTGCTAAAACAGACAAAAATGTCCAATATTGGGGGCAATATTGCACCAATCTGCCATCGTTCACAGTTTAACTGAACACTAATGTGACCATTTTTTCTTCCTTGAGGCTGTTAAAGTAATTAAAACCAACCAACAAACAATAAAAGTCAATTATGATGTTCTTAGTCATCAAGTGTCTGATGTATCTCCAAAACAAACCCATAATCTCTTTTGGCTCACTTAAGTCTCCACAAACAATGGTGGGCTTCCTGCAGGCTCCCCAGGTGCAGCTCAGGCATTAGTGAGCCTCAGGTGGCCAGTATAAACAACAGGAGTGTTTCGTGACAGAGAACAAGTCAAGAATCTCTCAGCACTCTTAAAATGAAGGGCCATAAGGGCGGAGGTCTTGTTTCCATTCAGCCTCCCTGAGTCTGAGTCACACCGTGCCCACGTCCACTCCGCTGCATCGGGGTTTCCCTTACAGAGGGAAAAATAGCAGAAGGAAGAGATGCCTTCGTTCTTCCCTCCTCCACCCTTTCCTGTAAAGAAAACGAGCCTGCAAGTCAAATTGTTAGTTCTGCTGTGACTCATCAACATACCAGAGAGTATGGAAAATAGTGTACAGCGGTTATGAGGCTGTGGAGTCTCTCAGCACTGGATGAGCCACTCTCTCACAGTGAAAAGTCTGTATGTGTTTTTAGGTGAGCTGTAATCTTTTATGCATTAATTACAAAACAGTTATGGTCCAAAAAGTGTTACATTTAAAGAAAAAACCTTAATATGATGACCTAAAACATCAGTGTTGTGTTTTGTGTACTAACACAACACTGTACTGACAGTTAGAGCTGCTTTTATTTATGTATTAGGATCAGAATCAGTATTTATATCCAAGTATATTTGCACATACAAGGAATTTGATGTGGTAAATTGGAGCAAAAACAATCAGCATGTAATTAGAGTGAAAATGAAGGGTCAGGAGGAATAAAATAAGTAGAAAAATAGTAGAAAATTGACTTGGGTAAATATAAAAAAATATATATAAAATATAATAGGGCCAAAAAAGAGCAAAAACTCAACTCAACAATACAGAAGGTACAGTGAGGGAGCTGTACACATGAGTATTAATTATCCATTAATTATTATTATTATTATTTTCCTTTTTTCTTTCTTTCCTTTCCAATTTATTGTATTATCTGGGAGTTTTTTTCTTGTCTTTGTTTGAGTTGCATTGTTATTTATTTTTTTCTCTTGATAAAATTAAAAATGTGAAATAATATATTTTAAAAAATACACCATTTACAGCCTACACACTCCCAAAAAGGAAATAATTTGTCTTGATATCTGGACTAAAAACAATATGAAGTGAAACAGAGACATTAAAAACCAAAGAGCAGGAGCAGAGAGTGATGCAAAAAGGTTGAACATTCAAAGGTTTCCTGTGTTGCAGCTTTTTACAGCAAGTCTATTGTTCTGCTAGGAGCCCGACCTTCTCTTATGTCATGCAGACCAAAACAAACAGCAGACACTTTCATAAGACTCTTTTGTGTATCGTATAATAAATGGAAACAGGCAACATCAAATAAGAGGCCGTTTTGGCAGCAAATAAGTGACTGAAGAATTGATTCATAAAATCCCCGTCTGTCCAAAGTCTGTCACATCGTTTGTCAAAAAGAAAAACTGCAGAGGTTCTTGTGAGTCATCGCTGAGCCTCGCAGCTCTTATTAAAAGAGGAATTTGCCTGTGGTTCAGTTTTTCAGCCGACTTTCACTCACAGCAGTCAGAGCGCTTTGTAAGAATTAGAAACACAGAGTAGCTTTGTGAGAGCAGTGACTCAGAGACTCTCCTAAAATCTCTCTTAAATTTACTGTTTTTCTTACACATTATCTCTGAGAGGCTGTTGTTTGTGGATTTGATTTTCCCAAAACTAAGAGTGGTAGTGGTTGTTTGTGGTCTAAAATGTGACTCATCTGAAGTCTGGAAAAATTCAGCGGAAAAACTGAAACAAGTTTTCCCCCTCTCCACAACCGGCAAAACATACAATTAAAAGTTTTACAGAAGAAGTTAAATGTCAACACGACTCTGACGGATTCATAACGATCCACAATTAGATGTTAAAGGTCATGAAATTATTAAAGGCTTGTGTTTTTATGTGAGAGGTCTTAAATTTAAGACAGATATGTAAAGTTGGGACAAGAAGATCCAGAGCTGTTACATCAGGGACGGGCAGCTTTGGTGACTGAGAGAGCCTCATGAGTCTTATCCACACAGTAAGAGGGCAACACTACAAACTTCAAATACTCTATTAATTCAACAAAAGTAACAAATACAACTTTTATTACAGATAAGCAATTAATCAATTTGTTTTGGAAACAACTAATTGCGTTCGATTTACCAAAGATTATTACAGAAATGATTTATTTTCGTACTTTCATGGTAGGTTTCCCAATTTTCTTACTTGATATAAACAACTTATTGGTATTTGAAATGATCCTGATGGCCACAATGAGTTAGAGCAGTGGTTCTCAGTTACTTTCTGTCATGCTCCCTCTTCAAGAATTTATTTCTTTTCATGCCCCTCTGCCCTTTTTATATCCAAACTTAAATTATAACTAATATTCTGACCCCCATTTGTCTGAAAAATACAAAAATATACCTTTCTCTTTAAGACCCAAATATAAGATTTAAGTCCAGAGTCAAAATTTCATTAAAAACAAATTCAATTTTTCACATTCCGACTAGACAATATCAAAAAACATTAAAAAAAATAAAAATGGATAAATAAAATTAATAAAGCCAACAGAAACCTGTTGTTACACTGCCCAACACTGATTTTTACAAAAGAAGCCAATCACAGTGCAGAATTTGTCCCAATTCAGCCACACCCCTGCCCAAACAAGTAGCGCTCCCCCCGGAGTGTAGCTGCACCTCCTTTTGGGGGTCACACCCCACAGCTTGAGACACACTGAGTTAGAGGGAGGCTGCATGGGGCCCCCGGACTCCATTTTGCACGTCATTTCATTACATCTTTCATGCACATGCAGTGAGCAACCCTAATAATTTTAATTATTTCAGTCTTCAAAAGGTTTATAAAAGTCTTAGGTAAGAGTTCAACAGTGTGCAGCAAACCTTAATATATGAGCTGTTGCAATGATTGATAGAAAAGAAGTTCTGCCTTATTTATCCACCTGTTTATCTGTTTTTTAATGACTTTTGAACATTTTACTACACCAGTTTAAGCAACATTATTGTCCAAAATGAACCATCAGAAGTGTATTCGAACTCCAAAGAATGATTGGTGTGTGATGTTCTTATAAAAGTGTGTTTTTTTTTTTTTTATCAAAAGTGATATTTTTTTATTTTCCAAAATGACAACAAAAATGTATTCAGTCTCCAGCTACAGTATTTATCTCTAAGAAAATAAAATTGCCATCTCCATAATAACAAAAAACTAAAATAAAATAAATAATGAATTCAAAAATATATCATCTCTCTTTTCAGATTTCAGACATCCAGGTGAACGGCCAATCAGACGACATGACGGCCAAAGAGAAGTTGCTGCTGTGGTCTCAGAGGATGGTGGAGGGGTACCAGGGTCTGCGCTGCGACAACTTCACCACCAGCTGGAGGGATGGAAAACTCTTCAACGCCATCATAGACAAACACAGGTGAGACGCGACCAGGTCATGTTCGAAAATCAGAGACAAAAATGGCACCAAAACCCAAACGGGCTTCATCTCAGCACCTGTTATAAAATGTCCCAGCCACAGATGCTGAACCCTCTTTTCTCTCTGCTCTGTGAACTCTCTTATAGTGCCCCCTGGTGTTCAGGAAACAGACATTACAGCAGAAGCGTAGGGCTACACACTTTACTTGACCTTGTTGACAAGTTAAGAAAGAGCTAACTTAATTCACCTTAAATCAAATCCTTGCTTTAAAGACTTCCAAGACATGGTGTAAACAGTGAAACTCACCAGGACATGTGACCTTTCAGTCCGACAGAAGGGCAGCGCTCAGCATTTAGCTGTTCACTTTCTGAGTCAAAGCTCAGCAGGGAGAAAGTTGTTTATTTTATTTTTATTTTTATTTAACCTTAATTTAACCAGGTTTGTCCCATTGAGATCAGAAGATCTCTTCTTCAAGGGAGACCTGACACATAGTTTCATCAAACAGTCACACAGACTCAATACGGTACAAATGAGTGAGCATAGAAAACTGATTCAAAGTATGTTGTCTGGGTCTGTTAGACTCACATTTCACTGTAATGTACTGTAAAAGTCCAGTTTTGTTGGGACTAGTACACTAATAAATCTGTTATTATAGGAAATCAGTAAAAATGTTTGTTGAGATTAGAGGGTGGTTAAGTTTGTAGAAAATATCATCAATTAAAGATTGGTTATGTTAATTTGTAGGGATGCACGATATTATCAGTTTGATATTGGTATTGACTAAAATCAGCCTAAAAGTTGAAATTTTTGCAGATATTTACAGCCGATATATCAGCCACACATATCAGCCGTATATTGACTGGAATAAAGGCAAATTACACAAATGTACAAAACTGATGCACCTTCTCATCACTACATGGGTACATTTAAAAATCATAGGTTGTCTCTTTTGCAAGACTTAAATGCTGTTTTTCTTATTTTAAATTTGTTCCTTGCAGAAATATACTGTTACAATAAAAGAAACGAGTCCATTTTTGTTAAGTGCAGAGCTTGTGACCTTGACCAGAAATATCGTCATCGCTATCGGCGATAATACATTTTAAAATATCGGCATATTGGATATCAGCAAAAAAGCAATATCATGCATTCCTATTAATTTGTTATTAGTGATTATTTTTAGAACATGAATTAACGTAGTATTTAATGTGAAATTCTAAGTTTCCTTAACAATAGAAATAAAGTGTTTTCTGTTGTCCTCAATCATAGTGTTGTCCCCTCTTTCTAAAAGGCATTTAAGAACCATCAGGGAGTTTTCAAAGTATTGATATGGTTCGTCAACAATGTACAGAGTAGGGGTGTCAGAAATAATCTTTTAATCGATACAGTGTGATGTGGATGTAGAGTAAGATGCACTGATGCAGAGACAGTCAATAAGAGTTAAATCTGGCCAAGCTTCTGCTAGACTGAAATATCAGTTTTGTTTCTGAGGAAGAAAATACAAGGATATAAAGATGAGACCTATGAAATATATTTATTTTGGTTTACAATGAAAATGTGTTTTTGCTGCAATTGATCTCAAAAGGCATTTCTAATTATTTAAGGAGTCCATATTTATCTGACTGCTTGTATCTTAATCTCAAAGTTGCCTGGTGCACTAATATTGAATATCAAGAACACTGCTCACTGCACTTCACCATGATGCACTGTGAGGTAAAGGGAAAAAATGGCAGATTAAGTGTAGAACATGGGTCTGATAATGCAGTACACAGATATGAGGAATACGACTTGAACTAGAAGTGTTCAGAGAGCACAAACCTCCACCAAGGCATTTCTGACATTCTTTCTCATTAAAGAAGAGGCTGAGTTAACAGCAAAAATGTGGAAACTCACCCAAATCAGATCACTTCTTCTTTGTGCCATGACCAACATTTCATCAAAATCCATCAAGACCTTTTTGAGTTATCTTGCTCACAGGCAGACAGACAGACAAACAACAATAAAATAAAAACATAAAAACATAACCTCCTTGGCAAAGGTAAAAATACTGATAAGAAATGTCATTAAACCTTCAAGTCTCCGTAGTGAAAAAGGATTATGTAACAAAGGTGTCTGGATTTGTTACTCTGAAGTATTTTTGAAACGCTGCAGCAACATTTCCTGGTTAAAAAACCTGCCTGGACTTGGGATCTTAAAACACCGCGGGATAAAAATTTTCACAAAGTTATAAAGGTCTTCTGTGTGACCTTGCCATATTTCACGCTGCTGTTTCTCTTTTTATTTATTGCAGCCGGTTCAGAGATAGGAATGTCAAACTCATGTCTAACTTTTACAGCAGCACTGGACTTGTCAGGACAAAATGTGGTTTGTTAGAGAGAAGTAAACAGAAGTTAAGATCAGAACACACAGTCTTTAAGTCATTACATGTATCAAATCTCTTACATAACACTATTTTGCTAACAGCTTTAACATTTGTAAGCATTATCACGAATCACAAACAATACACGTTACATCTGAACCAAAGTTTTACACTTCAGTGACTTGTACCTGTGTATACTGACTTGAAACTGATTTATAACATGCTTTTAAAATAATAAGTCTGGATACTGAATCTGCCACTGCAAAAATGATCATAAATAGCTCATAGTTTGAAATTTAAAGTCTTGCTAAAAAAAAAAAAAACAGTAGCCTGAGTTATCCTTAACTTGTGTTCATTGATAAATAATATAAGAGTATGCTTCTTACAGTGCCTTTTTTACCATACACTCAATCACACCCATTCACTCACTGATGGTTGAAGTTTATAGGTAACTTGTCCGTCAGTACCAGCTAACACGTCCAACTCCTTGAGTGCACCTTTAGGTGTAAAACAAACTCTTCTGTCATCCACTTAAAAAAGTGTGGAAGAATCCCGAGAACTTTGTTTTCAGCCTTGTTAATAATATTTTATGATACTACTGTTGAAATCCACACAGTGTCAAGATGAATGTTAATTAACTAACTAACAGAGGTGGAACTCCCGTCAGTTACATTATAATTCAAGATTTAAGATGTTTATTGTCATATACACACTAAAACAAAACGGTCATTAATAGGCACTCATATTTTGCAACTTCCCACCACCACATAACCCAAAAAATATATAAATAAAATATAAAAAAAACTAAAGTAGAATATTAAAACCTGACGTATAAAATATGAAATATAAAGTGCACACATACAATAAAATAGGACAGTTCAAATGTGCAAATGTCAGCAATTGTGTAAAACTTGCAACTATTATAACACCCATTTTTTGCTTTTAAATAAGCTCTTAATTTTTCGGGTGCGTATTATACACGAATACAAGCAAAATACGTACCATGTTTCATCTCTCCATCATCGTGATTGCAACACATCTGATACAAAAAGCCGAAATATTCTCAACAAATGCATATGCAAGGCGCTGCCATCTTGTGAGCATGGGGGCGCAAAATAGCTGCGCTGTGGGTGGTCGAAGACATCAGCATGTTGATAGCTGCTCTCTGATTGGAGTAACTGCGCATGCGTGAAGCAAAAGGTGTTTCTGCATCCGTTGAGAGGAAAAATTGTGAGCGATTCTTGTTGTGAAAATACTGAAATTTCATTGATTAAAACTTTAAATAAAGGTCATTTTTGAGTTGTCTGAAAGAGTAAGGTTTTGGCAAAATTTGGGTGCGTGTTATATTTGCGTACAGTGTTTTTCCGGGCAAAAATTGTGAAAATATGGGGTGCATGTTATAATCGAGTGCGTATTACAATCAAGAAATTATGGTAAACATCTGAATCTGTTTATTGAACATTATCTGCAAATCGGGCAATGTTTGTTAGAAGAGTGCATCACTGATACTGTTGTGAAACTAATATATCAGTGTATCCTAAGCTAACATATCAGTATTAATATTGTTACCAGGCAGGATTTTCATAATACACAAATTTTTTTTTTTAGTAATATTCTACACTCTGTGTGCTTTATAAATATATCGTCAACATTTCAGTACCAGGATGCTTCATTCCTCTCATCATGTTGATATGAAGCATCTACAGCGAGTGTTGGTTACAACACAGTTTAGTTATCTGGCTCCCATGTGTTTGTAAGGAAATGCTGTTGAACATAATGAAGATTTAAAACAAGGATTTAAGAAGTATGTCAAATATTAAAATGACAACCACTTTAAAATTCACTGTGACTCCCACAGTGGTCATTGCTGAACCAAAGTATGTTTCTTTTAACAAACATGGGAGAACAAATTTACAGTTAAACCAAACTTTACTCCAGTAAATGATTGGGTTTTTTTTTAGATGTTTACAAATCTTTCATTGTTATACATTTTCAAACTTGTCTTATATACATAATAAAACCATTGCAGCTCACAGTATTGTGCTTGATCACAGCTGCTCTCTTCTTTAATGAGAAAACTTCAACCTGAAGCCTGCAGGATTTACAAACCTCAGTTTTTGGGTGGAGCGTCTCTTTCAAGTCTTTCTTATTGCACAGACAAACAAACCCTGAAGGAGCTCTCTTTTCACACCACAAAAAAACAACACCAAGAACCTGAGTTGGCATCAATCTCTGCTAAAAAGAGAGTGGGTTTTCTTTGACGATGTGGGCGTATCACTCTAATTTGAGAAAATGTTACCCTGGAGGTATGCTTACCGGAGGCTCGGCAGGTTGTAGCAAAACACAGGTACGCTCTCTGCTCTGCCGCAGATTCTGCCTCAGTGGAGGGAGAGACAGACGTGCAGAGATTTATGCAGCTGCACAAAGAAGACTCTGCAGAAATGGAGTGAAACAGAAATCTGAGCAAAAGGTCACAATGAGAAGAAAAGTGGATTTAATCTGGACCAGCATGTGGACTTAACTGAGAAGAAAATCCATCTGGAGGCTCCTGCAGATTTTATGTTCCTGTTATAGTTAACTTTTGCAGATTTGAATCTTAAACTTTGACCCCCGTCATTTGGAAACTTTCAGTAGCTTGACTGTTTCCACCATGTTGAGCATGAAGAGGAAATTTCACTCAAAGCGGCGTCTGAACAGCGCCTCCAGCAGTACCGTGGGCTCCGTCAGCGACCTGGAGGACCGGGTGATCATGCTGTGTGAGGACATCCCCGCTGAGAGCTCTTTTGACTCAGGTCGAGGCTCCCACAGTGCCGGGGCCCGATCCAGCAGAGGCTCCCAGAGCGAGGAGTCGGGGATGGATCCTCACAACCTGCGCATCAGCCGGGACAGACTGTCCTACAGACAGGCCTGCTACATGGACCGAGAGGCGCCCCGAGCTCAGAGAGAGTACTACATCCAGAGAGTGGTGCAAGTGTATGAAATCAACACCTCTATTTATCTCCTTTTTTAGCTGTTGGAAAACCATTTGAGTTCTTTTAATAGAAGTCATTGTCTTTATCAGAGTGTCTGTAGAAGCTGCTCTGAACAATCCCACTCCCTCCTTTAGACCTTCCTAGACTAGAGCTACGAGGGGGAGGGGTCGAAACTTTGCAAAGAAGATTGAAAAAACACTTATGGCATATTTTTTTAGCCTGAATTGTAGCAGAGGAGTAACAAATTTGTACTCAAAAATCATTTGTTTGCAATTATAGCCATAATTTTTCAGGTAATTTTCACTAATGATTCAGAGGATAAATCTTGTAGCAGGATGTAAAAACCATCTGTCATGTTTCTACAACCAATCAGAAGAATCCCACTGAACGTTAACATTTAGATAGTTTGAAGAAAAACCTGATAAATCCTTTTAAATGTTTTGTTTATGGAAAAAAGCTTGTGAGATATTTCACATGCTTGTGTCACTATTGCCCATATTATCTCCCTTGTGCAGGCATTGACTCATTAATTCATCAACAGAACAGTAATGATGAAGAGAAATGTGCACAGGCATATATCAGTCTCTTATAAGAAGCTGCTGCAGAGATTTTCTTCTCAACCAAGATTTTTAGATAATTAGAGGATCTCCTTGTTCTGAACGCCTCCTGAATGCAGGACCTTTGTCTGGTTTAATGAGCCAAACAGAGAGGGGGATGGTTGTGTGTATCGTATTAAACATCATATTTGGACCGTCTTCATAATTAATGAATGCGGCACACCATGAGTACCATGAGCTACGTAGCTGTGTACAGCAAATTGAGAAGAGTTAAAATTTCAGTAAGCACAGAGTTAATTTAACTATTTGATAAGATGCTTGTGGCATCTGTTGATCATGTTTAATAATGAGGGACAGTTGAATGACCGACTCTAAAAATGTCACTGATATGGTCAGAGTTATAGTCACACCGTGATATATTAGGATTTAATTTACAGAAACATTATTTTTTACACTTGTTTTTGACTCCAGCTCTTTTTCAGCTGAGAGTTAATTTTCAGGGATTTGACTCCATCCAAAGTATATTTAACTCTGCACTGGATATAGACTGTATGTTGAGTTAACGCTTAAGTAATTAAAAATATACTCTGAGATAGTACATTCCAAACACTACAGTGCTGATAAAAAGTCACACTGTTAAGTGTTAAAAAGTTTAAAACTCTAACTCTAAAAACAGTTTCAACAACTACACTTGATGATAGTTAAAGTACCAACTCTCTGGAAAAGCAAAAACAACACTTTGTGCTGTGGAACTTATAGATACATAAAAAAGTGTTAATATTAACTCTGATAGTTTTAATTTGTTCATGAAGATTTTGCAGTGTAGCAGGTGATGTTCTTTAGGTGTGCTGAAACTGTTTTTGTGTAACATAAGAGTGGGACATTCAGCTCATATTTATTAAAGCCAGAAATACTTAAACAAAGATTATTATATGATCAATGTATGTATCTGTCATGTGCTCTGAGCAACATGCTCGTGACCGGCACACACACGTCGGTCTCTAGATGCACCACTGCTGTCTGGTTAAAGAAGTTTTAGCACAGAGCATTTTTCTCTTGGCAGGTGCAGCATAAACCGTATGTCGCACTGTGCAGTCATTTAATTGAAACAAAGTTGTGTTGGTGTCTTAACAGCAAATAGAGAAAGAAGAAAGTTGTAATGATTAAACTACATGTTTTGTTTCTTTGAGAAAGTCCAACAGGTTTTAAATGATCAGAGAATGCACAGTATCTGTGCAGCCTCTCGCTGTGGTGCAGGTGGCCCTGGTATGATTTCAGCCTGTGGCCCCTTTCCCATGTGTCTTCCCCCACTCTCTCACTTTCCACATCAATCCACCATCTCTCTCTGAAGAACAGTGGCAAAAACAGCCCAAAATATGTTTAGAAGATGCACAATATTGTCAGCAAAGTATAAGTATGAGTAGAAAGTAGTGCAAAGGTTTGTTATTATTATGACATAACTAGAATTGATATGAAATAAAATATAATTCAGTTTACACAGAAGATAAATCTGCACTTATTATCAGCTGGATGTGCAAATGTCTAAATGTTTAATCCATTAAACTTTAAAGTGTCTGAAGTTTTAGGTCTGCACTGAAGCGTGGTTCATTTTTGCTCTCAGTCGGTCAGAGGCTGTCGCAGTACTGTTGGTAGTCTTACAAAAGTATATTATGGGGAAATAAAAAGAACCATGACATCCAAGGGAATTTCCATGTTTGTTAATGAAGTATATTCTTTAGTGATTTTAAAAGCAGATCGAATTTTTCTACTATGAGTTTTTAATCCCTGCAGAGTAATGAGATGCTCTGTACCTGTGCCTACATGTTTCTACGCTGTAGTTATCTTGCTGGCAAAGTGCACTGAAAGGCGATGTGTCTGTCTTCTTTATATATAAAATGTCAGGGGGAATTTGAAGCTTCCATGATCGTGAAAATCATGTTTTTGCCTGCCTTCTCTGGTATCAGAAACCTGCTCTCCTGTCATGATCACACTGCCTCTAGCAGAGGTTATTATCTTAAACATAAAGCAACAAAAACTCAAATTAAATCCTCAGAGACATTTCTGTCAGCTAAAATGAAAACAAAAACCAGGCTTTACTTTCTAAATGCACTTGACTTGAGCTTTTATGCTCTCCTTTAGTCTTTCCGACATCTCAAAGCTCTTTTACTCCACAGGTCACTCATACCTGGTCCCATGTTGAAGTTTCTGTTACAGATGCTCAATATTATCAGCACAATGTCTGTAGGAGCAGATATGAACAGTTTGCTGATTTTTGCAGACAATATTTTAGCCTTAAAATTGGACATAAAATCCCATAGTTTGGCTGTAATAAGGGCAGAATGAACAAATGTGCATATTGTTTTAAATGGACTTGGTTAATGGTACATGGCCTTGTGCTTATTAAGTGCTTTTCTGGTCTCTTTGCTCAAAGCAGCTTCACACGGCAGGTCACATCAACACATTCACATCCATTCACTCTCACATTCACTCACTGATGCCTCAGAGTTCCAGTGTATGTAGTCCATCAGTATTAACTCACACATTCATGCCCTTGATACCCATTTACACGCCACTAGTGCAGCAGTGTGAACAACATGGGGTTGAGGGTTTTGCCCAAGGCCATATTGCAATGTGGTAGCCATCTTGAACCTGCAACCTTCCCGTTACCAACAGAGGGTCCACTTTTATAAATCAAATGTGTCATTTGTCAAAGAATAAAATAATGTGTTTCTTGCTTCACATCTGAAGTTGACTGCTCCGGTGAAAGGACAAAGTGCATTAAAGTGCAGGTTTTGTGCTCTCAACAAAAAACGATGTTATGGATTTTGGTGTCAGTGATGAGTTTGGAAATATCTGCATATCAGATATCAGCAATAATCCAATATTGTGCTTCCCTAAATTCTGAGTAGGCTGTCCATCAGTATCAGCTAACACGTCCACGCCCTTACATACACACGTTCCTGCGACTAATGCAGTGGGAGCAGCTTGGGATTAAGTGTCTTGCCCAAAGACACATCAACATGTGACAGTGGGTGCTGGGCTCAAAGCCTGGACCCTCAAATGGTTGTGGAGTGAAACACTAGACTAAGCCACTGATGCTCCACCTTTGCTAGCTAAAACTATTAAAAACTCAATTAAATCCAAGCATTTTAACAAATTAAACATTCGCTTACATCAACTAATAAGCAGAAAAGATGAATTAAATGTAATCTGAAGTCAGAAACAAGAAATCAATATATAACAAAAATCCAGAGCTGTTATTTCCTCACCTCCAGTAAAATAAAATGTGTTCAGAAAATGGTTTAGCTGGCAGCCATGCATTCAGTCGACGACTTGCAGGTTGAAAAATGAAAGTCTTAAAGCATGTAGGGGAGGGTAAATGTCAAAGAGAAAATTAATGAGCATATTTCTGCCTGACATTTTCAGCTGTCACACATGATTTAAGTATAAACTTGACTGACGGGGAAGAAAATCGTGCCTATCAAGTCATTTCCACTCACTTTCCTCTCCCTCTGTGCTCCCTGTCCTCAGGCCGTCTCTGATCGACATGGGCCAAGTGTACCGACAGAGCAACCAGGAGAACCTGGAGCAGGCCTTCAGCGTGGCCGAGAGGGAGCTGGGCGTCACCAGACTGCTGGACCCCGAGGGTGAGGGGAGCTCAGCAGAGTTTTTGACTAACATCAACGTGGAGGGCTTTTTAATCGTTTGGTTCTCTAGTTTTCTTTAACTTTACACACAGCAGTGACTTGATATGAAACATCTAATACACTCGATTATCCAGCTTGATTTAGGGCAGTGGCTTTTTTTTACAACTACAGAAGGTGCACGTTTCATCAGTGTTGGGCACAAACCTCCTATCTCTATGTTTCAGTATTTTAATTTTCTTAATAAAACAGTGCTATTAGTCATCCTCCATGTTGGTGAGTGGGTTTTATAAACTTTTAACCAAATTAAAGTACAAAAAATCAATTTGTTATCAGGACAATACATTAAATCATTTAGTTGTGTGATTTTCTTCATGTTCTGAAAACAGCAAATTTAGAGATAGGAGGTTTGTGACCAACAGTGACGATGGATTTGTTTCTGTTACTGACTGTGAGGACTGTTATTTCTCTTATTTGTTCCATAACATCATTTCAGAGGTGTTAGCTATGTCTTAATAATAATAAAAGTTGATCAATTGATTGTGCAAAATCGATGGCTTTTAAAAAGAATTAAACATCTTTAATGTAAATATTAAATGTCTAAGCTAATATCCGAGCTAATTTAATAGCTCTTCCATTTTTATATTCACCAAAGCTCTTGTCAAGCTGACTTATGTTTATCTTTAAAATAAAATTAGTCATTTAGTGCAAATGTTGACAAATTGCCAAATATTGGGACTTATTTTTTCCAGAATTAAACTTTTTGCATGTTTCTTTGTTCGCTCAGAGGCCTTTTTTCCTAATAAATGTGGCATTGGGGAGCTTGACTAAAATCTTCATACCAAATCTGAATTATGCTGCATTAATGAAGAGTTTCAACAAGCTGAGACTGTTTAATTGTGCTTACTTTCAATCTGTAAAGCTCACTGTAACATTAAGTACCTCATCAAAAATTAAAACTGCAATGCAGTCCTTACATGTGAGACGAGGGTCTTGAAAAGTTCTACAGTGCCATGAAAAAGTATTTGCCCCCTTCCTGATGGTTTTAAGTTCGACTTGACCCTGTCTTAACTTCTTTATTTCTCTCCCGCTTTCAGATGTGGACGTTCCCCATCCAGATGAGAAGTCCATCATCACATACGTGTCCTCTCTGTACGATGCAATGCCCCGGGTACCAGATATTCAAGATGGAGTCCGAGCCAACGTGAGTCCTCCTCTCAGGGGGTTTTAGGTCTGCTTGTTTGGTCCAGACTAAGGACCACTGAGTTACATTTTTTTGCTTAATCACCTCAGGTTTGGTCGGTGTTCATATCCTGACTGACTGTGGCTGCTCTAACGTGCTCTAACACAGTTTCATAATAAAATATTTATTTATTCAATAACTGTAGTGACGATCTGTCAAGAAGCTTTTGTGAGCAACACGTTTCAATCAATCAATCAAACTTTATTTGTATAGCACTTTTCATACAGGAGATTGTAATACAAAGTGCTTTACATGGGAAATCAAATAAAATAAAACAACAATAAATGAAATAAAAGTAGAAAATTGCATAAAATGAAAATATAAGAACCCCCCCAATCCACATTCAAAACACACTCATTTACTCAAACACACCAAAACATAAGATGGAAATTCTGTCAGAAAACATAATCAGAATTGGAATAAGAGGACTGAGGAAACGCTATCTGGAAGTAAAAATGAGGCAACACAGGAGCTAAAACTAAAACAAAAATTAAAAATCATAAGACATTAGATAGACATACTATAAGGTAAAATAAGTAAAAATGTAAATAAATTAATAAAACTAAATTTAAATAAATAATATGGTAAAATGAGAAAGCCCAAAACCAGGTGCATAATAAAATCAGCTAAGATAGGATAATAAAAAGAAAAGCATTTAACAAAGAATACAATTCAAAAGAACAAATCAGAACTGAAATTTAGAAATAAAACAGAACAAGAGGGTTAAAATAAGTTAAAATATGACAACATTGAACATTTTTGTTATTCTTCCAAATAAAACCATAAGTCATAGAGAGAGAGAGAATCAAAGCATTGGAAAGTTGGGATGCACAATATTGAATTTTACCGATATCCTATATGCCGATTTTTCCTAACTCATTATTCCAGATGCTGATATTGATACAGATGTTTGATACAGATGTAATGAAAGGAAAACATCATTTTATTTTTACATTAATGTTATTTGTGATTTTAAAAAGTGGACATTCAGTAATGATGAGGTTAGCCATTATGGTCCATTTGCACATTCTGCAAACATTAACAACTTATATGGGCAAAAAAACAAGGCCAATATGTAAAGCCAAAATATCAGCGGTAAATATCAGCAAAAAATTCATATATGCCTTTACAGATATTTAGCTTTTTAGGCAACGAACTGCAGATACCAAAATTGTCCGGATGATTTTGTGCATCCTTAGTGTAAAGTTCTTATTTATTCATATATATTCAGTGCCCTAATTTCTCTATTAATAAACATTTTTGTAGCTGATAGATGTGGGAGTGATATTCAGGTAAAGTCTATTTGTGGATGTCCATCACTCTTGTAATGTTTCTTACATAGCAAGCAGCCTCATGATATTTTTTTATGTTTTGTTTTTTTTTTATAAAAAGTGCATTGCTACCTGCAGTTAAATCAGCAGCAAACAAACTGCACCATCCTGAAAGTGAACTGGAGCTCCACGGGAGACCAAGATTAAGTAAAAGCATCAAAATACTTTTTTATGATCCAGAAACCCCCCCCCATGGATGACTCTTGGCCCAAACAAGCCCCTCCAAAAGCCCCAAAATGTTTTCATATCACACAAAAATGAGACGTTACAGCGAGAGACAGCCTGCTTTAAGAGAGAGAATAATGTATTCAGTGTGATATCAGATTTCAGAGAAAATGTGTTAAAATGATAGTAATAGTCCCTGAGTGTCAAAAGATCAGCACCACTGGATTTTCTTTATAATGAAGATTAAAATTAAAGGTTACCTCAGTTCACTCAGGAGAATTTAATCCTCCCTTTATTGAAGTTTGTGTTGGTCTGTCTGTGGCCTCAGGAGCTGGAGCTGCGTTGGCAGGAGTATTACGAGCTGGTCACCATGCTGCTGCAGTGGATCAGACACCACATCCTCGTCTTTGAGGAGAGAAAGTTCCCCACCAGCTACGAGGAGATTGAGGTCAGCAGGTCTTTGCCCAACATTATTAAAATAATTGTTTTTCTTTCACAGCAAAGCAACAAAAAGGATGAAGCTGACACATGTATTCGTCTGTTTCCTGATCTGCAGGTTCTGTGGAGGCAGTTTCTGAAGTTTAAGGAAACTGAGCTTCCTGCTAAAGAGGCAGACAAGAACCGATCCAAACACATCTTCAAGTCTTTTGAGGTGAGGTTCCTAACAAGAACTAGAAAAGACATGCTTAGGGGCTGATGCTTTGCTAATGAAGTGTTGCCAGTAAAACCATTGTTCTCTTACTGGATGTATCAGTGAGTGCTTGCCAGGCATTCCCAAAAGATTTTAGACTTTTCTGCTCAAGACGTGGAGTTGCAATGTTTGTTAATGTCACTTTTTGCCAAAGCAGCCACAAAGCTCCGCCAAGCCATTTCCAGAATTGTTAGGTGAATTATTGACAAAATTTGTGGAAACTGCCCTATCTCACATGGTTGACAAACCCTTGAAAAAATGGATCGATACCAGATTCTGATCACTAAAATCTAATCACTTCTCCTGTGCCATGACCAACATTCCCTGAAAATGTCATCAAAATTCAATGAGAGCTTATTGAGTTATTCTGTTAAAATCTAACTAACAAAAAACAATCTGTCATATGCTGGCAAAAACACCCTTGGCAGAGGTAATAAAGCATTAAAGTGACATGACAACATTTTTTTGTTTTGTGTCTTGCCTCACTCCCATGACAAGCAGATAGACACCATTCTCTTGACTGTGCGTGCAGTAACAAGGAAGAGACGGCCAAAGCTAGCCCACCGCTCATTAGCTTAGCTCAAAAACTGGGAGTCAGTGGGTAGTGTTAGCCTGCCTCTGCCTACAGTCATCAGATAAACTCTTCAGCAACTCTAAACAGTCCTGTGTGCTTGTTGTGACTCATTTTTTTACTGGGTTATGTTACGTTGTCTATTTTTAGACTAAGATTCGCACTTTTTGTAATTTTTTGAAAGAAATACATACCAAACTTAACTGCAGGGTACATGCACAAACCGCTACAGACGTGTTTTTTTTTGTTGACCTACCAATGTTACACTCAACAATGGTCATGGTACAGCATTCTTATACCTGTGGGATTGATTGGTAAATTTGATTACAGTGTACAATGTTAAGTAATGGATCGGATGTATATTTTGAATTTACAGCAAAAAAATGTGCTGCAAAACTTGATGTTCACGTTTATCACAAAAAAATTTGGGGTGGCGACAGTACTTCCTAAAAATCAAAAGTTAAGTTTATTGAGGCCTGTATGAACTCGTGGAGGAATAGTTGATAACCCGGCCAGTTTGAAGAGATAGATAAATAAATAAATGCAGACATATGCATTTTCTGTCAGTATTTATCAAGATAAACCTCTCATGATGTACAGTCTTGTTTTCAAAGGGCTTCCAACAAGGGAAAAATATAGACACGTTGGACATCTACTTAACAAGACAAAAAAAAATATCAATCCGTGCTGTATAAAGACAATTAAAGGGAGTCCACTTGAATCCACTTGAATAAATCAGTGGATTAAACTCATTACAATAAAATGACAGCAACATTAAAGACAAGAGACTGAGGAGATTCATAATTGCCACATAGTTAAACAGAAATGATAATATTCAAAGTCTTAATAGGATCAACTCAAAGTAAGAAGATTGATTAACTTAACCAACTGAAATGACAAAACTGACCAGATATTAGCAGGTAAACTGGTCATGAGAGCTTTAATATGAAAGCTTTTGTTGCCAGTCAGTTTATCAGCACGTGCATCAATGACAAAAACTTGTTAGAATTTTAAGTGTAAAATTTTGAGGAAATATATTTTTGTTAAATCCGTGTGTGTGTGTGTCATTACTTAAGGAGCCTCAGGGTTGTTGTCAACGTGCCATTAGCACCCAACCACATGCTGTTAAATGTGCAAATGTATGCACGGTTTAGTAGACTGTAAAACTGAATTGTCCTTTTGGCTAATCAAAGTTGTCTGAATCTGAGTCTGAAACCCACTTAACATAGTCATGTAGAACTTAAAAACAAACTTTGATGTGCTTCAAGGCTTCAATCCTGAAGTCGTGCATTCCTGATGAAGGCATGTTCAGGTTTGTTTTTAAGGTTTACGTGACCGTGCTGTTAAAATAAAGGCATCTTCATTGTTTAAAGAGAGGCCCTTTTAGTCTTTTGTTTTTGTTTTAATGACTTTGTGAATCCCATTCCTAAGAACACCTCAACACCTCAATTTTCAGGGTGCTGTTCAGGCCGGTCAGGTCAAAGTGCCCCCAAGTTACCACCCTCTTGACGTGGAGAAGGAGTGGGGGCGCCTTCATGTGGCCATCCTGGAGCGGGAGCGCCTCCTCAGGACAGAGTTTGAGAGGTAAGCGTGCCACGATTAAAGCATCATCATGTGCTTTGTTGGCAGAACAAACTTCACTTTTTATTTTTAAAAAAGTGAAGAACAAACCACACGATGAGGAAATCCTTACAACGGTTGCTGTGTCTGTGGAGATGACTCATTTCCTAATGATGAAGCCTGTGTTGGCAGGAAAATGAAACTGTGAGGTTGGAATATAACAGTATTAGGGCGAACACATGACGACTGTGCCATCGCCACAGCAACAATAACATGGTCACTTGATAGCCGCTCATAATTTTTAATCACAAGGTCAGCGGGCGTAGCCTGTAGTTTGGATTCACTGAAGTCTGAGGACATACTGCAGAGTCTGAAGAGTTATTATCAGGACTTTAGTGATCAGACAGAGATCTATCATGGCGTTCATGCATCAGGGATACGATTTTAAGTATTTAAAGCCTCAGAAGAACACGTGAGTCCTCAAATTTTCTTTCTACACTTTTCAGTCTGCTAATTTATTTTTAACCTGAATCAGTTACATCATTCAGTTTAAGAAGGTACTGAAAATGTTCAGGCAGTTTGCTTCACCTGATGCACCTTCTGCCCTCTCTGCAGGCTGGAGCGGCTCCAGAGGATCGTCAGCAAGGTCCAGATGGAGTCCGGGGTGTGTGAGGAGCAGCTCAACCAGGTGGAGACTCTGCTGCAGACGGTGAGATGCAAACTTTAGTTAAGATGCAGAATCCATATCAGTTAGCACATATCTGTAACGTCCTGTGTGTGCTGCAGGACGTGAGGATGCTGAGCTCGGGTAAACCTGCTCAGCACACGGCGGAGATGGAGGCCGACCTGGAGAAAGCAGAAGGAATGATCCGCTTCCTGTTCAACGACGTGCAGCTGCTCAAAGATGGGCGCCACCTTCAAGCTGAGCAGATGTATCGCAGGTGAATAAAATGGTTATGATGACTGTCAAACAATGCATCAGTTAATATGACTGTATTTTCTAGCATGGCTGCAGTATTTGACTGTTCACCAAACGATCTACCCATCAATTTACCAATGACAATGAACAAGGACTGATTAAAAGTTATTTGGCTTTGTTTGCATTTTCAAACTTCTCACCATTGTCTAAATTTCCAAAATAAATACAAGATTCCTTAAAACTTCAAATTAGTTAAAACATGGGCTGTCAAATTGTTTTTTTTTATTTTAGTTAATCACTAAATCTTTAATTGGTCATTAATTGCATGTTTAAAACTTTTTTTTGTTTTTACTTACAGACAAAATTCAGAGTCCTTATTGTTAATGTTAGCAATTGCTTCCAGTTTCGCGACTTGAACATCAAATTAATGCAAATATATACATTTTATCATATTTTCAGTCTGGCCCCGCAAGTTTGTATTTGTTTAAATACTAAAAATAAAAAAATATTAATTGCAGCAGCAGAATAAAGTTAAAGTTTAATGTCTGGTTCTGATTTATGATGGAAAAGACAGTATCTGAATCCCCTGTTTGAGCCTACAGGGGATGTTGGGTTGGTGCAGGGTGAAAAGCAAGAGCGCAGTGCAGATGATGGGCAGTGCTGGCAAAGCTAGAGCACATGAAGAGAGCAGAAATCTCACAACTTAAGTAACCTGCTAACTGACAGGATGTTTGTCAGGGGATTGAATTACGATGCATGACATTGTGAAATCAAGGCAGCTCGAGTTATTTGCATCACCTAGCTCATAGGTTTTACCCATTTGAATTAGTTTTTAATGCTACATCTAAATACTCTGAAAGTGTAACTTTAAGGTCACTGTTTACAAAATGTTTAGATGTGCATATACAAAATCACCAGTCCACATCCACTGATACTGGGTTAAAGTGATAGTTTACACTTTTTTTAGGATCTCCAGGTTCAGTTGACCCTTTGTTGACTCTCTCATTGGTTCACTGACCATCCAAGGCAAACACTATTTTAATGCACCATGGTGGAAAAGTTATTATAACTAGTTATAATTCAAATCACAAAGAAAACTTAATTCACTCAAAGGTGAGAGAAAACATCTCAACACTGACAGTAATTGGTGTTTTAGAAATATTTAGAGAAAACAATAAATAAATGTTGTTGATGTGAACAGCCAATATTAGATAGCATCACTTAGGGCCATTCCTCAGTTATATTTTTAAATGTTCTGACAGACTTTGACTTTTCTTCATTTACTCTGCCTTAGTTCTGTATCTACGCTCCCACAATTGATGTAATATGAAAAAAGTCATTCAAAGGGTGAATTATTTTCAGTTGTTTCAAATGGGAGAGAGGTCAAAGTTTGAACTAAAATGAGAAATTCAAAGGATCAGTTTGGTCCATATTTATGTATTTATTTAGTTTTTGTATGTGAAAACAGGGAGATTTTATGACTGGTATCATCCAGCTGCTGCCCTGCTAAGGTAGCTTGACTTAGTGTAACTAAAACAACAAAATCGCACTTATTTATACAAGTGTAGTAGTAGTAGGCATTCATTTATTTTAAATGTTAATCTCACTAGAAGTACCTTTTTTTTTTAATTATCCCAACTTTTAGAATCTTGCAGATGTTTTTGATGTTTTGTTCCTGTTGATTCATAGCCAACAGTAAAACAGTGTTGTTGACTTTTGTCATATTGAAGACCTGATTAGTTATTGATTAATCATGCCTTCATATACTTACACTCTTCAACTAATTGTCTCCAGAGTGTACCGTCTCCACGAGAGGCTGGTGAACCTTCGCAGCGAGTACAACCTGCGCCTTAAATCGGGTGTGAGCACCACGCAGATCCCCATGACTCAGCTTCACACGGCTCAGGTCCAAGTCCTGCAGCAGGCCCCAATGAGGGTGAGACCTGAGCTGGACGACGTCACCATGCGCTACATCCAGGATCTGCTTGGCTGGGTGGAGGAGAACCAGCGGCGGGTGGACGAAGGGGAGTGGGGCTCCGACCTGCCCACTGTGGAGTCCATGTTGGGAAGCCACCGCGGCCTGCACCAGTCTGTGGAGGAGTTCAGGTCCAAGATTGAGAGGGCCAAGGCCGATGAGGTGTGAACATCTGAATACCTGAGATACCTCCTCAAGTTCAGAAGATATTTTATATTAGAGCTCAAATGCTCTTATTGGAAAAACAATGGCAGACTGAAAAGCAAGCACCGCCTACATCGTGTTTATATTAAAGAATTATGAACAATGATAATCAAGCAACAAGCATAGATAATGGAGAATGAAGATAACAAGTCACAGGGTTTTTTATATTGGCAGAAAAATGTGTATCCTTTCTCACTCAATATGTTTCACATGCATTTTCTCCCTTTTTTTTAATCTTTTGTAGCCTTTTCTTTTAGTTCACATTGTATGCTATTATTGTGCCATAGTTTTAAAGACAGATCTAACAAGTTCAGTTTGTATCGCTAAAAAAATGTTGTGAAATCATAAATACATAGCAATATAGTACAAACATCATAAAACAGGTTTATTTCCACTACAAAAAATTCATTTATGTTTCTGTTTCTAATCTTTCTTTTTCCTCTCTCCTGTTCAGAGTCAGATCTCGCCTGCCAGTAAACCTGCCTACCGTGACTATCTAGGAAAACTGGAGCTGCAGTATGGAAAGCTGCTGGTAAGTTCTCTAAAAGACGTAAAAATGTACACTTGTCAGCTTAAAAGATGTAATTTAGTGATTCAATAAACTGCTCAGACCATTACCAGGGGTTCCCACATTTTTCAGCCCAGTACCCCCATTATAGCAGTCTCAGAGGCATGAGCAGGCAGTCAAAGCATATACTGTTGTACGTAATAGGACTTTTCCAGAACCAGCATTTGAACACTGCAAATCTACCTTTGCAGTGTAGCTGGATCCACCTGATTCAATGTCTGTAATCAGGTAGATCGTTCTTACCAAGCTCCAATCTTCAAGGATTGTGAGTGGCCCAAAGTGGGATGGCCCAGCCAGAGTCTTTTAAAGCAGGAAGAGGTGGGAGCTATGAGCAAGGAAACAACAGGAAGTGACAGAGATTAGCATAGACGCTAACAGCTTCAGTAGCAATTTTGTCAGAACTTGCTGGTATGTCTTTCTAAAATGAAAAACAAATATAAACACTTAAAACTTTTCGATAGAAAGGATATTTACACTCCACTGTTGACATGTTTTGCCAAGAGTTTGTTTTACAAAATGGCTCATGTTCAGTCCTTTACACAGTGATAGTTTTACCCACCTTCTCTATTAGCTGATTGGCCCACTATGAATGTGATTGACTGAACGATTGTCTAGGATATGCTTCTGAAATGGTCTGCTCATCCCCAAACACTTTCTATGGTCTCTTTCCCAGATTGATTAGTAAGATATATGTGGTGTGTCAGGTTCACACAAATACCAGAACAAATTAAAACACTAGATTAATATGTATTGTTAGTTAAGGATAAAAGGATGTTACTAGTTAAGAATTATATACACATTGTTTTAGTTTCAGCATAAGAAATCGTATCAACAATGGTTACGTTAAGACATGAACCTATTGTATGTATATACTTTAACAATAATAGATAATAATAATCCCACTTTGGAAACCACTGGATTAAACAAAAGTGGAAAAATGTCTGTGCAGTGAATTAAAGGAAAAAATAAATAATGGTAAAAATCCCAGGTTGAATATGTCCTGCTAGTTTTCATCATACTTTTATAGTTTGATCTATTTGTTGAAAAAAATAAAATAGAGTTAAATTGCATTATATCCAGTACCAATCAGGTGAGACTAGAAGTTAAGCTTGAGACATGTTGGTGGATTTGTCAAAATAACTTGCTGTCTCCTCCTGTCTCCTCCTCTATACTCAGTCTGAATGTCTCCTCACATCTCTGTCGTCTCCTCACATACAGAACGCCTCTAAAGCTCGTTTGCGATACCTGTCCGAGCTCCATGCCTTCGTGGTCGCAGCCACCAAAGAGCTGATGTGGCTGAATGAGAAAGAGGAGGAGGAGGTCAACTACGACTGGAGTGACAAGAACACCAACATGGCCGCCAAGAAAGAAAATTACTCGGTAGAGGAACATTGTGATGTTGGAATGACAAAATAAGACGTTGATAGAGGTGTGAATCTGACTGTTGTTGTTGTTCTGATCAGGGTTTGATGAGAGATCTCGAGCTCAGGGAGAAGAAGGTGAATGGTGTTCAAGCTACAGGAGACAAACTGCTACGGGATGGACACCCTGCCAAGAAAACCATAGAGGTACATCACTTTGAGACTGAAGACAAATTTGACGATGACGCCTGTAGTGACTATCTAGCATGCAAGCTTCATGCTGATTTTAAAGCCCCTTTAATAGGAGCGGAAGGGCTTTACACACATCAAGATCTATATACACATACAAAAACTGAACTTCCTAGTGATGCCCAAATTATTAAAAGTAACTGATAGAGAAATGGTTTGATGTTGTCAAGACAAACGAATCAAAGATGACTGACTCATGTTTTGGTAAAACCCTTTGTTCCCACCACCTGTGACACCAACTTCCCACCCACTAACAGGATGAAGTGATAATCGTTGTTCTTCACTTCACATGTCAGTGGTTATAATGTTCTGCCTCATCACTGAATCTTTTCTTCCATCCTTCCCTCTCAGGCCTTTACTGCAGCTCTGCAGACTCAGTGGAGCTGGATCCTCCAGCTGTGCTGCTGCATCGAAACACACCTGAAAGAAAACACAGCCTTCTTCCAGGTATGTTTGCATTGCAAGTTTTCATAACAGCCATCTTTGCATACTCAATGGGGTTGTTTTATCCCCTTGTTATTGAAACACATTATGCATCCCTCTTTTCACACCTGTTCGTAATTAAATCTGCCACTTTTCCCGTGTGCTTTGCTGCACATTTTTCCGGAGCAAAATCTGCGACTTACTTTCTCCACCCTCTTCCTCTAGTTCTTCTCTGATGTCAAAGAGGCGGAGGACCGCATCAAAAAGATTCAGGACACAATGAAGAGGAAGTACACCTGTGACCGCTCCATCACTGTCACACGGCTGGAAGATCTCCTGCAGGACGCAGCTGTAGGTTTATTTTTGCTGCACTTATACTGTCAATAAATGTGCAACTTCTGCTGTGTACTGTGATATATCTGCCCCATGAGGCCCATTGCTGAAGACAAATAACTGTTGATAAAGGCTTCTTGTCAAAGGCACAGCAGTAATTACTGTGTATGAAGTAACAGTGAGGATCATTTTTGAATACTCATACAGGAGGAGAAAGAGCAGCTGAATGAGTTCAAAACCCACCTGGAAGGCCTGAAACGAAGAGCCAAAACCATCGTCCAGCTCAAACCTCGTAACCCTGCCACAGCAATAAAGGGCAAACAGCCCGTCCAGGCCGTCTGCGACTTCAAACAGATGGAGGTATGAGGGCGACTGTGTGCTCTAGTCTTTTGAATTCATTAGTGACTCTGGTTTGTAAGCGGCAGTGTTTGGAGTGCCCCCAAGAAGACACAAAGGTTTGGATTGTCCCCCCACGTGAAGACTTTAACAAGCCCAGTGGCTTCAGCAGCACGAACACAACACCATATACTGCCACTGTTTCTGTTGTGTCAGGGTTCGCGCATGTTGTTCAAGCGATAAGTGCAACTATGACACCATAGTTTCTGAAAAAATATGTATTGTGCACACGAAAATGCAAGTGCAGTGGTCTCAGATTTATCCACTCTGGGACTCATGTGTTTTTCCGGCAGCACAGTATCCATGTGGATGAAATGCCTACACATTTAAACACTTGTGCGGATATGCCTGAATGTGTCTTCATTTGGACGGCTCCTGAGTCTTTTGTGTTAATCCAGTGCTCCACAGGATTAATTTACTTTACAATACACCCCTATTGTCTTTAATTGTAGAATTAGGTCTGAACGAAGGAGAAAACCTGTTAAATACTTCAGTTAACTTAGTCTGCATCGATATGTACCCCAGCACATTTTACACAAGGAAGCAGTTTGAAATTGAAAATGAGGTGGAAACCTTTTTAAGGTTGTTCAGTGTCTGATGTTCATGTCAAGACAAGATGTCTTTGCATTTTAAATTAGTAATTGGTCAACAGTGTGAAGGATGCAGCCAAGTTACAGATGAACAAAAGTGTATTCAAAGTTCATCTTATACACTCAATTTTACTGTGTTTATTTCTGGAAGTACCCTGAATTGCTAATTACAAATATCTCCAGTAATATATCTATATATCTGCAGAACCTTTTGGTGAAACAATTTCTCTGTATCAGAACAATAAATATGATTTTTTGTGTTCATCTCTCTCCAGATCACGGTCCACAGAGGAGACGAGTGCGCTCTGCTGAACAACTCTCAGCCATACCAGTGGCGAGTCTTGAACGATAAAGGCAGCGAGTCCACTGTCCCATCTATCTGCTTCCTGGTCCCCCCTACCAATAAAGACGCTGTCAACAGTGTTGCAGGGTGAGTCGAGGGTTTAATCTGATTCTTTAGATTACTTTAAATTCCTCATTTAGTCTGATAACACTTTCACCTCCTTCAGACTGGATGGAAACCTGCAGAGGCTGCAGAACATGTGGCAGATGATGTTTGTGGACATGAAGAGTCTGCTGTCCTGGCAGTACCTGATGAGAGACATCCACATCATCAAGTCCTGGAACGTCACCATGGTACCATCACCTGACTAATAATGCATTTGAAACAGACAGAGCACAGATATATGTTTTCTATGAATATCAAAATTGTCACCAAAATCAGAAAGAAAATATAAAGTAAAGCATTCACTTCTGAACACTAAGCATAAAAAGCTATATTTTCTTTTTTGTGTTTTTAAGGTCAAATTATTACTAAAGTTATCGCCTAAAAATATTTGACCACGAGACACAAGGGTTGGCACATACCAGGTTTTTGAAACTCATTCTGTCTTAAGCAGTCTCATTCGGCCTAAACTGGGTAATTCCTTATTTTCAGTTGTATAAAACTGCAAGTAAAGTTTGTATGAGGTCAAAACTGCATGAATTTGTCTCAGTCATTCAAAAAGTATTTACCACCTTGCATGTGTGGCTGCTTGTATTTTCAAAGTTAATTTAAATCCATGAATGACCCAAAATCAGATGTTAAAGGGTTCATTCAGTATTTTTGCAGTATTTTTCAGGTTGTTTGATTTTGATTCAAGTGATGATGATGTGCACAGGTAAAGAAATTCTTCAGAATGACATTCAGTGAAACATGAGAAAGAGACTTCCTGGAGGAAAAAGAAAGAGCTCTAAAATTTATTGCCTAATCGTACATTCAACCTTAAAAAAGTTTCATTGCTCGGTTTTATGTAAAACTCACACAGTTACACAAAATAAATGTACTTGTAAGCAGCAGTGTGCCGTATCGGTTGTCTCAGCTTGTTCTCCTTAAAGGTGCAGCGCTGCTCGAAGGCCTTTCAGACACTTCACTGACTAGTGTCAAACACCTCAAACAACCCAACTTCAAAAATAGTGAACTAGCCCTTTGAGGAACTATTTTTTTTCCCCATAGTAACAAACAAGTGTGAATATTATTTGACTCTAAGCAAAAGTGTAGCTGCTGCTAAATGAATGAGATATACATTTCTCACACGTAATTCTTTCAAATAGGCATCCATGTAATCTATAAGCCTATCAGAGTTCACTGTTCTTACTTTAAACTATCTTTTACTGAACAATAGGCCTAAAAAATACATTTTTTTGCATCAGCATCTCCATAAACAATGTTGCTATGAACATTATGTTCTCTGTATTTTGTTGAAAAAATGTTTCATTTCATTTTTACATGTTCAAAATAAACACATCAAATGAAAAAAACAAGCAGTATATCTAAAAGTATATATATTTCCCAGCCTTAACATGGCTTTATATATATATATATGTTTCCTGTACCTGTTCAGTTTAAGACCCTGAGGGTGGAGGAGTACCGCCTGGCTCTGAAAAACCTTGAGCAGCACTACCAGGACTTCCTGAGAGACAGTCAGGACTCTGAGATGTTCGGGGCCGAGGACCGAATGCAGGTGGAGTCAAACTACAACAGAGCCAACCAGCACTACAGCACCATGGTCAGCTCTGCAGAACAAGGTGTGCACTGTTCGATACTTTTCCTTCAATCATCTATCACCAAACATTTATTCAGGCTTTGACATTGATTATAAAGCACATTTATTTATTTTCTTTAAGATTAGGAACCAAACATATTCACCATAAATTCACTCCTCAGACATTTGTGTTGAATCGTTTCATGGTCATTTGTGTGTAAGTCGACTGTTGGGTTCATATTTCAGGCTACGTGCCACCCAGAGCAGGTAAGGTGTTTCAGTTACAGCACCTGATGTGCAGTAGTGGCTTCTGATTGGCTGACATGGACTGTGTGTGTGGGTGTGTCTGCACTGAGGGCTGTTTTGCTGTCATGATTCATTTCATGCGTTTACTCAAATCCCCTCTATCATCCTCACTGATTTTCATCCTCATCCTTCACCTCACCTCACTCATCTCATTGATGCACTCCTCTCTCTGGCATGGGTTTACATAGCTGCTGATTTCCAGTTGAATCTCTCAGTGATTAGACTGCACAACCTAACAAACAATTGTGGAACCAAATGAGTGTGATAAATGTAACTTTGTTAAATACTTTTGTTATGGATAAATTAGCAAAATATGCAAGCTTCTGTTCTACATCACATGAAGTTCTTTTAAGATGATTTTAAAAGTTTTGGGGGTTTTGGGGTCAGTTTAAAACTCAAAACCAACATGAAAATAATCTAAAATGTAAAATCTGGTAAATGCTTTTTTGTATGGTGGTACTTGTTAAGTTTCTTTGCTGTTGTTCGACTATTGGACTGTATAAGCTTTTGAAAATCTGAGTTAAAATCAAACTCAAACTAACAACCAGCTTTACACGTGTTTGTATACTTTCCAGGCAAATAAACATGTGAATGCTTTCTTATCCATCCAGGAGAACAGGATGAGTCCATGTGTAAGACTTACCTGACAAGGATCAAGGACCTTCGTCTGAGGCTGGAGGGCTGTGAGAATCGAACGGTGACTCGCCTTAGACAGCCTGTGGACAAGGAGCCGCTGAAAGCCTGCGCTCAGAAGACTGCAGAGCAAATGGTAACAATATGAAAAATTAAAGTTCAGTCACAAACTGAAAATCTACTAGATGAAGGGGGTAGAAAAAGTATCGCACACCTGTTGTCCACACTGCGTCCATTAAAAATGTGGCTCCATGCCCAGTTTTTCCCCTCTTAAACAGTTCATCAGGTGCTTTTACTCTACAGCTGGAGAAACGAACATGAAGTGCTTTGTATTATTGAGGAGTGGTCTCAAAGGCTCATCAATTTAAAGCTTTCAAAAAGCCAAAGTTACTCCCTCGGTGTTGAAAGTGAAAGTAAATCATTTCACTCACTGTAATAGATGAATGTTGTGCTATCTCCATCATGTTAAACAGATAAACAAACTCTGCTGAGTGAGAAAAAAAAGCTGAAGACAATCATTCCTGCACCATGTCAAAATTCTTCTGTCCTCAGTTTTTGACTATGTCCACATATGAGACAGAGGGAGAGATAGAGCTGGGTGTCAAGGCAAAAACGTTGTGTCGCACAGCATTGTGCTGCGTTGCTCACAGGAAGTTAGGACAGATCAAGATGATTTAATGTAATTAGCCTGATTTTGTTGCTCGCATTCGCTCACGCTACGTTCAGTTAGGGCACAGTGCAAGGTTTCCCACAGTAACACACATCTTGTATAGTCAAATACATTTACAACAATCTTCAAGGCACAATTACTGCTAACAAGTTAGACAGTGAGTTTATCTCAGGGTTACTCAGTCATCCCTCTCGTAACAGAGAGCCTATGTGTTAAGTTTGCACAGTCAAGTCACTCAGACATCAAGACACTTTTCAGAATGAAATACCCAGCAGACTCTGTTGGTCAAAAAAGGATAATAAAATGTATTATTGTTGTAAAGCCCATTACCATGTGGACCACAGCCTTGTGCAGGTTCTCAGCGGGTGGTTGAAGACTCTTGACTGCAGAAGGCTTTTATTTAAATGGTGCGACCAGTTTGTGCGACATCCTCTTTGCTTCCTATCGTTTTTTTGTAGTTGCAAAGTCTTTTGTTATTGTTGTTTTTTTTCCTTCATTTTAATCAAAACATGTTGGCAAAACAACTCCAACCATGGACGCAGCCATGACTTAATGGCAGGGGTTCAGTGGATGTTTATTATTGTATAATGCACTGTGTCATGTCTGCTCTCATATTAATGATGTGTCTTCTGGTGATTACAGAGAAATAAAGTCAACACAAAGAGCAAACTGAACTTAGGGGTGTCTCAGTTAATATGTAGTGGTGGGCAACCAGCTGTTGTTACTGTTTGAGGCTTTGCAAGTGACATATGAGTGACACGAGTGTACGACCTGATGTGCAGCTAAAAAAGCTGGATTAGAAGACCATTTTTAATCATAAAATTATCTTTGTTCTTTCTGAAAAAAACAGTGCGTTTCATGTGGTTTCAGTCATCCCTGATAAATTACAAATATTCAATTTAGGCTGATAATCTGAGGGCACTCTTGTCTGCTTTTTGTTAGTAAATTAGAAATTGTTCCACTGACGTTCATGGAATTAACCAAACGTTCTTCTATTTTCCCACCAACAGAAAGTCCAGTCTGAATTAGAGGGCTTGAAGAAAGACTTGAACTCCATCTCAGAGAAGACAGAGGAAGTCCTGGCGTCTCCACAGCAGCTGAGCTCGGCCCCGATGCTGCGCTCAGAACTGGATGTTACCCTGAAGAAGATGGACCACGTCTACGGCCTCTCCTCTGTCTACCTGGACAAGTGAGGCTTTGTAACCCCCTGAACTTTTTCTAATGTTTTCAAGCTGATTGTGCAGCTTTTATAAAGCTTCAACCTCTTAATTTCAGGCTGAAGACCATCGATGTTGTGATCAGAAACACTAAAGACGCAGAGGACACGCTGAAGAGCTATGAGAATCGTCTGCGCGATGTCAACAAAGTGCCAGCAACGGAGAAGGAGGTGGAGGATCAGCGCAGCCAGCTAAAGGTATCTGTTGTCAGCTTTGTATTATTTGCATGCCAAGTGTTTATTTTTGCAATGCTTGACCTCTTGGCCTCTATTTCGTCTGATAGTCGATGCAGGCTGAAGCAGAGGCCGACCAGGCAGTGTTCGACCGTCTGCAGGACGAGCTGAAGAAGGCAACAGCCATCAATGACAAAATGACGAGGATCCACAGCGAGCGAGATGCCGAGCTGGAGCATTACCGTCAGCTGGTCAACAGCCTTTTAGATCGCTGGCAGGCTGTGTTCGCTCAGATTGACATCAGGAAGCGGGAGCTTGACCTCCTCGGACGCAACATGAAGACTTACAACGGAAACTACGAGTGGCTGATCCGCTGGCTCGGAGAGGCGAGACAGAGGCAGGAGAAGATTCAAGCTGTGCCCATCGGGGACAGCAAGGCTCTCAAGGAGCAGCTGGCTGAGGAGAAGGTAATGTAAAGGAGAGAGAAGTGAAAGAGGGGGCTGGTACGCCCCCTGGTGGTCATTTTGATGCTCAGAATCAGCACTGAGGTCTCAAACTCTGTTTTTCAGATTTAAAGAGAAACCTTCTTGTTTTTATTCTTTGTTTAGAAAAATAATTCATATAAAACAATCTTTACTTACGTAGTTTAACTTGATAAAGGTTTTATCTTGCACACAATTATAAAATATATGTGTTCCAATGAAAATAATTCATATTTTGAGAGCGTGTACACCAAAAACCTTGTAATGGTGTTCCAAAATGATCCATATTTATGCAATTATGTTGTAAAGTTCCCTTCATATATAAATCATGATCCACTGAGAAAACTATACCTGAGATAAGCCTTATATTTTGCCCTGACAGACTCTCATTTGACCATTATTAACTGATTTCAGTTACTACTTATTCTCTTTTATTTCCACAGAAACTCCTTGAAGAGATCGAAGACAACAGGGACAAGGTTGAAAGTTGCCAGAAAAATGCAAAGGATTACATCGATTCAGTCAAGGTTTGTGCTTATATCTTTAGCTTTACAACAAAGGAGCAAGTTTCTGTTTGATGCGCCAATTAAATGTTTTCTTTTTTTAGGATTATGAGCTCCAGCTTTTGACCTACAAAGCCCTCCAAGATCCCATTGTATCACCTCTAAAGAAACCAAAACTGGAGGCTGCTTCTGATAATATCATTCAGGAGGTAGGTTTATTTTGTTTATCACACTTAAACTAAAAAACTCACAGGCATGAGAGTAAATGTAGCAAAAATATCCTTTCAATAGAGAAGTTTATAGTTTTGTTATATGTATTTCATTTTGTAAAGAAATGTGGTCCAGATCATATAAAACTGCCACTGAAGCTGTTAGCATCTATGCTAATCTCTGTTCCAGCAGTCACTTCCTGTTGTTGTTTGGTAGCTCCCACCTCTTCCTGCTCTAAAGGACGCTGATTAGGATGTCCTTCTTTGGGCCGAGCACAATCTTTGTAAATTGGAGGTTGGCAAGATGAATCTGCCTGATCAAACACATTAAATTAAGATGTAAAGAGCCCATATTTTGCCTTATCTTGTGTTCATATATTCCAATTGATGACTGCTAGAGTATATTCACAATTGCTAGTGTTTAAAAACTTCTCTTAGGTAGAACTCCTGTCACGTTATGGCCCCCTTCCCCAAGTGGGCCCAGTCTTTTCTGATAGGTTGACCGGTCAACAGAGCTCCTGGGTAACTTAGATATACCAGAAAATATTAAAATTATTGAAACCATCACTCACCAAATTCAATCAGGCAAATAACGTTAGCTATACTCCACTTTCCAAATCAGCGAGGCGCCGTCTTTTCAGCTACTGAATCTCTGGTCTGCACGAGCAAACTGCTTGTACACTTCACAAGCAGTTTGCTCGTGAATATTTCCATGCTCTCACGCTTGTAAAGTGAATCTTTTTATCGAATCCAAGGCTCCCTTCAGGCATGCACACATGTTCGCAGTTCACTGATAATCTCTGGCATATCTCCATGTCCTGTGCATACCCCCACCCCCCAAAAAAAAATTCTCATCGGATCTACACAATTCACGTAGGTCACCTATTTTGGTTTCAAAAACAGAATTTCGCCCAAAGGTGAGTGATTTTAATGCCTATTAAATAAATCAGGATTTCAAACTATTGAAGGAAGTGTTTGTGCGTCAGTTGTGGTCAGAGGGATCAACAATGGAGTCGGGCATAATAATTCCTGACAATAACAGGACGTGCAAAATTAAATGTGGTGAACAAGTTAGAAAGGTTATTGTATTAATAGAGGAATTTGCCAGATTCTTTTCTTTATTGTTGAGGGGCAGGGGTTTGCGTAGGAGAGGTGGGCCGCCACTTCAAACAAATGAAAGAGGAAACAGAAAGATATCTGTTTGTCATATATAATCCTGAAAATAGGATGCATTTGATGAAGTGACCAAAACTGAGACAAGTTAACCCATGAACTCATATCTGCTGCTAACTTTTTCAGTATGTGACTCTGAGAACCCGCTACAGTGAGCTGTTGACCCTCACCAGCCAGTACATCAAGTTTATCACAGACACACAGCACCGCCTGGAGGAGGAAGAGGTAATTACACCCAAACTTTGCGTCAGGTTCCAACTAACAAACAACACCACCTTTACCTGTTAACTGGACTGTGTATGGGAAATAATTTGTCATCAATAATTACAAAATGTTGGCACTTTAAGTTCAGATTTTCTCACTGAGGGTCTAAAAATCAGTGGATTAAACGGAGAGCGAGCAGTGGTGAAGCAAACTGATTCATCCTAACGTTCCAGCACATCACATCCCCACTGCAGCCCATCATTCCCCTGCACTGTGGATTTACTTGAATCATGCCGACAGTCTGAATTTATGACTCTGATCAGCCCAGAGTTCAGTCACATTTTCTTACTGCTTATCCAACAACTTTGATTTGTTTTTTGCTTCTTTATGGCCTCAAATCACCCACACCTGTGATTTAAAGGCTTTAGTTTGGCTTTTTTATCAGTCTTACCTTTAATTTTCCCTTTTCTTCTATTCTAACTTTCTATTGTGTTTGATCCTTGTGACCTGCTCGCTGCAGTGCTTTGTCATGATGAGTATTAATCACACGCTTAAGAGATGAATTAACCCCAAAGCACCAGGTATTTAAAACAAACAGCCTCTCAGTTCATGTCATTCCCCTCTACATCAGATCTTTGTCAGCACTGAAAGAAAGGTCCAGTTTTACATGGAAACTTCCATGTGCTTCAACTCATAATTAATTATATATGATAGTTAACTATGTGATTGCAAATAGTGCTTCTCTTGTGTGATCAACAGGCTCTTTTTTCTAAATCTTATAATGTAATAATGACATATAATTACTTTAGTGTTTTGAACAAACGGGCTGGGTTCTCATGGCTATTTTAAATTTATTTATTTTTTTAATTTCACAATTTTTATTCTCTTACGTACAGTTTTATTGTACAAACCAAAATAAGCAAAGTAACCTTTTACAAGAACCTGGAATCAGATGCTTTTTCCAATAATTGTTATGTCCCCTTCAATGATTTGCATTTGCAACAAACACATCAGGTTAGAATTAATTAAAAACATATTTTCCAAAACTTTAATACAATACATATCAGTATGACCTGTTTCTAAAGTTCTGAACCTTTCTTTTAGTTGCTAATCATCTGTTCGGTTTTACCATTTTCTCTGCTGAGCAGAACTCATCCCTTTAACGTCATTTGTGTTGTAAACATTAGAGCACTCTGATTTATGTGTTGCATTTCAGTCTGCGCCAACTTAATGTTTTGTGCATCATGAATTCATTCTGTTTGCTGCATCACTTTGCTTTTCCTGATTGTGAATTTACTTAATTCAGACCTGAATTAAACAGTATTTATGGAAGTTATTGAGTTGTTTTTGGACTTTTTCCTCCAGATCTTTCTTGCCTTAAATGCAATTTTTCTGCTTGATTTCCAGCCTTTTCTTTGCAACTTTGCCACTTAAACCGTGACTGAATTACAAACAATTAGGAAACATGATACTTAATTTTTATCGATATTAGGTACACCAATATTGCCAAACCTATTTTAGCCGATACAATTACTGATATGTAATGCAGATATTTTAGCCTGATACATCAACTTTATGTTTGTAAAGTTTTTGCACGTCAGCTTTGATGTGAATACATAAGCTCAAAAAGTAGGGCTGAAGATTGATTTTACACATGCAACTAGTTACATATTTTCTACATTAAGTTCTTTTAATATATCAGTATCGATTTTATTGGCTAGAATAAGTTTATAGATAACAGCAAAAATTCCAATATCCCAAATCAGGTCACCTCCTAGTTACAAGCCATTTGTTTTAGACCCAAAACAAGAAAGAAAGCATTTGATTCTACCAAAAAACTAATTAGTATTTTTTTAGCTTTAACTTTTCATTGATGAAAATCCTTAAGATAGTACCCTTAGATTAATTCTTTATCATGAGAGTTATCTATCATAACAGAAATCTTAAAATCTACACATCTACACATTTATACATTTTCCTTTTTTTGCAAATATTGGTCAAACTTTTCATTATGCCATGTTGTATCATAGCTTTATAGTAGCTTACTGATAGCTTTCACTCTCGCCAATTACGTTTAAGCTTAAAACATTGTGAAAGGTGGTTCGTTTGTCAAGATTGTCACAAAGGGAACAACATGTAAGTGTTGTCATTTTTTGTTCTCCACAGAGTTTGTTATCAACAATGATCCAAAACTCAGTGAAAAACTCCATAGGCTTTTAGTTGAGGGACCAAGTGCAATGCTAACTTCCACATTAGCTAACAATAATACGTCATCCATGCGCCACTCTATGGAAACGATCAATCTGATCAGGCGTTTTCTATTCGAACATTGTTTTTCAAGGTGTACTAAGCAAATCTTTTAATGCAAATCCTTGTGATGTGTTAGCATCAAGCTCAGGTACACACCCCTATTCAACTCTCACAATCTGTACATATTTCTTAGAACAGTTGTCAGTGACTAAAAATATCTGCATGAAACTGAAGTGTAGTGTTGTGCTGTGTTGTGTAGTAGTGTCGTCTCGTGTGCCATACTTTAAAAAACATGACAAGCATTTCCCAATACAGACTCTTCTTTCTGGTAAACCAGCCGTTTTACTACTTGTAGAAAATCAACTGTAACATATTATCATGTATTTACATGTTCATGTAGCTACATGTTTTATAACTTCTCTCATGTTTAAGCTTATTTTACAGTCTAACATCTTTAACATTCTCTATATTTCCTTCACCCCCTCTTTGCATTACTAATACAGAAAGCTTCTGAAAAGCTCAAAGAAGAGGAGAGGAGAAAGATGGCTGAGATACAAGCTGAGTTAGACAAACAGAAACAGCTGGCTGAGGCGCAGGCTAAATCTGTAGCCAAAGCAGAGCAAGAAGCTCAGGAGCTGAAGATGAAAATGAAAGAGGAGGCAAGCAAAAGGCAAGATGTGGCAGGAGAGGCTGAGAAACAGAAGCAGAATATTCAACAGGAGCTGCATCAACTCAAGAGTCTGTCTGAGCAGGAGATTAAGTCCAAGAGTCAGCAGCTGGAGGAGGCGCTGAGCTGTCGCACCAAAATCGAGGAGGAAATCCATATAATTAGAGTCCAGTTAGAGACAACGATAAAACAGAAGTCCACAGCTGAGGCCGAGCTCCAGAACCTCAGAGACAAAGCTGCTGATGCTGAGAAGCTCAGGAAAGCTGCTCAGGATGAGGCAGAGAGGCTGCGCAAGCAAGTGACCGAAGAGACTCAGAAGAAGAAGAACGCTGAAGACGAGCTGAAGCGTAAATCTGAGGCGGAGAAAGAAGCTGCCAAACAGAAGCAGAAAGCTCTGGATGACCTCCAGAAATTCAAATTGCAGGCTGAGGAGGCAGAGAGGCGCATGAAACAGGCTGAAGAGGAGAAACAGAGGCAGATCAAGGTCGTAGAGGAGGTGGCACAAAAGTCAGCCATGACACAGTTACAGGCCTCATCTGCGTCCTTCAGCGAGAAGACGACTAAACTGGAGGAATCCCTGAAGAAAGAGCAGGGCACAGTACTCCAGCTGCAGGAGGAGGCTGAGAAACTCCGTAAACAGCAAGAGGAGGCTAACAAAGCAAGAGAGCAGGCGGAGAAGGAGCTCGAAACGTGGCGGCAGAAAGCCAATGAGGCTCTGCGTTTGAGGCTGCAAGCCGAGGAGGAAGCTCAGAAGAAGAGCCAGACTCAAGAGGAGGCAGAGAGGCAGAAAGTGGAGGCAGAGCGGGATGCTAAGAAAAGAGCTAAAGCTGAGGAAGCTGCTTTGAAACAGAAGGAGAATGCAGAGCAAGAGCTGGAGAAGCAGAGGAAGTTTGCAGAACAAATAGCCCAGCAGAAGCTGACCGCAGAACAGGAGTGCATCAGACTGAAAGCTGACTTTGAACACGCCGAACAACAGAGAGGGTTACTGGATAACGAGCTCCAGCGACTGAAGAAGGAGGTGACTGATGCTGAAAAGCAAAGAAAACAACTTGAAGATGAGCTGGCTAAAGTCAGAATGGAAATGGACTCCCTCCTGCAGATGAAGATCGAAGCCGAGAAGAAGACACTGTCAAACACAGAGAAGAGCAAGCAGCTTCTGGAGTCCGAGGCGCTGAAAATGAAACAACTTGCAGAGGAAGCAGCGAGACTGAGATCTGTCGCTGAAGAGGCAAAGAAGCAGAGGCAGATCGCAGAGGATGAGGCTGCCCGACAGAGAGCCGAAGCTGAAAAGATCCTCAAGGAAAAACTAACCGCCATCAACGAGGCCACTCGACTGAAGACTGAAGCTGAGATCGCTCTGAAAGCCAAAGAAGCAGAGAACGAAAGACTGAAACGAAAAGCGGAGGATGAAGCTTATCAGAGGAAAATGCTGGAGGATCAAGCCGCTCAGCATAAAAAGGACATCCAAGAGAAAATCACACACCTGAAGAGCTCATCGGACTCCGAGTTGGAGAGACAGAAGAACATGGTGGAGGAGACTCTGAAGCAGAAGAAGGTGGTTGAAGAGGAAATCCACATCATTAAGATCAACTTTGAGAAAGCGTCAAAGGAGAAAGCCAACTTGGAGGCCGAGTTAAAGAAACTGAAGGGTGTTGCAGATGAGACGCAGAAGAGCAAACTAAAGGCCGAGCAAGAGGCTGAGAAACTGAGGAAACTCGCAGCTGAGGAGGAGAAGAAAAGGAAGGAATCAGAGGAGAAGGTGAAGAGGATCACTGCAGCAGAAGAAGAAGCGGCTCGGCAGTGCAAAGCCGCCAAGGAGGAAGTGGAGCGCCTCAAAAAGAAAGCAGAGGAGGCTAACAAACACAAGGAACTAGCCGCAAAAGAAGCAGAGAAGCAAGTCGTTTTGGCGAAAGAGGCAGCTCAGAAATGTAGCGCCGCTGAGCAGAAAGCCCAGCAAGTCCTTACCAAAAATAAAGATGACGCTCTCGCTCAGGAGAAGCTGAAAGGTGAGTTCGAAAACGCCAAGAAGCTCGCCCAAGCTGCAGAGAAAGCCAGAGAGAAAGCAGAGAAGGAGGCTGCCCTGCTCCGCCAGAAAGCGGAAGAAGCTGAAAAACAGAAAAAAGCAGCAGAGGAGGAAGCTGCAAAACAAGCCAAAGCCCAGAAAGATGCTGAGAAAATGAAGAAAGAAGCTGAAGCGGAGGCAGCCAAGCGAGCTGCGGCTGAGGCAGCAGCTCTCAAAGCGAAGCAACAAGCTGACGCAGAGATGGCCAAGCACAAGAAAGATGCAGAACAAGCGCTGAAGCAGAAGACGCAAGTAGAGAAAGAACTCACGGTGGTGAAACTAAAGCTGGATGAGACCGATAAGCAGAAAGGTGTGTTGGATGAGGAGCTTCAGAGGGTCAAAGGTGAAGTTAATGACTCTCTGAAGCAGAAGAAACAAGTGGAGGATGAATTGGCTAAAGTTAAGAAGCAGATGGACGAGCTGCTGAAACTTAAACTGAAGATTGAGGAGGAAAATAAGCGTCTCATGAAGAAAGATAAAGATAACACTCAGAAATTACTTGCAGAAGAAGCAGAGAAAATGAAGAGCCTGGCCGAGGATGCTGCGAGACTTAGTGTTGAAGCTGAGGAGGCAGCAAGACAGAGACAGATCGCAGAGGCCGACTTAGCTGAACAGAGAGCACTAGCAGAGAAAATGCTGAAGGAGAAAATGCAGGCAATCCAGGAGGCGACCAAATTGAGAGCAGAGGCAGAGGAGCTCCAAAAGCAGAAGAACCAGGCCCAAGAAAAGGCTAAAAAACTACTGGAGGACAAACAACAAATCCAGCAGCGCCTGGACAAGGAGACCGAGGATTTCCAAAAATCATTAGAAGCCGAGCGAAAGAGGCAAAAGGAGGTGTCAGCAGAGGCTGAGAAACTGAAACTGAAGGTGAAGGAGCTCAGTGATGCACAGGCAAAAGCTGAACAGGAGGCTAAGAAGTTCAAGACCCAAGCTGAGGAAGCAAAAGCACGTCTGCTAGAGACGGAAAAGCAAAGTACAGAGATAGTGGTGCAGAAGTTGGAGACGCAGAGGCTACAGAGCACCAGAGAGGCAGATGACCTGAAGAAAGCCATCACCGATCTTGAGAAAGAGAAGGAGAAGTTGAAAAAAGAGGCAGAGGAGCTTCAGAAGAAATCAAAAGAGGTATTTTTATATGACTTAACACTGACATTTAGATTACAATCCATGAAATTAACAGAAACTTTTTCAACACACTAACTGAAGTGTTTTGGAGCACATGAAGTATTCCATGTAAATTGCAAACTTTATGTAACATTCAGCAATTTATATGGAATCAACATGTGATACTGCAAATTCAGAACGATGCCTGTAAAACATTTTCAAATATTTCTTGATTATTTGCTTTTATGAGGAGAAATGGATGAAAATAATATTAATTTCTCGAAGTATGAAGCCATCTAACTCACTTGTTTTTTTCCCTTCAGTCTTACAAGACAGAGCAAGTCAATTAAAAAAAATGAGCTTCATGATTAGGTTGCATTAGCTCTGAGCAAGTTAAAAGTAGCCTAGTTTGAACATGAATTCAATTTCTCTGCTGAAATTTTCTCTAACTTATCAAAGATGCTGTCATGTCCTGTGATGTCATGCTCAGGTCTGGATTTTCAGTGTTGTTATTCTAATGCCAAGTCATATAAATGTTGAGAATCCAACACCATGTCCTGGTGTGTTTGAGTGTTTACATAATGTCTTGGACGCAAGGATTTGATGTAGGTTGAAAAAATTGGAAAATTTAGTCTCTTCTGTGGGTCAGATGCAGCTCTTTTTTTCCTCCCCTTTGGAAACACTCAGATCTGAGAGGGGCAAGGAGGCCACGGGAGGTAACAGTAATGAGCTCTGTGCTGGTTGGCTGCCCAAATTAAGGGTTACAGTTCTGCCTGCAGACTTTCAAAACAGTTAGTAAAAGGTATCCTTGTTCTTATGCTTCCTAAGCCCCTTCTTACTACATTAAAAGCTGCGAAAATTGATTTTGCAAGACATGAGACTGTTAAAGACGCATATGTTCAGCCCAAAAACCTACCATCAGACTGAAGCTAATTTTAACCTTAAGCTACTTCTCAGTTATCACCCACATGTTCTCACCACAGATAAAATAGCAGAGGCCTATGACAGTTAAGACACACTAATAAGCATTTAAGCATATTTTTTAGAGGGAAGACTCTCAGGTTATTTTTGCATCCACATTGTTACATTAATCCCTGAAGTTCATACCCAAACTACAGTAAGCACAGTTAACAGTACACAAATTAACCACTTCTTACCTGACGAAGGTGGTCAGATAATCAGCATAATCTTAAATTCTTAATCAGTGTATGAGAAATCAGAATAACACATCAAACTTTTAGCTGAATAATGTTTATTCAGTTCACTTCTATGGTTGAATCTGGATTTTATCGTTGCATTATATCTGCACATGAGTTATGAATGCCAGCATGGGTAGGCAAGGAAGAAAAAAGAAAACATGGCGAGCAGCATGGAGAGCATCTGAAGGCAGCATTTGCAGCATTTGGAGCAAAGATTTAATAATTGAAAAGAAATCATTCACATGAATCTTCTCATCTTCTTAATGGGAGGGCAGTTTTTTCAATGAAGGATTATTTAAGTGCATGTACTTAAGTGTACTTCGGTGCATACCAAATCAGGTTATTACCGTCAGCTTATTATTACCAGCTATTGAATGAATGTGTTAAGTTTAAGCCAAAATATCATGATTAGTCCCCAACTTTTCTACAGAAGTATGATCTGATCATTTTTAGGTTCAGACTATTGCCCTGCATTCAGTTCTGTTAACGTTGTTCTTTACTTATTTGTAAGAAACAAAAATAGTTGTATCACAAAGCACCTCTGAAATACTTTGCTAAAGATGAACTACTTTGCTTGTGGAAACATTAAACATCCATCACTTGACAAGGCTGCTCAACTGATAGAATAATGTGAAAGTAACTGTGATGCTTGAAGATTAAGCTACACAGCTAACTCCATGTTGCAAGAACAAATAAATACATCATACCTTGAGCTTAGATATTTGGAATTTCTGTGTACAAACCAGAAATATTTGACCAGTCAGTCTTTAGATTTTCAATGTTCAATGTGTTTAATGTCTTTTTAAATTCAGGGAGTGATGAAAACAAACAGCTGCAAAATCTCAACAACTTTATCTGAGCAAAGACCTAAATTATGACTTAAGCTCCCCTCCCTGAGCATGACATCATGGCACATGGCCAGCATGGAAATATAGTCTGTTGTTGAACTTAAATTAAGCTTAGATCTGCTTTTGACTTAACTGATATAAGTGATATTTCATTGACATTTCACTGATTGTGTTCTTCTTTGCTCTAAATATAGATGGCAAATGCCCAGCAAGAGCAAATAGAGCAAGAGAAAGCCATACTCCAGAAGTCCTTCCTTACAGAGAAAGAGCAGCTACTGAAAAGAGAAAAAACCGTGGAAGATGAGAAGAAGAAGCTCCAGAAACAGTTTGAGGATGAGGTGAACAAAGCCAAAGCTCTTAAGGATGAACAAGAACGTCAGAGGAAGCTAATGGAAGAGGAGAAGAAGAAACTTCAGGCCATCATGGATGAAGCTATCAAGAAGCAGAAGGGTGCTGAGGCAGAGATGAGCAACAAGCAGAAAGAAATGGAAGTGCTTGAAAAGAAAAGGCTTGAACAAGAAAAACTCTTGGGAGAGGAAAATAAGAAGCTCAGAGAGAAACTGAAGAGTCTTGAGGGTGCCTCCAAACAGACTGCTTCCAAAACAAAGGAAATTGAAGTCCAAACTGATAAGGTTCCCGAGGAGCAGTTAGTTTCAATGACAGTGGTTGTAACAACAAAGAAAGTCTTCAATGGATCTGTCGAAGTAGACGGAGCAAAGAAAGATGGAGAATCACCTTTTGCTTTTGATGGCATAAGAGAGAAAGTCCCAGCTGAAAGGCTGCTTGACATTGGCATCTTGTCCAAGAAGGACTTTGACAAACTGAAAAAGGGGAAGGTTACTCTTCAAGAACTTGGAAAAAATGACAAAGTCAAGTCATGTCTGAAGGGTCAAAACAGTATTGGTGGTGTCCTGACTCCATCCAAAGAGAAAATAAGCATCTATCAGGCCATGAAAGAGAAAAAGATCTCACCTAACACTGCCACAATGCTTCTGGAAGCCCAGGCTGCCTCTGGGGGTATCATAGACCCAGTAAAAAATAGGCTCCTGTCTGTTGATGATGCTGTTAAAGATCAGTTAATTGGCCCCGAGCTCCATGATAAAATGCTGTCTGCAGAGCGAGCTGCCACAGGCTTCAAAGATCCCTACACTGGAGCTAAAATCTCTCTCTATGAGGCTATGAAGAAAGGACTCATTGAAAAGGAACAGGCCACAAAATACCTGGATGTACAGCTTGCAACTGGTGGTATCATTGATCCCATCAATAGTCACAGAGTACCGCTTCAGACTGCATACAAACAGGGTCAGTTTGATGCTGACATGAACAAGAAAATTAGCGATCCCAGTGATGACTGCAAATTGTTCATGGACCCAAGCACCAAGGAGCCACTCACTTACAAACAGCTACTGGACAAGTGTACCAAAGATGCAGAGACAGGAATGTTGATTCTACCAGTAACAGAGAAAGCTGCTGAAAGTGAGAGAACATACACAGACCAGGAGACTAAAGAAATGTTAAGCAAGTCAAACGTTAATGTGCCTTTTGGAAGGTTCAAAGGTAAAACCGTCACCATTTGGGAGGTTATTAACTCTGAATACTTCACTGAAGATCAGAGAAGAGACCTGATCCGCCAGTACAAGACAGGCAAGATCACAGTGGAGAAGATTATCAAAATTGTCATCACTGTTGTTGAGGACAAGGAAAAGAATAATGAAAATACCTTCTATGGATTGAGGGCGCCAGTCTCCACAAATGAACTGTTAGAGTCAAAGATCATTAACAAAGACTTGTTCAATAAATTGAGTAATGGAAAGGTCACAGTGAAAGAGATCTCTGAGATGGAACCTGTGAAGAAGGCACTACAAGGAACACCCAGCATTGCAGGGTTGCTGAATGAACCAACCAAAGAGAAAATGCCTTTCTATCAAGCTATGAAGAAGGACTTGTTGTCTCCAGAAACTGTGGTGAATCTTCTTGAAGCCCAAGCAGCAACTGGATTTGTAATCGATCCAGTCAAAAATGAGAAAGTCCCAGTTGATGAGGCGGTTAAGTCAGGTCTTGTAGGGCCAGAACTGCATGAACGACTTCTGTCAGCAGAGAGAGCTGTGAGCGGCTACAAAGATCCTTACACTGGGAAGACAGTGTCTCTGTTTGAAGCCATGAACAAAGGCCTCATCAAGAAAGATCATGGCATTCGTCTGCTCCAGGCACAGCTTTCAACAGGAGGAATCATCGACCCTGTTAAAAGCTATCGCATCCCACATGAGCTGGCCTGCAAACGTGGATATTTTGACGATGAAATGAGTAAGGCCTTGAACAAAAACACAGATGAAACAAAGGTCTACTATGATCCGAACACACAGGAGGACACAACCTACGCTCAGCTCATGAATAAATGTGTCACAGACAAGGAGACTGGACTCCCATTGCTTTCTCTGTCAAAGAAAGCTGCAAGGCCCAAAGAGGACAAACAGATCACAGAGGCTAAGACTAAAGAGGCTTTGAACCAGGCAACCATGGAGCTTGAGTACGGGCCTTTCAAAGGAAGAAAAATCACAATTTGGGAGCTCATACACTCTGAGTACATCACAGAGGAGCAGAGAATAGAGCTGATTCGTCGGTATAGGATGGGACAGGTGACAATCGAGAAGTTGATCAAGATTGTGATTACCATGGTGGAGGAGAAAGAGGACAAATCAAAGGAAGAGCCCTGTTTTGAAGGCCTTAGGGCACCAGTCTCAGCCCGCTCATTGCTTGATTCTAACATCATTGATAAGGCTACATTTGACCAAATTGAACAGGGTAAAAAGACACCCAAAGAAGTTAGTGATATTGATAAGGTGAAGAAGTACTTGCAAGGCACAGACCGCATTGATGGTATTACCATGGGAGATTCAAAGGAGAAACTCAGCATTTATCAGGCCATGAAAAAGAACATCTTGCAACCGAAAACTGGACTTGCACTTCTGGAGGCCCAAGCTGGAACTGGTTTCATAACCGATCCTGTCAAAAATCAGAAATTCTCTGTGGATGATGCTGTAAAGGATGGAGTTGTTGGCCCAGAGCTTCATGAGAAACTTCTCTCAGCTGAAAAAGCAGTGACAGGCTACAAAGATCCATATACAGGCAATAAGATTTCTCTGTTCCAAGCCATGAAGAAAGAGCTGGTCTTGAGAGAGCATGCTATTCCCATATTGGAGGCTCAGTCTGCAACAGGAGGAATCATTGATCCAGTTAGCAGCCATCGTGTTCCCAATGAAGTAGCCATTCAGCGTGGTTATTTGAATAAGCAAATGTCTAAGTCCTTCAATGAACCCTCGGGTGACGTCAAAGGCTTTACCAATCCCAACACCAATGAAAATGTCACTTACAAGCAGTTGGTGGAGAAATGTGTCAGAGATCCCATCTCTGGTCTGTGCTACCTTCCCCTGACAAAGGTTGAAGCTACTCCTGTTGAGAAGTCTTATCAGTATTCAGAGGAGCAAGCTCAAACAGAGCTCGCAAACACTCAAATTGAGATCCCTCATAAAGGTATGGCAGGAAAGAGTATGACCATTTGGGAGGTAATGAACTCAAACATGCTTCCCGAAGAGGAAAGACGCCGCCTCATTGAGCAGTATCGCCTGGGGCGGATCACAAAGGACAGAATGCTAGTCATCATCATTGAAATCATTGAGCAAAGGGAGACCCTGAAATCAGAGCAAGGAATGTCTTGTGATTTAATCAGGAAAAGAGTCACTATTGATGATCTGTATAGTGCTCGAATCATCGACCTGAATACCTACAACCTCTTGAAACAGGAAAAGATAACTATTCGTGAGGTGATGGAAATGCCATCAGTAAAACATTATCTCTTTGGAACTGGTTGCATTGCTGGAATCATGTCAGATAACCCTCCAAAGATCAGCATTTACCAGGCTATGAAGAGCGGAAAAATCAAGCCTGAGGTTGCTCTTAACCTGCTAGAGGCCCAAGCTGCAACAGGCTTCATGATCGACCCACTGAAAGATGAACTTCTGACAGTTGATGAGGCTGTGCGAAAGGGGCTTGTTGGCCCTGAACTTCACGACAAGCTGCTCTCTGCTGAAAGAGCAGTCACAGGCTACAAAGATCCATACAGTGGGAAGGTGATCTCCCTCTTCCAGGCAATGAAGAAAGACCTCATTCCTGAGGATTATGCCCTAGAGCTTTTGGAGGCCCAGAATGCCACTGGTGGATTAATGGATCCTGAATACAACTTCCACCTCCCCACAGATGTTGCTTTACAGCGTGGGTATATTAATAAAGAGACCCTGGAAAGAATATCTGAACCAACTGCAGATGTTCAGGGTTACATTGATCCAACGACAGAGGAAAAACAAACCTATGCTCAGCTGCTGAAAAGATGCAGAGTTGATAAGGAAAGTGGGTTGAGACTGCTGTCGCTGGCAGACAGAAGACTTCTCTTCAAGGGTCTAAGAAAGCAGATCACTGTTGAAGAGCTGCTTCGATCGCAGATTATTGACCAAAAGACTTACAATGATCTCACTGAGGGAACCATCTCAGTGGAGGAGGTCAGCAGAGACCTCAAGAAGTTCCTTGAGGGTACAAGTTGTATTGCTGGTGTGTATGTAGAGTCAAGCAAAGACCGTCTGTCTATTTACCAAGCAATGAAGAAGAACATGATCAGACCAGGGACTGCCTTTGAGCTGCTTGAGGCCCAAGCTGCCACAGGGTATGTAATTGATCCTATTAAAAACTTGAAGCTAAATGTCGTTGAAGCTGTCAAGATGGGTGTTGTTGGCCCAGAGTTTAAAGATAAACTCCTCTCAGCTGAAAGAGCAGTCACCGGCTACAAGGACCCTTACTCTGGCAAGGTCATCTCACTATTCCAGGCCATGAAAAAGGGTCTCATTCTGAAAGATCATGGCATCCGTCTGTTGGAGGCTCAGATTGCTACTGGTGGAATCATTGATCCACAGGAGAGCCATCGTCTGCCAGTGGAAACAGCTTATGAACGTGGCCTCTTTGATGAGGAGATGAATGAAATCCTCACTGATCCATCAGATGACACAAAGGGCTTCTTTGACCCCAACACAGAGGAAAACCTCACCTACCTGCAGCTCATGGAGAGATGTATGATTGATCCAGAAACTGGTCTTGCTCTTCTGCTCCTGAAAGAGAAGAAGCGAGAGAGGAAAACTTCTTCCAAGTCCTCTGTCCGCAAACGTAGGGTGGTCATTGTTGATCCAGAGACCGGCAAAGAGATGTCTGTGTATGAGGCGTACCAGAAAGGCCTTATAGACCATCAGACCTACCTTGAGCTTGCAGAGCAGGAGTGTGAATGGGAGGAAATCACCATCACATCCTCAGATGGAGTTGTGAAGTCGATGATCATTGACAGAAGGTCTGGTCGACAGTATGACATTGACGATGCAATCTCTAAAGGCCTTATCGACAAGTCAGCTCTTGACCAGTACCGCTCAGGAACCCTGTCCATCACAGAGTTTGCAGACATGCTCTCTGGAAACATGAGTGGGGTCAGGTCACGATCATCCTCCTTTGGCTCCTCCTCCTCTTACAACATGAGCCCAGTTCCCTCAATAAAAACACCCGCAACTGTGTGGAATGACCCAACAGAGGAAACTGGTCCTGTGGCTGGCATCTTGGACACAGAAACACTGGAGAAGGTGTCCATTACTGAGGCCATACACAGAAACCTTGTGGACAATATAACAGGCCAAAGGCTGCTGGAGGCTCAGGCCTGCACTGGAGGTATTATTGACCCAAATACTGGAGAGAAATTCCCTGTCACAGATGCAATGAACAAAGGGCTGGTGGATAAAATCATGGTGGACCGCATTAGTCTAGCCCAGAAAGCTTGTAATGGTTTTGAGGATCCTAGAACCAAAACCAAAATGTCAGCAGCCCAAGCTCTAAAGAAAGGCTGGCTGTACTACGAGGCCGGGCAGAGATTCCTTGAGGTCCAGTATCTCACTGGTGGATTGATCGAACCAGATACCACAGGCAGAGTCGCAATTGATGAGGCTGTAAAGAAGGGCACCTTAGATGCGCGCACTGCACAGAAACTACGGGATGTTAGTGCATACTCTAAATACCTCACATGCCCGAAAACCAAGTTGAAAATCTCTTACAAAGATGCCATGGACAGAAGCATGATAGAGGAGGGGACTGGTCTGCGACTGCTTGAAGCATCATCTCAATCCAGCAAAGGTCTCTACAGTCCCTACAGCATGAGCGGCTCAGGATCAGCCACTGGTTCAAGGTCCGGCTCAAGAACTGGGTCAAGATCAGGCTCCAGGAGAGGAAGCTTTGATGCCACGGGATCCAGTTTCACTACAACCTTCTCTTCCACCTCCTATGGCTCTCCGAGCTACAGCCGTCGATACTGAGAAGACTGATTTTTAAAGGAAGGATACACTAAAAACCACAGTGTTCACCAGATGCCTAAATCTCAGTGGAATAAAAGGCTTCCTTTATTCTGCTCTGCATGTGGTTGTTACAGGACTTTTAATATTTAATTTTTTTTAACAAGATAAATAATTTTGTTTATAGTACATTTCACATTTTCTTTTAGCGATGTTTAAGCTGTCTTATCAGACTTTCTGAGAACTGTACTGTACCCAGCTTGCACAAAAGCTGCATTATTTTTAGTGTCTATCGCAAGAGTAGTGTTTGGTTTTAAAAGCATATCGTAAGCCGTTACTGCTCCACAACACTTTGTTAAAATATTGTGGTCTATTACACAATAACCAAAACCGTTCATTACCAATAACCTGATTGTCAAGTGGAACCAAATTTTGTTGTACAAACAAAAATCTTTGTACATGTGTATATTTCTGAATAATGAAATAAAGTTAGCTAAAGAGAGATAAATACAACTCTGCAGAGCAGAATAAGGAGTCTTTTGAAGATAAAAACTAAAAGTGTCAGCTTTAAGAACGCCAAGCTTCAAGATCTTTTCTCTCCTGGGCTACACTGCCAGTAGCTACGCCATCCCTGAGTTTCATAAAACCTGGAATAATCCAAAAGCTCAAAAAGCAAAAACCCCTCAACAGGATGGATCATTCAACTTGTTCAGACCATTAACACCGGAACAAATCAGAACTAAAACCAACATATACAAGTCCCTGCTTTTCTATACAAGTAATACGGTATGTTAAAAATATATAATCATCACACAATTCATTCAGATGTCTTATTTTCTTTTTATCTTTTGCGCTCTGAAGTCTAATCATTATTTTTGATGTTTCGTTTGTCTGATTCAGATATCATCTACACACGTCAAGTCTTCTACGCTTTTCTTCCTCAGATGTCTTCCAGAGGCCTGTGGCATCAATTTGGACTTTGAACTAATCAGTGGTTTTATGCAACAGAACAATAACACACTTGCTCATCACACTATATTTCATTTGACTCCTCTAACAGTGAAATCATTTGAAAACGTATCTTGAACTCTTTTAAAGGCCTAAACCATGCTTTGTAAGTGCCTGCAAACCACTCAAACACTTAAACGGGATGTTGCTTATTATAGATGGTGCAGTGGATACACTGTAAATGGACTGAATGCAATGAGTAATGCTTAATAAAGTACTGTTTATCAGGTATCCTTTTTTACAGTCCAGCTACTGTATGTCACAATCTAACATTAAATTCATAATAGTCCAATAATAACATTTCAATGGTAGTCACACAGGGGCTAAAATAAGTGGTCTGAATGTTTAAAAGCTAAGATCTACATTTTATTCATATTTTCCCTTCACAGACGAGAAATGTAATGTATGTACTGTACATTAATATGATATAAAGCACTTATGCTTAAAGCCATTAATTAACATTTCTTTGAGAGAGACCTTTAAGCTTTGCCACCAGACCCAGTATTTGTATTTTTCACGACATATACCTGTTTTTATTTTAACTCTACTTTGTAAAGCAACACTTGCAATCTATATCACTTTATTTTCTTACTCTATATTCTTGCTTTGCATGATTTACTAACATTTAAAAAAGGTGCAAAAATGAGATATTGTATCCATTAAAGCGTTCTGTTTTACTTCTACGTTTCAAAAGGTTTGAAGGATGTATTTTAATGAGGGTTGTCAAGCCTTAGTTAAAATGGTGTATTTATAATAAAATGGTGACAAGGACTTTTATTGCAACACCTTAAGCAATGTAAATAAACATGGAAATGAAATACTCTCCCTCAAGTGCATTCATTGATTTAATGACATACCACAGAGGTTTTTGTGGTGGAAACTATGCTGGTACAAGATGGTAGAATGTTCTTTTGGATTTTTTTATTTTTTATTTTACAAACATGTTCACTTTACCAACGGACATAAAAAGACATAAAACTGAGAATGAGTTATGGAAGTGGGGTTTGTATGAGGTATTTTATACAGTGTACCAATAATGGCAGATATGCAACAACATCCCTGATCAGTGAGTCTTTCTTTGTACCACTGAGACAGGAACACAAGAAACACATCGGATAGTCTTATAAAATCATTTTGTTAAACATTTTAGTTGGTCATAATTTTCAGTTTTCTGATATTTTTAGTGTGTTTCAAACTAACAGAACCTTTGCTGTAATGATAATCTTCAGTATTTAAAAGTACCAAGCTTAAAATCTTCATCTAATTCATGGTACATAGAGGAATAATTAAATTTCCACACACTTTCCATAAAAACCCTGGCAACATTTAGGTACTGAAACGTTGCCCAGTTATTTCTGCAGCTTATACCATATGTAGGTGCTTCACTGTGTTTTTGATAATTGTGGATAAAAACTCAGTAGAGAACAAAAAATTATGAAACTCATGTTGTGCTTTTTGTGATCATCTTAACAAATGAACCCACTTTTCATGATTTTTAAGCTTAAATGTAATCGACATGAGTGAAAAGCTGTTACTACGCTACTATGGGACTACAAAACAGGTTGTATGAATCATTGACATTGCCGTTGGGCCCCAGCCATTTTTGTAGTCCTTTAAGCAGTTTGATAACAACTGTCATTTTAAATGCACAACAACGGATTAAGATTCAAAAGCAGGAAACATCAGATGTATTTTATTTATAATTAAAATCACATGTGCATGTGTTCACAATGAATCTTATTTCAGGCACTTATCTGAAAACAGTGTCCTAAATCCCATTTCGTTTCAGGCTTGAGATCCACAAAGTGCTAAATGCTAACTTTTTTTTTTATTTATTTTTGGACTCATTCCTGCACGACTATTACTCTGAGCGTTGCAGAAAAATGAATGAAAAAAACTTATAAGACTTCAATCAATCTCAATCAATCTTTATTTGTATAGCGCCAATTCATAACAAGTGTTATCTCAAGACACTTTACAATAGAGCACAAAGCTCTTCATATTATGGATACACATATATGCATAGATACATATATACATATAAAAATACACATATACATATATATACAAATATATACATCCAACACCCAACATGAATCCATATAGCCAATCATGAATCCCTCCATCATGGCGGCAAGAAAAAACCTTCTGTTAAGCAGCAGGAAATCTTGAATGTGGACCCCAGTCTCATGATGAACAGCAAATCCACACGATGCTGTGTTGGGTGTGTGGGCAAAGGGAGGGAGGTAAGTGGAGACAAGCGGACTAAAGTAAGAACTAAAGCTAGTGACAGATCAATGGACCAATCATAGACCTGTCGTCGTCAAATTTGTTTCTGCTGCAAACAAATTTATTAGAGGAGGGTCCTCATGTCTGTGTGGTTGTGGTGAAAATTTTATAGAAGTATAATCAATAAAAGTCTTACTGGAAGTAAGAATTTATGGTAGTGATGAACTCATGGGTGCCCAGACCACAAGTGCATCCCTACCATATTTGTCTCCGTTAAGTATAAATGTATTAATGGTAGACCTCTTGAGATGTGACACCTCATTCTCAGGAGGGATCTCATGTCCATGTGGAGCTAGAGATAGTTACTATAGATGTATCAACCATGGATAGAAAGATCATGTTAATATCAACATTAACAGCTATAATAATTATGAACTGGAGTGAGATGGCCAAATATGTGTTATGTCTGTAATTGTAGTTATTGAGGCTTCGTGACTCCACAGCAGCAGGCAGTCTCCACCAAGGATCCCAGGCAACCTAAAAGACAAGAGCCAGAGACGAGTACAGGAGCAAACAGAAAGGGGCAGAGGCAGATATGGAGAGAGAGTGTGAGAGAGAGAGGGATAGAGCCCAATGTGCCAGATCCCCCCAGCAGTCTAAGCCTATTGCATCTTAACTATATGTCTAAACTATGGACTATGAGCTGGTCCCTAACTGAAAGCTTTATCAAAGAGGAATGTTTTAAGTCTAGCCTTAAAGGTAGAGAGGGTGTCTGCCTCCCGAACCATGGTCGGTAAATGGTTCCAGAGAAGAGGAGCCTGATAACTGAAGGCTCTACCTCCCATACTACTTCTAGAGACTGATGGAACCACGAGCAGGCCAGCATTTTGGGAGCGTAATGTTCTAGAGGGGTTGTACGGCACTACAAGCTCTTTGAGATAAACTGGTGCCTGTCCACTGAGAGCTTTATAGGTGAGAAGAAGAATCTTGAATTCTATTCTATATTTAATGGGAAGCCAGTGCAGAGAGGCTAATACTGGAGTAATATGGTCTCTTCTCCTAGTTCTAGTCAGCACACGTGCTGCAGCATTTTGGACCAGCTGAAGCGTCTTAAGCGACTTACTGGGACAGCCTGAAAGAAGAGAATTACAGTAGTCCAGTCTAGAGGTAACAAAAGCATGGACAAGCTTTTCAGCATCGCTCTGGGACAGGATAGGCCTAATTTTAGCGATGTTACGAAGATGAAAAAAGGCTGTTTTTGAGATTTGCTTTATGTGACAGTTAAAGGATAGATCCTGATCGAATAGAACCCCAAGATTTCTAACAGTTGTGCTTGGCGTCAGGCTTATGCCATCTAGGGCAGTTAAATCATTAGAAAAGGTTTCTCTAAGGTGTCGAGGGCCCAGCACAATGATCTCTGTCTTGTCTGAGTTAAGGAGAAGAAAATTTTGGGCCATCCATGTCCTAATGTCCTTTAGACACGCATCTAGTTTAGATAACTGATTTGTCTCACCTGGCTTCATCGATACATACAGCTGAGTATCATCAGCATAGCAATGAAAATTAACGGAGTATTTCCTCATGATATCACCGAGGGGAAGCATATAAATGGAGAAGAGAATTGGACCTAGCACAGAGCCTTGAGGAACTCCGTAACTTACTTTAGTGTACACAGAGGACTTGTTGTTCACGTGTACAAACTGGTATCTATCAGATAAGTAGGACTTAAACCAATTTAAGGCAGTCCCTGTAAACCCGAGTAATACCTCTAATCTCTGTATAAGAACATCATGATCAATGGTGTCAAAAGCCGCACTAAGATCTAATAAAACAAGTACTGAGAGAAGTCCCTCATCTGAAGCTGAGAGTAGGTCGTTAGTTACTTTAACTAGAGCAGTCTCTGTGCTGTGATGAGCTCTAAATCCTGACTGAAAGGCCTCAAAAAGGCTGTTGTCTTGAAGGAAGTCACATAGCTGAGTAGCCACTACTTTCTCCAGGATCTTTGAAGTAAATGGAAGGTTTGATATAGGCCTGTAGTTAGCCAATGTTCCCGAATCGAGGTTAGGTTTTTTAAGGAGAGGTTTGATTACAGCTACTTTAAAAGACTGTGGCATGTAGCCTGTTGATAGAGATATATTTATTGTCTCCAGCAGGGATGGACAGACTAGGGGAAAGACCTCCTTGAACAGTTTAGTTGGGATCGGGTCTAAAAGGCAGGTAGATGGTTTGGAGGAGGAGACAAGAGAATTTAGCTCCTGAAGGCTAATTGTAGAAAAATGATCTAACGCAGGTCTGACTACAAGTAATGGTACGGTAGGTTCAGGTGAAAGCAGGGAGTTGCTAATTTTATCTCTAATTTTAAGAATTTTATCATTAAAAAAGCTCATAAAGTCCTCACAGCTAAGAGCTAGAGGAATCACAGTCTCCACAGAGCTCTGACTCTGTGTCAGCCTGGCTACAGTGCTGAAAAGGTACCTAGGGTTGTTTTTATTTTCTTCAATTAGTGAGGAGTAGTAGGCAGCTCGAGCATGTCGTAAGGCTGTCATGTAGTTATTGTGACTTTCCCGCCAAAGTATACGTGACTCCTCCCTCTTATTGGAGCGCCATATTCTCTCTAATTTACGGGATGCTTGTTTAAGTTCACGAGTTTCAGGAGTAAACCAAGGAGCTGCCCTCTGACGTTTAATAGTTTTTTGTCTCAGTGGCGCAATTGAGTCCAAAGTGGATCTTAGTAGACTGGCAGAGTCGTCAACAAGCTGATCCAGCTGAGAGGGGCTATAGCTAATATCACAGTTATCAGTTGGCCAAGTTATTGAGTTTAAGGCAGCAGGAATCGCTTCTTTAAATTTAGCCACGGCACCATTGGACAGATTTCTACTCTTCACAATTTTGTTACAAAACACAAAATCCTCTAAGAAGATGCTAAAAGTTACTAAGAAGTGATCGGATAATAAAGGATTCTCAGGAAAAACTTTTAGTCTATCAACATCAAGGCCATATGCTAGAACTAAATCAAGAGTGTGATTGAAATGATGAGTAGCTTCACGAACAGCCTGAATAAAACCAACAGAGTCTATGAAGGATATAAAAGCTGAGCTAAGGCTATCACTTTCTTTGTCAACATGAATATTAAAATCACCCACAATAAGTATTTTACCAGAGCTAAGAACCAAGTTTGATACGAACTCAGAAAATTCTGATAAGAATTCAGAATAAGGGCCTGGAGGACGGTAAATTATCACAAATAGGACAGGCTGGCAGGTTTTTGAATCAGTATGAGATAAATTTAGAACAAGGCTTTCAAAAGAGGAGTAATTAGCCTTTGGTCTCTGATTGATTTGGAGACAAGAATGATAAATAGCTGCTACACCACCACCACGGCCTGTGTCGCGGGGTATATGAGTATTTGAGTGACTGGGAGGAGTGGATTCATTTAAACTGACATATTCCTCCTGGCACAGCCACGTTTCTGTTAGACAGAGTAAATCAATGTGATTTTCTGATATAAGGTCATTCACTAGTAAAGATTTGGATCTCAGTGATCTAATATTTAAGAGACCACATCTAATTATCTGATGTTTTGAAGCTTCTACATTTGAGGTTTTGATTTTAACCAGATTTCTATGATTGACACCTTTTTTACTTGTTTTTGTGCTAACATCTATGTGGCATTTGGGTCGGGGGACAGACACAGTCTCTATAGAATGATATTCATCACTACTACAACTGTCATAGCAGTTATCATAGTGATGAACACAACTGTCATAACAGTAATGGGTGGAAAACTGTCCTAAAGCAAGCGCAGAGCAGCGTGGAGGACTGCAGCTCTGCAACATGGTCTCATCTCTGAGAGGTCATAAGTACGACTCTGCCATGTTTTTAGATAGGAGAGATGCTCCAGCCAAAGTAGGATGGATGCCATCTCTTCCTATCAGACCAGGTTTTCCCCAGAAGGATGTCCAATTATCAATGAAGCCCACATCATTTGCTGGACACCACCTTGATAGCCAGCGGTTGAATGATGACATGCGGCTATACATGTCATCACTGATCAGATTTGGTAGGGGGCCAGAGAAAATTACAGAGTCCGACATTGTTTTAGCAAATGCACACACTGATTCAATGTTGATTTTGGTCACTTCCGACTGGCGACGTCGGGAGTCATTCGTGCCGACATGGAGGACTATCCTATCAAATTTACGTTTACTTCTTGCCAGCAGCTTCAAATTTGATTCAATGTCGCCTGCCCTGGCCCCTGGGATACACCTAACTATGCCCGCTGACTTCGCTATCTTCACGTTTCTGACTATAGAGTCACCAATTATGAGAGTTTGTTCCCGGGCGCGTCGCCGTCACCGAGGGGACCGACTTCATTAAATAAGCTAAATAATATTAAATAAAAATGATCTTAATATTTAATCACTTTAACTTTAAGTTTACTCAGCTGTTGACCACTAAACATTTTCATATACTGACATTTTTTTATGGTCCACATCCACATCAGGTTTCATCATCACTTTTTCTTACTTTCACCCTTGTGTTGCCCGTTGTTAAGTGAAGAATGGACAATGTCATGCTATAAATGATGAATATTAGACAACAAAATGAAACTTTGCATTTATTTTTATCATTTTTTTTTATCAATTATCCATCAAACTGATCAAATTACTCAACTGTTCATCACAGTTGAGTATCACTTCTTCACTGAAGTTTACATCAATTGTATTTTTTTTGTTATATTCATACTTCATAACTTTGTACCACAAAGACCAAAGCTGACCTTCCTCCAGAGTGACAGATTTTAAAGCTCTTGATTGGTCAATTTTTTATGTATTTTTCTGGCAACAGTCCAGTCAGATTTTCCCACACCTGAAAAAGATACATTGATGTGGAGGTCAGTCTGGGTCACCACCATCTGTGTGAAGGGCTCATTTCTAAATCAGGCAGTGCAACACAAACTGGAGCAGATCAGCCAAAGTAAAGCATGTCTGCAGGGAAAAAGCAGCCCAAATGCAGCCGCTGCAGACATCACAACATCACCGTCCCGCAGAGAGGACACTCAAAGATGTGTCCGTTTCTGACCTGCGCCTGCTGGAAGTGCCGCCTGGTCACGGAGCGCACACGGATCCAGAGAGGGCTGAAGAGGGCGAGGAGAGCCCCGGACCCCGATGGACCACAGCCGAGCCCCCAGCCGGAGCCTGACGCGACCACCGCCGAGGGACCCCTGGACCTCCGGAGCAGACCCGCCGGGGGAGGGCAGACTGTGGCCGGTGTGGAGGGCAGGGGCGGGCCGGCCTGCGCTCCGGCCGCGGGAGGATCACGTCCACCTCCGAGTGAGTTTATTGTCTGCTAAAATAATGAACACCAAACTGTGAGACCAGTCAAAGCTAGCTAACAGAGCAAAACAGAAAAGCTCTATTTAACTCAAGCAGGAGTTGCATTTATTTTGAGACCTAAATACTTAACATTTCATATAGAAGCAGCAAATACATATTTTTATTATTATTGACTGTTGGAAAACCTGAGCCTCCTTTTAAAATGATGTGAGCCTTAATTTTGTAATAATTATGTTGTTTGGGATTCAGATTCAGACAATTCATTTAAGCATTTAAGCAAGCAGTCTACCAAACCATGTATACATCTTTAAAAAGACTAGACAGGGGTAGGTCAGAGACAATAAATACAGTCGGTATACTGGAAAAGATGCTCACTTTTGACACTGAACAAAAAATAATAATGCATAAAAATCAGTGGTGCTATTGATCATTAAAGTAACGCAGGCTGTAATCAGCACAAAGAAGTACATTGTATGTGATAGGACTTTTTTTTTTTTTTTTAATCTAAAACATCAGAATCATGAGGAAAAACCTGAATTTTAACCCCTTAAAGCCTGTTGTATCATATTTGATACATACTTTTATGATACCTCTATCTAATCAATATGATCAAAAAATTACTAAAAAAAAATCTCAATACACTCTGATAAATAATAAAAATGTCCTGAAGTGTATTATCAGTTTCCAAAAACACCCAATGTATCAAATGAGATACAAAAAATTTATATGTTAAATTTTATGGAAATTTAAATTTTTTTGGATTTCAGTAGAAAGTCAAATAAACATTTCAGCTCCAAAAAATCAGAATTTTCTTGCTATAATTTGTGTTTTCAGGCTTTAAAGGGTTAAAGAGTTCAAAGCTTTAAAAGAGTCATAAATATTTTATTTATATGATTGGACTTGTGTTGGTTTAAAGGTCAGGTTTAAAGTAACATCCATGCATAATATCTTTATAGCAAATATATAAAGCGCATTTTTCATGCTTAGCAGCATGAGTGTGACACAATATATGTATTTGACACAATGCAGAAAATAATAAAGCATAAAGATCAATGTTGCTATTAATCATTAAAGAATTCAGGCTGTAATCAACACAAATACTTTGTATGTAATATACTGGAAATATGTATTTTTTCTGTTTTTTTTAATCTAAAACATCCAAATTATGACAAAAACCTGTCATTAATATTAGATTTGTATGATTGAACTTATGTTGGTTTAAAAGTCAAGTTTGAAATAATATCAATGCGTAATATTTTTTATAGCTCAGTCATGAAAAGCGTATTTTTTTGTGAAAATAACCTGGAATTCAAAGGGTTAAAATTTGTAAAAATCTATTAGACTTTTATATCAATAATTAGGTCAGATTTTGGGGGAAAATATCTCAATGAAAGCAGAATATGGAATTAGTGTTTTATACTTTTATAGCTTGATTTTTAAAAGCATCTTTTTTGAGTCTAGTGGTATAAGTGTGACTAATATTAGATCCTATTGTAAGGGTCTAAGTCTCACAATAACAAAAGATGGCACAAGTGTCACACAGCACCAAATATCACAAGATATATAACGTTTTGTCAGTACTTGACCGGGAATGCAAGCAAAACTATATAATATTTGATAATTCTTTTAGATTTTACAGACTTTAAATAACCTCAGCCTGGGGTTGCTGCTTTGGCTTCATCCCCAGATTTGCTTCAGAAGTGTTCAAATTAAAGGACTGTCCTCAAACATCATTTAATAATATGAATGTGTGAGAAATGCAGGTTCAATGAACCTTATTTGAAAACCTCATTTAAAGACTGTAGTTCTTGAAGTTGCTCTCCTGATTCAAATATGACCTGTGGCTCCTTAATCACATGTCATTCCATACTGTGTCTCCTCAACTTGATTTACTTTTCTGTTCTAATAAATCTTGAAAAGCCCAAAAGTATAGCCCTAGCTTCTACTTGGGCTCTTTCTGTGCAGGAACAGAGCTGATCTCATCACTGTGGCTCATGTTTGTGTTCTTGCCGTAATCCTCATCCAGCCTGTCTCTGAAAATCCGAAGCATCCCTTTAAAGTTTGGAAAGCCCTGCTCTTAACAACAGTTCATGATTAACACACACATTTAAAAAGTTTTTTTTGGTGTTGTTTTGTAGTTTGTAAAGTCAAACCTTTTCTTCTAGATGTCTCTCACCTTGGACAAGTTGGGCAGACCCCTCCTCTGCCTGTCATCCACCTCCCATTTCAGATGCTCGGCCAGCTCTCTGGCAGCTACGTGTGTCCAAACGTTTTAGTTAACGTGCCATGGACCGTGGCTGCACAGCTGTACAGTGACGGTCTCTGTGGACCCCTGATGTTCTCCCATTTCCAGCTCAGTGCCATGCATCACCCACCTCCACCTGAGCCTGGACCTCCTGCTGTAAGTGTTTGCTCTCCTGAAATATGTCAGGCCACTTCAAAATAAACTTATTGTATAATCCAAGCAGTAAAAAGATATTCCTGTTTATGCTTAGTCATCAGGACTGCAGACCACTCCTGATCCTCCAGCACCCTCGGCTCACACAGACCCCCAAGAAGGACAGACAAAATGACACAAAGAGGATGAAGTAAAGGACAGAAAAATAAAATTAAGGGACTGAATGTTGACATTTGGCCTTTATTTTCCATATGTCTGTTTCTCCTGCTGTTCTTTAGCCACTGTTGAATTTCTGCTCAATGTTAATATTGTTTCATTAATTTGTGAGTTGTTCTTAATTCTTACATTTCCATTCATCAGTTTAGGCCTTGCCAAAGATCAGTTAAATTCATTAATTCAAATGTTTGGGTTTTTTTTGTGGAGGATTAAAAAAATAAAGATCAAGATTCTTTTCTACGACTTACACAACCAATCATTTCGCTCCCCCTGGCCTCCAGCTATTGACACACCCTACACACATTTTTTTACAACAAACAACAACAACTTTTAGGATTTACTGTAAGAAGATAAAAATACAGAAAATCATCACTATTTTATAATCTTTTCATTTAATTTTAGACCAGTTTGAATTCAAACAGTGCCATCCATTTTCTCTGTTTGGAGAATTATTATGTTTTCTTTCAAAACCACTCACAGTAATAACAATAATAATAACAATAATAATAATGTTAATAATAGTAGGTTGTTAATAAAGCACTTCAGACAAGCATGACAGATAACTTTACATCATAAAAATTGAGGCAATAAGAACAAAACAACAATTCAATTCATTGAACTCAGACACCATCAACTAAAGCCAGCTACTAAGGTTGTAACTGTTTAACTCTGTTAAAACTTGTTACATTTAGTTAAAGTCCAGTTTTTCCAAGTAAAAAAAATTATACAAGCTAGTTGGCTTAGTTAAAACCCTGTCCAACTTAAGTCAAACTGAGTTTAGACTTAGCCAAAGCCAGTTAGCCTAGTTTAATACCAATCAGAGTATCTAAAACAAGTTAAAACCTGGGCAAAACCTTTTATACCAAATCAAAACAGAGTAAAAGCTAGTAAGAGTGAGAAAAACCAATAAGAGTAAGCTAAACCTAGTTTAAACCCAGTAAAAGCCACCTAAACCTAGGTTAATACCAATAAGAGTAATATAAACCTTGTCAAAATCCATCTCAGTAAGAGCCAGTTAAATCTAGTTAAATTCCAATAAGCGTAAGCCAAACCCAGTTAAAACCCAGTCAAAGGTAGTTAAACGTGGTTAAATACCAATGAAAGTAAACTTAACCTAGTTAAAACCCAGTAAAAGCCACTTAAACCTAGTTAAATACCAATTAGAGAAAACTAAACCAAGTCAAATCCATTCGAAAACTGTTTAACACAGTTTACACTCAGTAAAAGCTAGTTAAACCTTATTTAATACCAATAAAAGAAAGCTAAACCTAGTCAAAATCTTGTAAAAATCTGTTAAACACAGTTAAAACCCAGTAAAAGACAGTTAAACCTATATAAATACCAATAAGAGTCAGCCAAATCTAGTTAAAATCCAGTTAAACCTATTTAAATACTAATGAAAATAAGCTAAACCTAGTTTAACCCCAGGAAAATCCAGTTAAACCTGGTTTAATACCAATAAGAGTAAGATAAACCTAGTCAAAATCCAGTCAAAACCTGATAAACCTAGGCAAAACTGAGTAAAAGCCAGTTAAACCTTATGTAATACCAATAAAAGAAAGCTAAACCTAGTCAAAATCTTGTCAAAATCTGTTAAACACAGTTAAAACCCAGTAAAAACCAGTTAAACCTATGTAAATACCAAGAAGAGTCAGCCAAATCTAGTTAAAATCCAGTTAAACCTATTTAAATACCAATGAAAATAAGCTAAACCTAGTTTAACCCCAGGAAAAGCCAGTTAAACCTAGTTTAATACCAATAAGACTAAGATAAACCTAGTCAAAGTCAAATCAAAACCTGTTAAACCTTGGCAAAACTCAGTAAAAGCCAGTTAAACCCTAGTTTTAATCCAAGAAAATCCAGTTAGGCCTAGTTAAAACCTCAGTCTTAGCCATTTAAATTTAGTTTTAACCCAGTCAAAGACATTTAAACCTTGCTTAACCCTCCAGTTTTAAGCTGGTCTATTTGCACTGATTAACTAATCTGACTAATCTGTTTGTCATACTCTTCCATGACTTTGCTCACATGTGTCATTTGAACATGTAAAACACCTAAATGTGAAATATTAAAAAAAGGATATTTTTGTTTTGTTGAACTTAAACATGCATGGTGTTCCTGATCATATCGGTCATTGGAAATGGAGGAGTAGGCCTACAATGAGTATATAAAACAGAGTTAAGCACACTTCTCCTCTGTGCTCCCACACTTCAAGATGCAGCTGTTTTCACCCCACGGTCCTGCACCTGTTGGCAGTTTGACAAACAAAATTGTGACATTGTTTCAATCATGCAGATTTCTGTCAGCTCTCATGTAGAAAGGTTTTCTGAGGTCGTGCTCAGTTCATTCTGTGGCAGCGTGACTCAGCTCATCTTATAACACAGTTAAGTTTTCTTTGTGTAGGTTTGGGCTTCTGTCTTTACTAAATAAACTGTGCAGGTTAGTTTTGACTGGGATCACAAAAAATAGTATTAAATTAGTACAGTTTAGAAAATGTGAACCATGTTCAAATAATGACTTTGTAAATATTTCATTACAGTACTCTGTGATAGAGAGTACGATATGTTTCATCTTTGTATTAGTTATAGTCAAAATAATATCTATATAATGTTCTTCTTCCTAAAAATAACATGTTGATGAGCTCAGGTAAGTAAGGCGTGTGGGACATACGTAACAAATACAAGTTCAAAGAGCTTAAATTGATAAAAACAAAAAAGTTTAACACAACATTAAGTAATAAAATATGTTATACAATATTCTGAGTCACAAGTGGCCCAGAACATTTTGATTGCTTTACGAAACAAATACAGCAGGAGCGTTAAACCCAATTAAAGTAAGTGAAACCTAGAAGAAACCCAGTCCAAGCCAATTAAACCTCAATAAAAACCAGGTGAATCCAGTTTAATCTGGATAAAACCCAGTCTTAGACAGTTAGACCTAGTTGACACCCAGTTAAAGCCAGTTCACTCTAAATGAAACCCACTGTCTGTGTAAGCTACCCAGTCACAACCACTCAGACTCAGGTGTTTACCAAGTTTTAAAGCATAGACCTTATAAAAGCTGTCTCTTAAAAAATATTAAAGATGATTTTGCATTTTGTTATACTGTCCACCAGGGGTAGCTAATATCTTGTCTTTATTTGTACAGAATTCATCACTTTAAAGCTTTCAGGAGGTTTTGCATCAGAGGGAAAACACATTTGGAATATAAAAACATTTTAACACATGCTCAATGTTTGACTTTTGTGCTGTTTATCCTGCAACCAGGATAACTCTAGTCAAACCATCATCATTTGAGTATATGAGGTGAGTCAAATGTGCAAAGTTTCCTATTAAAATTCAACACAGTGGTAAAAAAAAAAAGTCTTTAAATGTCCCACAAATTTCAGTAAAATCCCTCCCTGTACTGTCTAACACAGGGAGGTCAAATAACAGCAGAGTATATTTGGAATAATTATACATCCTTAGTCGAATCTTCATGTTTGCCCTGAAAGTGAAGATGATCACATTTATGACTGTTATTGATAATCAGTTTATAATATTGTCCACCAGAGAGAGCAGGCTCTTTGTGAGCTGTCCTCATTGTTTGTCAGCGCTCACCATTAAATATTACACAAGAAATATAACACAGTTATGGACATCATAATCAGAATATGATCATAAATCTTCAGATGAATCTTACAGCGAGGACAATCAATACACTCCCTTTGTATTCAGCTTTGAATTACATCTAACTCTTACATAAATATGCACAGTGGTATGAATGTTTTTTTTTTATTTTTCTATTTTAGCCCCTAAGGTAAAACTACATTAAAAAGTGTATACACATTTATATATATATATATATATATATATATATATATATATATATATATATAATATATATATATATATATATATTATATATATATATATATATATATATATATATATATAGTTTTAAAGACAACCCAGTCCTTCAGGTATAAAACAACATCTGGATAAAACTACATGATGGATGACATCATTCAGCTACAAAAATAAGTTGCATATAAAAATGTACTCACATTAACAACCCTATAATGATCATGGACTGTATATAAACACGGACAACACATCTTTATCTTCTTCTATTGCACTAAGCTGAGGCCAAAATACACTTAGCATAGGTACTGCGTTGTTGCAGTGGCATTACTCTGAGACCAGAATGACCTGAAATTGATGTCTCATGCCAATTTGAAAACCACAGACTACACCAACAGTATGTTCTGATTTTGCCAATATGTAGTTTGTCGTATGCAGTAATGTGCAAACTGTGCAGGATGCAAAAAAAATACTCAAAATATCAAGTGAAATTTTATTTATATAGTACATTTAAAAACAGCATTTGTTGACCAAAGTACTGTACAACCACAAATAGATCAACAAGACTGAAAACACGGCAAAGAAAACCACCATGGGGCATAAAACAAACTAACTGAAATAACTAAATGGGACAAGAAGGCACTAAGGCTAAGGGCAAATAAGATAAAAGCTAAAACTATAAAGAACTAACACAATAAAACAATCAAAAACAAAGTAAAACAATCAAAATGCAATATAACAGAGGGCTTGGGTTGATTTACTTGAAGGCCATAGAGAAGAAAAGGGTCTTTATCAGTGACTTGCGAGTGATGTGGGACTGAGAAGATCTTATATGGAGAGGCAGCGTGGTCCAAAGCCTGGGAGCAGCCTCCATGAAGGCGCAATCTCCTCTGGTTCTGACACTAGATCCACGCACCACCAAAAGCAGTTGGTTAGATGACCTGAGAGACCTAGCTGGAGTGTAGTGGTGAACCAGATTAACTAGGTAGGTAGGACAGTCCTAAACCATCCATTCATCCATGATAGATACCTTTTAGGGGTGTAGTGGGGCTGGGGCCTATCCCAGCTGACATTGGGCTAGAGGCCAGGTACACTCTGAGCCAGCCAATTGCAGGGCCACATAGAGAGACGAACAACCATTCACTCTCACACTCATACCTAAGGGCAATTTGGAGTCACCAATCAACTTAATGAGCATGTATTTGGTCTGTGGGAGGAAGCCGAAGTGCCCAGAGAGAACCCAGGCATGCACAGGAGAAACATGCAAAAGGCCCCGCCCAACCTGGGGATCAAACCAGCAACCTTCTTGCCGTGAGGCACTTGCATGACCTGTTGCACCACCGTGGTGCCCAGTCCTAGACAATTTAGAACTGTAAAAACAGTCAGTCAAATTTTAAAACCAATCCTAAATGTATGGGAAGCCAATGGAGGGATGCTAAAACTGATGTTACATATATGGTCACTTTCACTTGTCCTTGTGAGGAGGCACACAGCACGAGCTGCAGACGATAAGGAGAAGTTTTGTCCAGACCAATGTGCATAGAGTTGCAATAATCAAGCCTACAGGTTATAAGCACTGCAAAAACTCAGATCTATGCAAGTGTGTTTGTCTATTCAAAAATATCCAAAACACTTATTCTAATCCACATTCACTTAACAAGTCGAGATAAATATCTTACTTTAAGGAATGAAAAGCAAAAATAAGGCATTAAATTGCTTGTAATGAAGAGAAAATACCTGCCAATGAAACAAGGAAAGTTTGACTCAGTGAGGATCTTAAATTAAGATTTAATATCTGCTCAAGTTAAATTTGTCTCGTCTTATTGGCAGATAATTTTACTTATTATTTCAAGCAATTTAGGCCTTATTTTTAGTTTTATATCTTCAAATAAGATCTTAATCCAAACATGTAAGGAAATTGTGGATTAGAATCAGTCTGTTGAGATTTTTTAGTCTTAGAAATTGGGCAAATGCTCTCACTTAGGTCTGAGTTTTCTCAGTGGGGGCATGAATCGCTCTCTCAAGGCCACTTTTATTTAAATAGGCTTTACTTTAGCAAGTGGTTTGAGTTGGAAGAAGCTGGTTTTGACAACAGAAACGATCTGCTTGTCAAATTTTAATTATCAGTCAAAAATGACACCAAGATTTTTTACAGAAGAGCTACAAATATCATGAGTGTTATTACTTGAGGGCACCAGTGATCCCATGGAGTTGGGAGGGTTTAATGCATCAACTCTCCAAAAAGAGAGGAAACAACACTTTGTGGTTGTGGACCCATACAGACACTCAAGAAGTGTTAACTAACGCTGATAGTGTTCATTTGTCTGTGCAGACTTTGCTGTGTGCCAGATCTTAACGGGCCCAGGTTTAGTTCTCCCTCTTGCCTCTGTGATATGACAAACATCCAGACCACAGTCCATCACACAGACCCCGTCCTGGCTCATTGTTGTCCTCTAATATTTGTCACCTTTGTGTCAGAGCTTTAAAAAGACTCCCAGGAGGAGGTGAACAGTGTGACTCTGCCCTCTTTGTTCCTCTTCATGTTGGTGGGATTTTTTTCATCAGCCTGATTCCTGTTAACATCAGCAGCTTCAAAGACTTACACAGAACAGTGAGTAGGCGGTGAGGAGGGTGTGTGTGTGCCTGCTTGTGTAAAACCACTGAGTTCATGAGAGCCCAACAGCTCCTTTGATTTCTTTCTCTTTCTCTTCCTTTATGGCTTGTCCAATCAGATTTCCAGTAACTTGAGGAAATCTTTGTTCTCAGACAGTCTCTCCAGGGTGAATGTCCTTCAGTATGAAAGGGCATGAGAAACATGTAAGCACATTTTTAACATGCATTTATCAATGTAAGACCAAATGTATTAATTTCTCAGCCTTTCAGATCACTGTTCAGCTGGCTTACACTCAGGGTAAATCACAATAAAATAGGGCAAGGGCTCCCACGTCTCACTTTTTCCAACACTGTCTTTAAGCAATACAGAAGAACACAACGGCTTAAAGTCCACGTTTGTCTCACTTTGTCATTTATTTGATACAAATGATCTCCAAACTATTTATTTTAGAGATAATCCACAGAATACAGCACTGTGTTTACTATTTATCTATATTTTTGCAGACAATGGGTAAAATATACCATTTGAAGGTCACATATTTTACCCTTCCTAAACAAGTTTACAATGGTCCTCTGTGTCATTAAGCTTTCCATTATCTACCCTACTTAATCACAGCTTATCCCAGCTGTCGTAGGTACACCCTGGAACAGTTGCCAGCCATTCACAGAGCTGACATAGAGAGACAGACCACCATTCTCACCTTTAATTTAGAGTAATCAATTAACTAAAAGAGAATATTTTAAGTATATGGAAGGAAACTGGAGGAAACCCATGCATGCATGAGGATAAAGTGCCAACAGAAAGGCCCTATCTGACACAGGAGGTGTCAAACCAGCAGGTTTCTTCTTTATTTACTATTTTTTTAACATTCTGCCTTACCGGAAGGTGGAGAGAGACAGTGCATAGATTCTGAAAGGGGGAGAGAGAGCCTGATTGGTCCCTGCCTCTTTGAGCCCCTCACGTCATTGTAGGTTGGAGCTTGGCAAAATGGCTCAGTGTGATTACAGACATTGAATCAGGCCGATTCAGTTGCTGCACGAGGTTACCAACCAGCACACAAGTCTAACTACTTTAATGCTGCAAGGCTTGATTACTACACCTCTGTGAAGCAGTGGCTGAAGACAGACCATGGACACATAAATGTGTATATGTGACCATCAAAGCTTTTTTTAAATATTTTTTGGAAGTCTAACCCAATATCCCAGATGGACCACTCAGTATATTTCACTAGTCCATCTGGGAAGCAGCTCATAGAAAGTATCTGGGAATTGTAAAACCTTTTAAAAGCATATCTGGCAGGTGATTGGATGATCACTCATCAATCCCATTCATTATGGGCCAATCAAAAAATGTAGACAGGTGCTACTGCTGCAGCGTAAAATAAAAAAGTGAGCCCATAGAACAAACTCTCATCAAAACATGTTGCAAGTGGATCAAAAATATCTGCTGTATTTGGAGATGTTTGATGTGCTGTTATCTGTTTTTCATTTAATAAAGAAATGCAGTTCAGATCTGACACAACTGCTACTGAAGCTGTTAGCATCTATGCTAATCTTTGTATGAGCAGTCACTTCCCATTGTTGTCTTGCTCTTGGCTCCCACCTCTTCCTGCTTCAAAGGATTCTGATTGGGCCGGTCCACTTCAGGCCTCTCACAATCGTTGTAGATTGGAGCTTTACCTTTGCTTTGAAACCACTGTAATAGGATATCGCAGAGACAGAATCACAACAATAAAGTCATCATGAGATAACACATTTATCACATGACAAACATGTAATGAAAATCCTAATCTCTGTTAAAACGGTGAATATCAGACACCCCTTGTAAGACAAAAATCAGTGTATTAATCCCCTGGAAAGTCAAAAGATACATATTCTTATTGAGGAAGTGAGAAGAGTAAAACTTTTTGTAACCACACTTACACTTTTAAAAAATTTACTTCAAGCACTGGAGGATTTTTTTTTTTTTTTTGCTGCCTATAAAGAATCAAGTCAGATAGACACAGTAGAGATCAACAAACTTTGGACCAGATTTATATCTCAAAAAACTATTTCAGAGTGCTGCTGGTTTTAAGAAGAACAGAAGCTTTCACTGCAGAAACCTGAATCAGTCAGCACAAACTTCAAACATCATAAAGAAGCCATCACTAGTGTTTGTATAACACTACATTGCATAAAGTAAATCTATAGGTGCTACCGTTGTTAAAACATCATCACCCCCTCCTCTGCCTCTGCTCAGACCCTCAGGTGAGAGGATCACTGTCACTTCTGTCAGCGGCTGTTCAAACTGCGTACTGTCAGTGAAAAGAGCAGAGGCAGCAGTTTCTGGGTGGGTTTTAAAGTCGCTTTAAAAGATTCTCAGTGCTTCAATGAAATGACAAGACAAACAGTGGAAAATGCCTGAGATGCATATGTGAACTCAAACAGATTAAAACACCTTCAGTTCACAAACAGGTTCTCACCGAAACACACTGAAAGTCGACTTTGCACTGACCATATTTCACTCAGCTCTGCAAACTCATTTTGGAGGAATGCTGTTGAACATAAATCTTTATTTACAACATTTAAATGAGCAACTTTTTAAAATCAATAAATCCTAATATTGTTAGTTTTGATGTAAAAGACCTGTGTAGCCAATGAAACATGGCTGAAATTGGGTTCATGATGCAGACCTGAATTCAACCTGTTTTAAACCACATGTCAACACTGAAATCACATTTAGTCCACAGTGAGCATTTGCAGTCTTAACAGATTAGGTAACGCCAACAAATCAAGAATATAAAATGACCGTTTTGTGCCGAACATGCCATCAGAGGATTAAAGTGATGCATTTCTTAAATTCATCTCATTAAAGGGTTAGTTTGTGTTTCTTGAAGTGGGGTTGCTTGAGGCACATGGCACTGATAAATGTGAGTGCCAATAAAGGAACTTGCGAACTTTGTCTGAGGGGGAGATACACGGGGCCGGACAGCAGCCCGTACATAGCAGCTCATGGTGCTACCAAAAGCTTTGTAAGTACTTACAGGATAAAGCTGCTCAAAAAGCCATGTTGGCTCAACAAGAAGGTACAATAAGATTCTTTACAGCTTTTACCTTTTTCTCGACAAAGATCTTGTGTTTAGAACTACTGTATTGGGACGTCGGGGTTATGTATCCCCTGCCATTAGGTGGTCAGGTCATCAGAGGAAAAAACAACACCAAGTTCACTAAAACTGAACTAAAAATGAACAATTTTGACTCTCTCAATGACGACATGCCGTTAGTTGTGGGTACAAGATGATATATTTATGAACCGGAGTATCCCCTGTGTGTTCAACTATTTTGTGATGCAATGAAGGACTATGTATCCTTCCGCCAGCAGCTCCCCTCATTAGATCAGGTAGAGGTCACTGGAGCACAAACCGACATAAATCTCTGAATTTTGGTTGTTGTTTTCAGTATGGACATCAAGACTCACCTCTCTGCAGCAACTGTTTTTTGTGTTTGCAGAACCCATTTTATCGATCAGGACTATGTCACAGTTTGAAGGCTGACTGTAACGAAAGAACTCTGATGAAAGGTCCAGGAGAAGCAGTGTTACTAAGTCCCACTCATGATAGCAATAGACATCCAAGTTTGCGGACATGGACTCACAGTTCATGCATCTGCACCACCAGGTAGCTTGTGATCTGTTCTGTTCCTCCATTCTCCTTCCCTCTTTCTACCTGTGACTCCATCAGGAAAGGTTTTCTGTGCACTCTGGTTCTTAAAGATATCCTCTCTTACCCACAACTACCAGCACGTCGTCATAACTGGAGTCAAAAATGCCCATTTTTAGTTTGTTTTAGTGACTTTAGTGTTTGTTGTTTCCTCTGATGGCGGAGGGATATATAACACCTACGTCCAAACATACTAAAGTTCTGACCACAGGGACATTGTCAAGGAAAAGTTCAACACTGACAAGAATCTGACTGTATCTTATTGTAGAGCCAACATAGTCTTTTTGAGTAGTTCCAACCTGTAAGTGGGTTAATTAAGAGGCTTTTGGTGGCACCATGTGCTGCCATGTACCACCTACTGTCCGTCCCCGAATATCTCCCCTGGGACAAAGCTCGCATGTTGCTTTACTGGCACTCATATTTACTGGTGCCATGGATCTCTTCCAACCCCAGTTCAAAAACCCAAACCAACACTTTAATGTGGGTAGTTCTGATGAAATTCTTGGCTCTCCTCACAGGGGTCATATGTCAGTCAGTTATGTAACTTTGTAACTGGGAACAGATAAGAAGAAGGAAGTGATTTTGACTTAGGCGATGCATGAACTGTAAAGACCTGATAATATAAGACAGAAATCCTCACTACTCTGTCTCTGTAAAGTCTGAGCCATCCTGTGTGAGATAGAGTGCACATAATCAGAAAAGAGCAGAAATGTTTCACATCGTTCAGTTTCAAGCTCTGTTTCTACATCACTTTAAGTAAAACTACAAGCATTCATACAATGGCAGGTAGACCTAAAAAAAAAACTGTAGCTCCTCTGGCTCTCCATCAGGGTGGAGTTACCACAGACTGAAGAAACTAATAAACGCCAATCAGAAGGCCAAATGTGTTAGAGGACGATAAAGTAGAAATATCTTAGATAATTTAATATATTTTTTAGTAAATAAAACTTAACATTTCCATAAAATGTTGTTACAAAGCACTGATTTGGAAATGGGCAGCACAGTGATTGCAGCAGGTAGTGTGTGTGCCTCACAGCAAGAAGGTTGCTAGTTTGAACCCTGTTTCAGTCAGGGCCTCTCGCACATTCTCCCTGTGCATGCATGGGTTCTCTCTTGGCACTCCAGCTTTTTCTTGCAGACCAAAAAACTTGCTCATTAGGTTTTTTGTGACTCTAAATTGCCCTGATGTGTAAGTAAGTGCGTGTGAACATTGTCTGTCTCTCTATGTGGCCCTGTGATTGGCTGGCAACTGGTCTATTGTGTACCCCACCTCTTGCCTAGTGTCAGCCGGGTTACGTTTCAGCCCCCTGTGAGCCCGAGAGGGATGAACCGTGTAGATAATGGGTGGATAGATGATTTGAAAAATCAAGTGGTTTTGTTAGTGCTAACAAGAAAAATGTGTACTTTAGTTAGTTTTTCATTTCTTTCAAATTGTGTTTGGTTAATTGGATTTGTATAGTCTATATTTGTTTAAAGGTCCCATGTCCTGCAAAATTAAACTTTTTGCTTTTAATGTAGTTAGAAGGAGAGTACACAAAACATTTTACTAAACTCTCAGTTCATGTAGAAATGCACTATGCCTGAGTAAAGAAAATGCCCCTTAAAACGCTGTTTTTACTTACTGGGATTTATGATGTCATAGCTATACAGTGTCCACCTACATGTGAGTTTTCTGCCCATCACAGGCAGACTTCATAACTATTTTGAAAGTCCACTCCACTCCTTGTACCCCCTCAGGCATCATTTCAGGCACCAACTAGCTCAGACTTCATTATCATAGCCTCCTGTGGCCTCCCTGCTGTTTAATAAATATTGACCTTGTTTTGCCTGAATCCTAGACTGTATTTCAAATTTCGGCCCCTTCTGGGATTGAGTTTGACACGCCTGCTCTACAGAAAAGTTTCTTTTTTTATTCAACTTAAATCAAATCCTTCCTCAATAGACACCCAAGACATGATGTAAACAAACACACCAGGACATGGGACCTTTAAAAAAAGTTATATGAATTTAGTGCTGACATCAGTACCGTCGGTATTTTTCTGCTTCAAAATGGATTTTTGCCACACTGTTATCACCTTTGTATGTGTGGAAAAGTAATTATGTTGTGCTCCCTTTAGTGTTAAGTACCAGCCATGGAGAGAGGAAAATAAGAGTAGTGTAGCAAAGTGATCTGTGACACAAACAGTTCACTCTAATCCCATCTTCATAGAAAAAAAAATCAAGAGCAATCATCATTAAACTACAAACAGATTTGCAGTTTATTTGTCTGCGTGTGAGCAACACAAAACACGATTACAAATAAAAGTAAATTTAGCAATAAAAAGGCCACAATCATCTTACACAAACAGCATGCAGGACTCCATCAGGTTACATGTGAGCAGCCAGCTGACTCAATCTCTTAGAAAAGACCTCTTAGAGACACGCCTAATATCAGCATGTCAACACAAGTTCATGTTTGAGCGAATGAAGCTGTCTGATAAAAATTATGTCAACCAGCCAAAGACAACACACTCCAGCCTGTGTGTGTCTGCTCTACAGTCAGTCAAATATGTGAGCGCTCCTCCTGGAAACCCATCTTTCAGTCTTTTTTAGATATCTTACTAATGATGCGTCTCCACCAAGCAGTCCAGTTAGGTCCAGTAAACACAGGTCCTGCTTGTGTTTCCATCACTATCTGTAGACTGTAGACTGTGTGGCTCCACCCATCGGGGTCAGAGAGGCTCCCAGACAGAAGGGCTCTGCAAAGAAGGACGTACAGACGGGTCATTTTGGCACTTTTACCAGCTCTTAATCCTTGCAACCCCAAGCCATTATCTATCTATCTTCTGCCTGGACTTTTTTTTTCTTTTGCAGAAATGCACATAAAACCTCAACCTTTTCAAGCATAATCAAGTTCAAAACATCCCTCCTTTCAGGACAACCTGGGCCATCAGAACAGTTATGCTGTAATGTTGTCAGATTAATGTATTTAAAGTTGTATGACCAGGGACAAGAAAAAAGAATCAAATAAAAGTTAAAAACAACAGTACCTGACCAACATTGCACACAGATCATTGATGATTCATCATCTGAATTTTTTTTTATCAAGTCTTTGCTACTAGGAGAATAAAATATATCAAAACTATATTCACGACAAAAACTATGTACCCTTATTCCTCCAGGCAATTTGCAGTGTATCATACAGAACTGAACTGGACCAACTGGTATAATATAAACAGGCACGGACCCACCACTAAGGCAAAGTAGGGCGATAGCCTTAGGCCCCCAAATTCCTAAGTCAGCCACTGAACGTATATTAAGAGTTATCTGAATTCTTTGTTGGTGAGGATTAGATTCTGATTTGAAGCTACCTAACGCTTTCAGAAAATCTGGCATGGATTCTTAAAGTAAGATAATTCAATTTGATCTGAAGGTCTGTTGGCTTAAAACTAAGAGATGAAAGAAAAAAACAAGAATGTGGAGGTTGTTCAGCTCTGCTGAGCAAGTAAATAAGATCAGACAACTACAAATAGACATTAAGTTGTATACCATACCAAAAGAATAGCATTAAAATGCTTTATGTTACATATTTTAAAAGTGGAGTGGGCAGAAGTGTTACCTCATTTATTACCTCTCTTTCCTCATAAATCACTGACAGTTTATTTTTCAATCAACTTCCTCATTAAACAAATGTTATACAATAATATGAATTAATTCTGACAAACTTTCTGTTTAAGTTTATCTTCAATAAATCCTTAAGTGTGTGCACAATAAATAACAACATAGATAAACAAGTGGCAATCCCAATTTGTGATCTTCAAACACCTTCTTTGTTTCTGTAACTCTTGAAAAACATGTCTTTGTGTGTCTTTTTCTAAATTGACTCATGTTTTGACACTGCTTGAGCTCCTCATTCAGACTGTCCGATAGTTTTACTCCACAAATGAAAACTCAAAAACTTTTATTATATTTGATATTTGGTTGTACTCTGGTTTAAAGAGTTTCTCCTTCCAAAGTGTAAAATAAAACTCATCTTTGTCTGAATGTTCAGATCAACTTAAAATCAATATGAGGATGGTGAAGATATGAAAGTGTTACCATCTAAATGTACTGAGCCTTTAGAAAAAGAGAAGAAGACTTACTTCATAGATCCCTCACACTAAAATCTTTTTTATACTCTTTGCTGTTAAAACATGCCACACACATCGGCTGAAATACAAACACACAAACAGGTCCCACTATCATAGTCGGGCAGAGAGATGTCTGAGTGATTGTTGCTCCCAATGAAGCACTGGCCTGGCAGTTTTTGGGGTCCAGAGCCAAGGGCACTTTGGCAGTGCTCAGGGAGTCAGCTGGCACCTCTGCAGCAGCCACAGTGACTTCCAGACAGGATCTGATTATACGGTAACTTGAACTGGCAACCCTCCAGCTATTCTTTTTGGACACGGCTACTACTGTACCATATGTAATTAGGTAGTAAAACCTAAAACCTTTGACTAACTGGTTTGAGCCAGCGTGTGTTTGACAGCCAGACTTCATTAATCAAGTTTGATCATCAGTTTGAGTGCATGTCAGATTGTTTTCGTGTCAGTGTACAATTTCCCTGAAAAAGAGAAAATAAGAGTGATGACTAAGATAAAATGATTAGTATGCAGCTTCTTCCACAGAACTGATAAAACAGGCTGAATTTCCTGTAAAAAATAGGGGGCTGTTTGCCAAAGAAAACACACCTCATTTTTTCAGAGCCTCTTGGCAGCTGCACACTCACACCTTTGATCGTGGAAACATATTTATGGGGTAATTATCCGCTATTAGAACAGAAAACACAGTAAGTTCAACTCAAGATGGTTGATCCAGAGTGCTCAGTGCCTTTTTCATCATTTTCAAGCCTTTATTGCATAGGGCAGAGTGGATAGACTCGTGAAAGGTGGAGAGACAGCAGAGGGGGACGCCTTACAAGTTGGCATCAGGCAAGAATTGAACCCAAGTCAGTCAAAGCATATATGAGATGAACTGTATGAACATCTGCTTGAAATCTTAATGTTAAAGTTCCTGTGAGAAAATTTCAGATAACGTCCAAGAGGTATGTTTGATGTCCTCACCTATCCAGCCTTGTATATATGCGTTATCTCATACTGCTGTCTTTTTACAGAAAAGCAGGTTCAAACCACTCTTGTGTCTGCAGATGGTATGGATTTGTTATGTAACTTTTAGCAAGAAGGTAAAGGTGTACATTGCACAAATTGTTGGAATTTTTCTCTAGCACTGGTGCATCATATCGTCACATCAACATTAAAATTGTTCTTCTTCCTCTTTCTTTTATTTTAGAAATTTTAAGCAAGTTATGCTCAAATATTAAGGAAATTAGATCTACCAACTAGTGTTTTTTTGCCTTAGAAAGTCAAAAATTGCCCGACAGTGAAAGTTCAGAAGTGGGTTAAGAAGAAGCCAAGCTGGGATGTTTTTGTGGCAGTGAGCTTGGAGTAGATATAGCGAGGGATAAACATGTTAACCTGAGAAGATGACCTTCAAAGTCCATAATTTAATATATTAATCCTTGAGTCAGAGAGGACATGTGTGTAAAAATTAGGAAAATCCCTCCAAGAGTTCTAAAAAATCACACTCACATGTAAGACATGATCATGGGACCTAAGGTTCTTCACCTTTGACCTCCAAGAGCCAATAAGTCCATCTGTCAGAGAGGACTTTTATTAAAGTTTGAGGGTAAGCCTTAAAAGCATGCTTGAAATTGCATTCACGATTGAGAGGAGGTGCGGAGGTACAGTCTGTGGTGCAGTCTGATAGTGCGCTTGGTTGATAATTGGAAGGTTGCAGGTTTGAGCCCTTGGGCAAGACACTTAACCCCATGTTGGTCCCGTGTAAATGGGCATGAAAGTGTGTGAATGTGTTAGTTGAAACTGATGGACAACTGGCATAAATTGTTTTTAATCAATTATTCGTACACTATTGCCACAGCTATGAGGACCAGCTTGATCAGGTCACTCGAAAAAGAAGAAACTCTCAAACAAGAGTCACAATAAGATGTCATACATTGAAAATATTGTAGCTGCTTCTAAGTTGAACCGCCATGTTGTCGTTTATTAGTAGCTTACAAATAGCTTTCACTCTCGCCGATTACATTTAAGCTTAAAACATGGTGAAAAGTAGGTTTGTTTGCTAACATTATCTCAAAAAAACAGAACATGTGAGCTTCATAATTCATTGTTCTCCAAAGAGCTTATCATCAGCAATGACTCAGAACAGTGAAAGATCCTAAAGGCTTTTAGTTGGCTTGCATTTGAGGGAATTTCCGTGCTGGCATACAATGCTACGTCATTCCTGCACCACTGTGCAGTGCATCCCTGAGTCAGGCTGTAGTGTTTGTAAAATTTCTGCAAAGTATTCTTCAGACTATGTGTTTCAGAAATTTCACTTCTTTAACCCTTAAAATCATTCACTTCATCCTTGACTCAGAGAGGGCATTTGGGTAGAGTTTGACTATGTTGAAATATAATACCTCAAGCCAGCGCGGTACCATTCATTTTCACACTATCATTATTTTACAGGCCTCTCAATTTTCATTCAAAGATAAAAATATATTGATGATAACACATCTCTTACACATCTTTTATGCCAATCTTTTCATCTTCTTTGGATCAAAACTGGAAGAAAACATTAAACCAAAGGGGGGAAAGTATGTTAGCTTTAACTTTCACATCAGTTCTTTCATAAAGAACCTCTGACATGTGGTTAAGCAGAGAGCAAACAGTGTGTTCGGTGGGTTAAAAATCTGTCAGGACTTTTGTCCTCTGGCGAGGGTGAGGAGGCGTTTGGGTGTGCCTGAGATAATACAAGCGGATAAAAACCTGTCCTGTGTGCTCCAGGAATGAAGAACAAACCACATGTTGTTTGCAGACACGCTGCCCTGATTACAGCTATGAATGGTTTCAACACTTAACTGCTAATGAGTGATTGGAAAGATCAGGTAACGCTAACTGTGGCCACAAAGAGGGTGACAGGAAGGAGCTCCTGAAACTTTTAATTAATGGTTCCAGTTTAATAGTGCTCTGATATCTTTAAGATGAGAGCACACATGATAGAATCTGGAGTCTTTCATCATGTTTTTGTGAATTTAAGGCTGGAGTGTTGTCAGAACTTTATGGTTTAATACAACAGGTTATGTTCTCTTTGTGGATTACAGTAATAACAAAGTCTGCTCTCTATACTGTATTTACACTTTGTTGTAGTATTTTTATGTGTGTTTTACACCAGTTTTATGCCCCTGTGCTGACAACAGCCCGGGGTGAAGATAAGTTCTCAGGTTGCCTTTAGGATAGATAAGTTGTGCGGATACGCCTGAATTCATCTCCACGGCCCTGTGTCACATGCTCATCCCTTGCTTGCAAGCACAGAACCTTTCGATGACTTTGAAGGAATTTCTGTAAACTTTGCAAAAAAGTCCACCCTAACTTAAGGATGAACTGATAAGATATTTGTAAGGTCAAAGGTTCACTTAAGTCCCTTACTTATCACTTACTATAATCTCAGTATCTCATGTAGGGCCACAAGGATTTTCCTCACTCTTTGAGGACCTTCTGATTTACAAGTAAACTAATTGGAAAGGTCAAGGCTAAGGTCTTTGGGCCTCATGTTCTCTCCATTACCCCATTCACACATGCAAAAGAAATTATCTAGACTTTACCTCAGGCGAGCCAGGTTTTTCACCTGGACTTAACCTTCCACCCCCCTGATATTTTCTCCATGTAAAGTCTGAGTGAGCAGATATAATCAGGGAAATTCACTGAGATAAGGGAGACTTGACAGGATGGATAAAAACAGCCACAGTTGCAGGAAAGATGATTTTATTGTAAGGAGGGTAATATAAGCTCAGAAGTATCTCTGGATATCAGAAGTGTTGTTTCCACTGCACATCATCAACGTTCTGTAGATCATCTGCTCTAAAACGTTCACCACTGGGTCTCTCGCACATACAAAGAGCCTTCTTACTGCTGTTGGATACGGAGCTAAAACACTGCAGCCACCCAGTGTAACATTCGTGCACGTAGACACGCTGAATCATATTCACTTCTAGGTGCTACAGGGCTCCTCTCAACTCTTTCATTCATGCTGATGAAACACTTTTTAACATGTAACACTGAAGTTTGGATACAAATTGTGATCATAACATAAAGCTCTGCTGCTGTTTATGAACACTGACTTCCACCGCACATTTTTATTTCTTAAGTTGTGTGCTGCCTACCAATGACCCCCTTCCACCTGAGAGGAGCAAGTGGGAACAGCCACGTCAGGGGAATACCCTGTTGGACTACCTGGACATTACGATGTAGATATCAGGGAACAACTGCCTAGGTTTTTGGATACGAAAGGTCAAAGGCCAAGATCTTTGGGTTCTCATGTTTTTCCCTTGCTTGTAATACAGTCTCCAAGAATTCTGAACAGAGTTTCTCTGAAATCTGCAAACACATCTTCTCTGACCCAAGAATGAAGTGATATGATTTTGGATGTTGAAGGTCAAAGGCTGAGGTCAGTGGGTCTCGTGCTCATTCCTTTCTTGTGAATATAATATTTAAGAGATAATTGCACAACCTTAATCAACATTTATGTTGAATTTAAAGCACCTGTAAGGTACCTCTTAGATAGAATCAGTATATTTTATCAGAGTTTTTCTCAAAATCTCACCCAGCTAACAGTCAAATGCATCACTTATTGTTAATCTTTGCCACAGATGTTTTTCACTTTGCGTGCAGTTATTTATCTTGTGTGATTCCTATCATGTGGCAACAGTTTTAGACATAAAAAATAAAGTTAAATAAATATTAAGTCTTTATGCTGACGGGCTTATCTAGTTTTGTAACTCATTTACAGGCATCAGTGTGACATTTAACTTGTTAAAAAAAAATCATGTACACTTTTGTTACTTATATGTTTGTTGTAATTAAAAGGAGTTTCTTTCACTGTCACTTATAAACTATAAACAATTTAGCTTGATACAATCAAGCTTCTTCTTCGACAAATAAGAGCTTACAAGGAGCATCCCAGATATACAGGATACTCATTAGATGACTCAAGAGCAACTCAGCAAGGCCAGACAGTGCAAATCAAAACTGCTGCACATTCAACGTACTGCTAAACCAGAAACTCAGAAAAGAAACAAAAAAGAATCAGCAGAGGAGACATTGAAAGATTAATGATTGTAAATGTAGATTGAAATTTAAAAAATCACTTTGAAAATGTAAAAATAGAGGCCAAAAAGAGAAAGAAAAACTTCCAATAAATAAGGTACAATAAAAAGGGTAAAATAAGAACTGTTACATCATATTTCTGTTTGTTTGCTCTGGACCAGCTGTCACTTGTTCAAAGGTTGAGTTTCAGTTCAGGATTAGAGAAATAATTCTGGTAAAGATTAAATAAAAGTATGAGGTATGAGGGGATCAGTGAAGAAAGAATTTTGTCTATGAAGTCTTTATTATAACGATTAATGTGAAAGAAAGATACTTAATCATCCTTTTTTCTAAATTGGACAGATATTAATGAGGGGAGGTATTCAGGGGCTCGTTGAGCAGAGAGGGACGGGCGTGGTGCCTGCAATGGAAACAGCATTAAAAAACATTCCTGGCTCGGTGCTGGAGTTTCAGGCCGACGAGGAACAAAGTGAGCAATATCCTGCAGGAGATTTAACAACAGGAGGAGCTGAGGGAAGAAATCTTCAGCACATAAGTGGGAAATGAAAGATTTATAAGGGTTACGTCGAGTAAACTGGTGTGAATGGACTGACATTTACAACACTTACCCATGTCTGTCAGTGTTTATGTTTATTTTTATAAACAAGCACAGACATATTGTGACATATTTGCAGGACCATGGGAAAATTACCAAGCACAGAACACAGTTAACAAATAGGTATTAACATTTTTACAAAGTCTTTTGCTGATGTTTTGTCAGACACAATGTAAGTTTGCAGGGCAGCAGATCCATGGTAAGTTCCTTCCTCCTCAGGGACGTTTCTGACAGTCATTGCAAACATCGCACATTTTCAGCCTCTGATGTGGTTTAAATTTTATCAGCCTGAAGCCTCAAGTAGTTGCCTTTCCCTGCCTGTAGACAAGATGAGCGTAACAGAACATGCTACAAAACAAACAAAGATCCAGGATGGAGAGGGAACTTGTTTTAGCTCAGATATGATTGATATTAAATTTAAAAAAGGGGCAGAACTGTGATAGAAAGCAGGTAGTGCGTGTGCCTCACTGCAAGAAGGTTGCTGGTTCGATCCCTGTGTCGGTCAGGGCCTTTCAGTTCGGAGTTTGCATATTCTTCCTGTGCCTGTGTGGGTTCTCTCTGGGCACTCCGGCTTCCTCCCACAGACCATAAATGTGCTTATTATATGATTAGTGACTCTTAATTGCCCTTGGATATGAGTGCAAGCGTGAATGGGTGGCCCTGCGATTGGTTGGTGACCGGCTCAGGATGGACCCCGCCTCTCACCCAATGTCAGCTGGGTTAAGCTCCAGCTCACATGTCCCCCAAAAGGAAAAGCGGTAAAGGCGATGAATGGATAGATGGATTAAAAACGTGTTAATTAAAAATGTCAAATGGACTTGAGCTTGCACAGCACTTTGGACAGGAATTATGCAGATAATTCTCAGACACACAGCTAAAGTGACAGACTGTAATCATACAAACTGGATCAGACAAGTCACACTCAAGGCCAATGGGCCAAATCAAGTGTGATATAATTAAATACGACTCATGAGATTATTTCATATGTCTATTATTAATGATGCTCTTTTAATGGCCCTCTGTTAAATACCTTTCCCACCATTCATTCTACAAATCCCATAATGCATTGCAACAGGATTTTATGCCCTTGGATAGACCTGTGAAAGGGGAGACAGCAGGAAGAACATTCTGCATATGGCCCACAGGCAGGAGTCAAACCCTGGCCGGCAGAGAAATACATGACTGGTTGCTTTAGCTCTCCGCGAAACGATGCCGTGAGGGGAGTTTTTAACAAACTTTTAACAAACTGTACAAACTTTGTACATTTTTAGCTACTGCAGTCGTTCAAGTTTCATAGCCCAGGAGGTGTCCCATAGGCCCGGGGTTCTAAGCAGTTGCCCGCCCTGCCTGGTGACAAGTAACACTTTTGACATGATGGTGTCAGGCAAAATGATTTGCAGCACAGGTTTTTACCTTGTCAGAGAAAAGACCTAAATGATTAAAACATCTCACAGTGAAAAAAGAAACAGGGCGAGAGTAAATAAAACTCTGCTGACAAGTGAACAGGACAGATCAAAAACAATATTAGATGCCCCCCCAGATTTAAACATATACAGATGAATATTTTCCATCGAACACACATAACCCCATACAAACTCCATAAAATGAACCCCAGTGAGTCAGAACTCTGCTGGCATGGCTGTGGTAATAGATGATCCCTAATGCATATGTTTTGGCAATGCCCAGAAATAAGAACATTTTGGGAAGGAGTTCAAAATAAAAGAGCCTATGTTTGATATTAAATGAGAACATACTATTACACCCAGAGGTGTGCTTGTTGGGAGCTAAAGTGGTTGGTGTTAAATCTGACACAGTACAGCGCCTAGTAACATTAGCGTTAATGATGGAGCCTCAACTCTGCAGGGGCTCTACAAAGATGGACTAGATGGACTATGGACATTTATTAAGGAATATATAAACAAGAGATACGGAATTTAGATGATGAACTGAGATCCTGAAGAAGTAAAATGTATTTCTATGGCACAATCTCTGTTGTTTTTGTTTTGTTGTGATCTTTTTTGTGTGTTTTAGTTTTCTGGATCTGTATTGTGTATTGTCTTTTTCTTAAGCATATAAAATGTTAATTAAAAAAAAATACATACATGTATGTATATATGTATTCATTAGATGCCCCATTTTTTCAGTGATGCTAAAGGGACCATAAACCACATTCCTCACAGGAGTTTTCATCACCATACACAGAATGGATTCAGGAGCTTTAATGGACTCAACATAGTTGATATAATTATAAGTAAGTATAAATATAATATATAAGTCAGAAATAATATTAAAAACTGAGCTGCCAAATTGCTCTGAAGTTTCAGAGAAACAGGAACACTTGATCATTTTTGTCGTCAGATATTATGAGCTGTGGAGCATCAGCACTTTCGACTTTCCCTGAAGCTGAAGCTGCTCATCAGGACACTTACGCTCTCTTTCACCTGCTCAGCTGCTGCAGAGCTCTGAAGGGCGTCTTTGGAAACTTCAGGAAATTTGCCACTGTGGACCTGTCCCTCAGCTTTTATCACGGTGAGAACGTAAACACCATTCCTGAGTGTATTTTTGTGCAGCCCTCTAAATTCAGTTGACTGCAGTCCAGTCAGACTTTGTTGGTGGGTGTGGGGGCTGTTAAAGAATGACTGGAGGCTCTTCACGCTGTTGGCTGCAGTTAAACTCCTCCTTAATGCTTATTGAGGCCCATGGACTATTTTCAACTGCTTAACAACATAAATTTTCAACACTTCTGTAAAGAGTTTATAACTAATTACTGAACAGCCTGGACTCAAGAAGCAAAACCAGGCCATAGGCCAGAATACTGCTCATATCTTTATAGGTTTTACATGCCTGAAAGTGTTGCTGTGGGGTGGGTGTCAGACAACAAGATTAACAACACTCTGCCACCTTCTTTCTTCTACAGTTTTGCAGAATGTTCACAGTGAGAAAGACTTCAGACTGGTAGCTGGTTAAGATTTTAGAACAGCACTTGTGCATGTACAGGACAGGATCAGCAAAGAGTGAAGAGCTGCTGCTTTGCTGACAGAATTCTCAAAAGTTGAAGGGTCCTTGCAGGATTACGGGAGTTTCACAAGTTTGGGAAAACTTTTTATAAATGTCCACTTTGACCAAAGGAAGAGCTTTGTTGTTTTTGGGAGGGTCACAGGTCAAAGTAACCTCGTGCAGCAGCTGGACTAGCGTGATTCAAAGTCTGTGATCATGCAGATCCATCTTGCCAAGCTCCTATCTACAACATTTGTGCTCGGCCCAAAGTGGGACGGCCCAATCAGAGTCTTTTAGAACAGGAACAGGAAGAGGTGAGGGAGACAAGCAAGACGACGGCAGGAGATGACTGCACTTATAGAGATTAGCATAGATGCTAACAGCTTCAGCGGCAGTTTTATCAGATTTTAACTGCATTTCTGTATTAAATGAAAAACAAATATCAGCACTACAAACTTCTCTACAGCAAGGATATTTTCATTCCATGTTTTGACCTGAGTTTGTTTTACGAATTGACTTATGTTCTGTAATGCAGTAGTGCCCACCTACTGCATTATCTTATTGGCTTGTAATAATTGTTGATTGATGGAACAATCATCATCTGAAAAGTTCTGCCCCCTAAACACTTTCTATGGGCTCTCTGCCAGATGGATTAGTAAAATATTTTGAGTGGTCCATCTGGTGTGTCAGGTTGCAATACTATGCTGTGGCAAGTACCATGACAGTCACCAAAGCTATATTCACACTGCAGGCAAAAAGGCCCAAATCGGACTTTTTTTACCCATGTGACCCATATCGTTCTGTTTTTCAACCTCACTCTGAACAGTCATGTCACATTTTACCCAAAGTTATGAAAGTGAGACAGACGTCAAAGATCTGTGCTAAAAGACAACAGAAATATAGATGAACCCTCTGTCAGTGAAGCCCCTCACGTCACAATCCCACCGCTCCTCCACACATCCCTCCGTACACAGGTGACAGCCACTGCGCCACAAAATCTTCATTGTTACAATGTCTGCTCTCTTTTTTCCTCAGTCCTCTTCTCCTTTGTCATAATTTAGCCAGCTCCTATTGCACAAAAAAAATCATCCATATTTACTTTACTTTACTGCGTGTGACTTCTTCTGCACATGCAGGTCACTTCAGGGCTGTAGATGGTTAATTCTGAAGTCTGATGACAGTAACATTTAATTATAATGTGAACAACCATGTAAGATAATTGGATTTCAACAAAAAAACATCAGAATTCAGCATTAAGACCTGCATTGTGAATGCAGCCATATTTTTTAAAGAATAGCCATTAGGTCAGATGGTTTTAGCTTGTTTTTTAAGATGATGTTTTTATTTATCACTATGTCTGTTAACTTTGATCAACTACAATCTTATAAAGTAATATTCAAGGGAAAAAAACAGAATTTCATTTGTTTCTTCTATCTTGCTGTGTTATATCATCACTTTTTGTCAGCATTAAGTCATTAACTGTTTATCTTCTTTGCACCACGTGCTTTGTTTGCGAACAGACGCTTTTTATGAGGTTTAAGTGTGGACACGTTTATCATACTTTTAATGCTTTATGACTGAGGACAGGATTCAAATAAAGTCTCCATCTGTTTATGATCTTGCACTTGAGAAATACGAAACTAGTGAAATAGGATCATGATGCAGGAAGTTAAGAGTGTAAATAAAAATTTAAAGATGTTTGAAAATGACGGCTTAGGAAAAAACTGAATTTCATTTCATCCACTAAATGAAACAGAATTTCATTTATTTCTTTTATCTTCTGTGTTATATGATCACTTTTTTGTCAGCATTAGTTCAGTAGTTGTTTGTCTTCTTTGCACCACATGCTTTGTTTGTGTACGGCAGTTTTTATGAGGTTTAAGTGTGAACATGTTTGTCATACTTTTTATGCTTTATGCCTGAGGACAGGATTCAGATTAAGTCTACACCTGTTTATGATCTAGTTCCTGAGAAATATTAAACTAGTAAAGTAGAAATCAAGATGCAGGAAGTTACGTGTGGAATAAACAATTAAAGGTATTTGAAAATTAAAGCTTCACCTGAAAGATTTATTGCATGAATAGTTCCAGTTGTGCTGCACAGAGCAGTAATATGAAATATAAAGAGCAGTACTATATAAAACTCTTAAACTTGCATTGCTCATCACTTCGGAGAAAATGCTCCTGAAAAGGCTCTGTTTTACTTTCTTGTGTTTATTACATCATAGCTATACAAACTCCACCTACAGGTGTGTTTTCTCATCACAAGCAAAGTGTCATAAAAGTCCTCTTCGCCGCCTGTTACCCCATCTCCGCCATCCCATCAACACCTCAGTTAAAGCAGAGCCGTCCTAAGATCTGAGTGTTTCCAAAGGGGAGGGAAGAAGAGCTGCATCTGATCCTCTACAGAGAGAAAATGTTTAATTTTCTTTTTATTCAGCTTAATCAAAACCTTTCTAAATAGTCACCCAATATGTAAACAGTCACCAGGACATGGAAACTTCAAACAAACAAACAAACAAACAAACAAACAAATCAAAGACTGTTTGATCAGTCAAGAGATGTATTTTATGTCATACACAGTGCAGATCCTTACATTTACATGAGATATTACACAACAAACAATACTGTGTTCAAATACCTCATCAAAAGCAACATAGGTGCCAGTGTTTAGGTTTTATATTTTCACCAGCAACTGGCTTCTTATCAGTATGCTGATTAGCAACATACATGCTTTTTATTTGTGATTATTTAATGCCTTTAAGAACCATGATCTTTAATAACTCTGCTTTGTATTGGCGTTATGAAAAAGTAACACAATAAGAATAACCATTCTGTCATGATTACTCTTAGAAAAAGTGGTCTATTCTCCACAGCAGTACTTTCCAGAATGTTAGCCCCATAAACACTGCAAGTGGGCCACAAGGGATCATTAACAAAAAATGAAAAAGTGAAAATACTTAAAGATACCTTTGTTATGATTCAGATAGTTTTGGGTTATTTAGTTGTTTTATTTTGTATTATGTTCCTTCTTTAGACCTCTTGTGTTTCCTTTTTTACTGTCATGGTTCTGTTCCTCATCTTAGTTAAGTTACCCATTTTGTGTTCAGGTTTTGTGTCTTGTCATGTGTTTCCTGTTTTATTTTGAGTTCCCTGTGTTCCTTGTGGTGTTTTCCTGCTCTCCCTTCTGCGTGCCCCTGATTGTGATTCCCTCCACCTGTGTGATTGTCTCACCTGTGCTTGCTGTTTTCCCAGTGTATTTAGCCTCTTCAGTTTCCCCCTTTGTCTGTGTTGGGTCATTTGTCTTCCATGGTCACCAAGTCTTCAGTGCCTCAGTGTTCCTCCAGTGTTCCTCCTGTTTATAGGTATTCTGTCTGTTTTTGTTGGACATTTTGTAGAGACTTTGATTTGCCTTTTTGACTTCTGCCACCAGTGTTTATTAATTGTTTAATTTGACTCTTTATAGAGATTTTGTGTTTTGTACTTTTACACCTTGGAAGAGTTTTTTTGTTTTATATTTTGGACTTTTTGTAAGAGATTACTTTTGGACTTTTGATCCCTTTGAGTTTATAATAAAGTGTTTTTTGTTATCTGCATTTGGGTCCTTCACCTTTGCCTCTTTTTGTTAGTATTTGGGTTTCAAACCTTGACAACCTTTTGATTATCACAAATTAGATAGTTTTTTTTTTTTTTTAAGAAATAATCAAAAAATCCAAAAGGAAATTCTGAAACATGTTTGAGCCTCTTTAAGACGCATTAACTAGCATAGAAATGCAGTCCTGTCAGTGTGATCACAGACTGTGAGTCAGAAACCCATCATGCCCCTCTCGTCCAAAAAGTTATGGCATGCTTCTGTGAAGGGATGTTGCAGTTGGCAAGTCTTTAACAATAATGCTGTAAATCTTAGTGACGGTAAACTCTTACTGCTTAACAAGCATAGAGCACCATTTTATCAGTATAACGTCACCTTTACACAATCAGTCTTACTTTGATTATCATGATTGTAATAAGTCTTATTAGTGCTGTAGTTTAGACTATCAGTCCTCTCCATATAATCGTTACAGCTGTAAATGCTTTCATCAGACCGGCTGACTTAACGGTTTCTTATCCTTGCTTTGCTGTAAGAAAAAAATCCCACCCTGCATTTCATTTTTCACAGTAACTTTGTTGATATAAGTTAATAAAATCATGACCATTTTACCCCCTCTTCATCAGCCTTTTCAAGAACTTCAAACAGTGACGTTACAACCTGCTGACAGAAAACTGTCCTTGTGTTCATGGACCTCAATCTTTCCGATCAAAGTAATTCTCCTAATTTCAAACAAGGTTTCATAAACTTGTTAGACTTTATGCTGGTGTAAATTTCAGCAGAAGTGTTAGTCCTCAAATACCTACTATTTGATACTCAATATGCAAGTTTTCTTGTTCAGACAGATATACAGCTACAAGGTGACGAGGTAGAGCTGTAAGTGGGTCGAAACTGATAATGGGAGTGATGCTTACATTTGAAAAGGGAAAGAATGAAATGTGATATTTAATGCTGATAAACATTTGCTGGATAAAGCACAAAAATGTCATCAGTTCATAGCTAACACCAAACCATTTCTATGTTTCCAGTAAATCAGCATTCGCCAACCTCTGAATATTCCCAAGAATCATTATTGGCCCCTGAGATGCCAGATTTGTCCTGGTTGTCTCCCTCCAAAGGAATTGGTCTTCCTGGTTCCAGAGTTGGCTGAGGTTTGAAACCTGTCATTATATATAATCAAACATGTCTTATTCACCTGTCATTTCCCTTTCTTCATACTGCGACCACACCCATCATCACTTAGGCATGCTGAGTTTTATGACTATGGGTGATGAATGTGTCCAGACAGGTCACGCACATGGGCCTGGCTCCAAGGCTGACACCAGCAGGTGGCCAAAAATGGTTGGTAGACTGTTTAATCATCTCAAAGTCCCACGCTGAACAAAGGCATCATCTGATTTATGTTTTAGGGCAGGTACCTGTTTCATCATCGTCTCTAAATAATTTTGCCTCAACGATTCTCAGGGCAAACAATAGCTCAGAATTATTATCCTCTGTGTCACTGAACTGATAATTATTCTCCATGCCTGCTCACGCTGAAACATACTGTAGATCTCTAAAAAGCTGGGGGGCTGTTTTGAAATGTAAGTAAAAACAACTGGATGGTTTGAAAAACTTTGGCACCCGATGGGGGCGCCCAATTTGGCACCATCCCTGCCCATGGGTGTTGCATCAAATCACTTGTATTTTTTTTTTCTTGGTGAAATGATTAACCCCAAATTGCTCCCTCTGCTTTTTCAGAATCATGTAAAAGTATTTAATGAACAGGATAGTTTTATAATGATGGACAATGTAGCCAGAATTAGTGTTTGAAAGTTGCGTAAATGGATGAGATAAAAAGTTACGCAAAAATGTCCGCTCTGACTTAAGAATAAACTAGTTACATTGTTGGATCAAAGGTCAAAGTTTAAGGTCAGTGAGGCTGCTGTTCATCCATTTATTTTAAACATCATGTCTTAAAAACAAATCGAAGGTCAAACATAAATTAGATATTGAAGGTTGAGGTTGAAAAGGATGAGATCTGGTATAATCATCTTCTGCTTTTTAATCTGACGTCTGAAGAATGTTTATATGAGATTTTTTTTTAACAAACATTGAACAAACATTCACTCAGACTCAAGGATAAGGTGAATAGATTTTGGAGGTCAAAGCTTAAGAACTCAGGGCCTCATGGTAAGTGTTTGGAAAGTTACTCAAATATTGCAATTAATACTTTCCACCCAAGACTCCTTATCAAAAGTATTACTCAGCTCAACTCAACTTTATTTACAGAGCATTTTAAATACAGATTTTGAGCCAAACTCAACTGGTATCTCAAAGAATGTCTTGAAGCATTTCTGTCGGGCTTAGCACAAATGTCCATTCTTACAAAAGAATGACAATATTAGAGGTCAAGGGTCAAGAACTTTGGGCCTTAGGATCATCTTTTGAACATAAAACATTAACCTTAAAAATGCTGTGAAGGATTTTTGTCAAACTTTGCATGAATGTCCACCCTGATTGGAGAAATTTAGTTGGATTTAGGAGGTCAAAAATCAAAGACATAAGTCCTTAATAACACTTTAGGGAGACATTGCATGAATGTCTACTCAGACATGAGGATCAATTGATTTGATTTTGTAGGTAGAGGGTTGAGGTGATGGAGTCTCATTTAATTGCTTGCTTCTGATCATATGTTTGGAAAATTCTGAGGCATTTTTGACCAGCTTTGCTCAGCTGTTCACTCCAACTCAGGATTGTACTGATTCAATTTTGGAATAAAAGTTCCAGAACTTTGGGCCTCGTAATCGACTTTTGCTTGAGAGTATGATATTTCAAGGGCTTGCAGGGACTTTTTTGTCAAACCTTGCACAAATCAAAATTCTTATTAAAGACTGAACTGAGTAGATTAAAGGTCAAAAGTCAAGGTCATAGAACTTTAAGTTCAACCATTGCTCACCGACTGATATCTCAAAAATGCAGTTCTGACAAAAGAATAACCTGATCAGATTTTGCTGATCATTAGTCAATAGTTTTGGTAACTTGCCACACCAGATGGACTGTTGGATATATTTTACTGGTCCATCTGGGAAAGAGCCCAGAGAAAGTGTTTGGGAAGGGCAGAACCTTTCAGAAACATATTGACAGGTGATTGGACAATTGTCCATCAATCACATTTTTTACAGGCCAATCAGATAATTTAGTCGGCGGGTGTTACTGCGTTACTATGAGAGGCACTTGACAAACAAACTCTTGACAAAACATGTCAGAAGTAGAGCGAAAATATCCTTACTATAGAGAAGTCTGTAATGTTATTTTTTTATTTGATAAAGAAATGTGATCAAGATCTGATAAAACTGTACGAGTGGTCACTTCCTGTTGTTGTCTGGCTCGTAGCTTCCACCTCTTCCTGCTCTAAAGGACTCTGACTGGGCCGTGCAGCTTTTGGCCACTCACAGTCGCTGTGGATTGGTAAGATGGATCTGTCTGATTACAGACATTGAATCAGGGAAATCCTGCTCCTGCACAAGGTTAGACCTTTGGGCCTTTTGATCACGTCTTGCTTTGGATCAAAATATCTCAAGAATTTTGGGGGGCATTTTTGTAAATTGCTGCAGAATTTTTATCCTGACTCAAAATAGATGTAAAGTGATAAGATTCTGCAGAATAAAGGTCAAGAAAAGCTTGAGGCCTCAGGATCAGCACTGACTTGTGAACATGGTACTTCCTTTTAAAGCTTTTCTGTTAAACTATGCATAAATATTAACTCTGACTCAGGGATGACCTGATAAGATTTTGGATTTCAGAAGCCAAGGTCCCCATGTTCATCCTTTGCTAACAAGACTTATTTGAATCAAACTAACACAAAATCACCTCAGCCCCTCACCTCAACCCACAACTGTCACTTTCTGGCACTTGAATCCCTTGTGGAGTCATACAAATGCAAGGCAGTGATTCTTGTTGATATTTATCTTGAGCACAAACTTGTCCCTCTGTCTTTAATGTGACTACTTTTGAAAAAAAAAAAAGAAGCTATGAACACCTGTTGTTTCACCTGGAACGAAATGTCTCATAGTCATTTCCACCTGCAAAATTAATCACTTAACAGTTTAAGACGTCATTATTCCAATGTGACTAATGTCTTAGGCCTGGTTTCTGTGATGATAGCAGATGTTCTGGTTGTCTGATTTGTGTCGCAATAGAATCTTTAAGGTGAATGAAGTCACCGAGTCCCCCTCCTCCTCCCTGCGGACATGCTAAGTCTCTGCAACTCAGATCTGAAAACTTGCCAAACCTGCGGGAAGTTCTCACACAAAGACCTGTAATCACAGGGCATCCGGCTTCTTATACCCTGGGTGATGAGATAAGGAATGTAGCTCATCTTCTGTTTGGAAATTATAACAAAAAAAAATCATTTACTGCACATCAGTAAAAGACAAAGAGGTTTAAAGTCCTCTGTGTTTGACCAGAATGGTCTTTGTAGATGGATCTTACAGGGTTCTGGACAAACATCTGCTCACCTACTGTACAGTAAGGATCACTTCACATGCCGTTATTGTTTAAAGCACAATGGACACGCTCTGAGGAAGTCTGCAGGAATTTCTGGTATCCTGAATCAGTGCAGAGAGTTCAGTGGCCGCTCTCCCTCTCTGTCTGAGCAGAAGAGGCTGTTCCTGCTGAAAGAGGAGGGGCCTGAAGGCTGGATCTGCTGTATATTTGACCAGTGAGCGCACATGATCACTGCTGATGTTTGGGGCACCTCAGACTCCAAACGTCTCCCCTGCTGGCCTAGACTGACTGCTAATCAGAGTGGGACTTTCCAGAAACTTCAGGTAAGGGCTGATTTTCTCTAAGATTGGTGACTTATAGTGTTAATGTTTCTTAAATATTTTCTGTTTTGCACAGTGAAGGAAGTCTGTTAGAGAAAGGTAATACCTCAGAAACAGGGTGTTAAATCAAGACACAGCTTGTATTTTACAGTCTTTGTTCTCAGTTCTACAAGCAGAAGTTGTAGTATTGTTATCAGTGGTATCAACATTGTAGTAGTGGTGAAAGTATTGATATCAAAAACAGTAAAAGTAATAGTAGTGTTGGTAGTGGTAGAGGTAAAGGTACTCCTGGTAAAAGTAGAAGGAGAATTTATAATGGCACCAATAGTAGTTTAAGAGGTAACTTTGAAATGATTGTTGTAGTTGGAGTTATAGATGTTACAGTAATTTGGTTGAGGTCGTAGAAGTTGCAGTGTTTGTATCAATAGAAATTGTATAAATGGTATTATTGGTATCAAAAGTAGTAGTAACAGTATTAGCAATAGTAGCAGAGGTAATATTTTTATCAATAGTTGTAGTTATAGAACTTATAGTAATATTTGTATCAATGACAGTGGTGGTGCAAGTTGCAGAATTTCTGTTAATAGAAACTGCATTATCGGTATTATTGTTATGATTGGCAGTTGTAGTAGAATTGGTAGTAATAGAAGTTATAATATCATTAGTACTAATAGTCTAGGGAATACAAGTTTCAGTATTTGTAGCAATAGTATAATAGTATTATAGGTAACAATAGTATCAGTAGTAGTTACAGTAGTAGAGGTAGTATTTTTATCAATAGCAGTAGTTACAGAAGTTATAGTAAAAAAATATCAATAATAGAAGAGGTAGGATTTGCAATATATATGTATATATGTATATATATATATGTATATGTATATATATGTATATATATATATGTATATATGTATATATATGTATATATATGTATATATGTATATATGTATATATATTATATATTTGTATATATATGTGTGTGTATATATGTGTATATATGTGTATATATATATTTGTATGTGTATATATGTGTATATATATATATTTGTATATATATATATGTGTGTATATATGTGTATATATATATATGTGTGTATATATGTGTATATATTATATATGTGTGTGTATATGTATATATGTGTATATATATATATATATATATGTGTATATATATGTGTATATATATGTGTGTGTATATATATATGTATATATATTTGTGTGTGTCAACAGAAATAGTACAAATGGTATTGCTATGAACTGTAGTAGTAGTAGCAGAGGTAGTGTTTGTATCAATCACAGTAGTTATAAGGGTAACAGTAATATTCATATATATTGTAGTAGTGGGAGTATTTGTATCAACAGAAAAAAGCATTAATGTTATTCTGATGTACAGTAATAGAAGAAGTCTTTGTAGTAGTATTAGCAGAGGCAGTATTTGTTTCAATAGCAGTAGAACTAGAAGTTAGAGTAATACTTTTATCATTAGTAGATGTAGTACAAGTTGCAGTGTTTGTATCAGCAGAAATTGCTTAATAGGTTTTACTGGCATCAACAGAAGTAGTAGTAGCAGTAGACGTGGAAGAGGTAGTATTTTTTTTCTATCAATTACAGTAGTTATAGAAGGTATAATAATACTAGGCTTAACTGTAGATCTACTAGGAATTGCAATATTTTTTTGAATAGAAATAGAATCAGTGTTAGAGGTAGCAGTAGAGGTAGTATTTTTATAAAGAGCATTAGTAATATGTTATTATAATAAAAGTATCAATTGTAGAATCAATAAAAGTTGCTGTGATTGTATCAATAGAAACTGCATATATTTTAGTAGTAGTATTAGAAGAAGAAGTAACATTTATATCAATAGTATTATTGTAGACATTATAGTCATATTGGACTCAATAGTAGATCTAGTAGGAATTGCAGTATTCATATCAATAGAAATATTGATATTAACATTAGTGGTAGCAGAAGTGCTTTCGCATGTATAGCAGTAGTTATAGAAGTTATAGTAATATTAGAATCAATAGTAGGTCTAGTAGGAATTGTAATATTTGTATCAATAGAAATGGTATCAATAGTATTATCGGTATCATCAATAGTAGTTGTAGTAGAAGCAGAGGTAGTGTTTGTATCAATAGCAGTAGTTAAAGAAGTTATAGCTATACTTGCATAGAGGTAGTACACGATGCAGTATAGTAGAAGTAGTCGTAGTGATAATACTTGTAGTAGTGGTGGTGGTAGAAGTAAGATTGTCACAAACAGTAATGGCAGAAGTAGCAGTTTTAGTCATAGGAATAATATCAATTAAGATAAAGGTAGTACAATGATTATCTTAAGTATTTCATCAGTTGTAACTGGTACTAGCTGAAGTATTTCTGGTATCCTGGTATCATTAATAGTGCTTGCAATGGTAATACTCTGAAATACTCAGTAATAATTTAGAGGTAGTAGACGTAGTTGTAGTTCAGGTGTTATTGGTATGAACAATGGTAGTAGTACTGGTATGTCAAACAGTTAAATCAGAAGTGATATCAATCAGTAATATTTAAGCAGAAATATTTACTGAAGATTTCTCTCGCCACTGTAGCTGTCAAGCACCAGCTGGTTAACAGTGCTGTACTCATGATGAAGTATGTATATGACATTTAGATAGTAGTGGTAGATGAACGAGTAACAAGAGGAAATATGATTGACTTGAGTCTAAATCCAATAAGACTGTCATGATGCATTTAAAGCTGCAAGTTTGAAAATTTCAATGTGACAACCTTCAATCGGCACTCTTCTTCTTTACTGATGCTCCTCCTGGAGGCCCTCTTGGCTGAATCTGAGAAATATTTCCTCTGCTGTTATGATCCCTTATACTAGTGCTACTACAACTGCAACTCTGACCACTATAGTAACCATTAATAATACTTTATCATACTATAACCCTAATACTATTTGTTCCATGCTGCTCCCTGCGCTTTTATTTTGGCATTATCATGTTCACTTCCTTGTCATAAGAATGCTTTTATTCATCTTTTTATCTGTTACCATAATATCAAAACAGGAAATGAACGCAAACAAATTTAATCAAAATTGGTTTAGTATTTCCTGTTTTTAATGTTTAGTCTGACTGAAAATAATACTTTTTATTTCAACAGTTTTGCTCAGTAAAAGGAAGTCTAACAGTTAGTTATACTTCAGTTTTCTGATCATTGAACTGTAAATGTCGAAACTGCCAGAAGTGGAGAAATATCAGGAGTCCTGCACTGTCAGCCAACACCCCTCTGATAAAAAGCGAAAGTTAACATTCCTCTCTGATCCCCTTTGACCACAGCTTTTGGTATAACATTTTAGTAAAAGTAGGCCGCTGTGTCACTGTGTTTATGGTCCTGGCAGGTCTGAACATTGTGTCTACATCACCGGGCTGTTGACACTCCAAAAGTCGGACGTTTTCACAGCTACAGAAACTATTATGCAACAGCAAAAGATACTGCACCGCCTCATTCAGTCATGTTTTTTATTGCCTGGGCAGAGTCAGGAATGTGCAGAATTGATAAAAACTGATGTCTAGTAGATGTGATACCAAGAGCATGTATGTTTATGTAAGCAAATGCTGAGTCATCATTACAGTTAATTATGTTATTAAATCCTTGTCCCTAAGGTGCACAGGAAGTACGTTCTTCCTAACACCTCACAGTGATTCAGACAGGTTCTTGGCTCGGTTACGGAGAAAGTTAGGCGTCTAATAAATCAAACTGACAGGTGCATTGAACACGTAAGTGCTGGTATGTGTTGATTCCGGGAAAAGTTGAACTCTCAGCAAATTAGTTATGCTTTATTTAATTTTATGATTAATTAATTTCACAGTTATTCACTTTCTTATTCAAAAACCCAAGGTACTAATGTGAATATCCCTTTAGTTTGCATGTCAGTCAGTAGCAGTGTGAGGGAGATGAAAATACAAGTTGGCTGAAGGGTAATTTCAGGATAGTTTCAGGGGTTTTCTGGAAGTGCGAATGGGGTTTTAGTGACCACAGATTGGCAATGAGACAAGGCAGCACAAAAACATCTGGGTCCCACAGGAGGACCGACTTTACTCCCACTGTGACACCCCACAGGTGGAGACAGAGCTCCAACTTCTACATCCTGCCCTAAATATCAGGACCTAAGATAGGAATCCTATCACACAACAGAAGTTAAAAAGTGATGCCCAGAAAAATCCCATATTTACTTTGACTAATAATTTATACCATTATTGTCAAATACTGACTTTTTATACAAAACTATTTCATTATTGCATTAATAGGATATCTTAGATAAGCCTCAGTTCTTTGTGTAGTTCAGTTATTGGAGAATTTGCATTTTCATTGGAACAAAAAGGTTGGAGCAATGTATTTCACACTAAGGATTTATATTTATTATTATATTTTTCTACTGCTGCACTGCTTGTTGTTACTGCACAATATGTCACTCTAATTCGTAACTGGGCATTTATTATACAGGATGTCTTTTTATGTCACTGAACTTGCAGTCCTTACAACATATTCACCTGTATTGAAGCCTTTCTCCTTTGTAGAGAAGATGTACTTTTATCTATTTTTTGTAAGTATTTAACTTAATCCAGCCAGTCTTAAATTTTACAATATCGTCTCTTGCATGCTTCTTTTCCCTGTGCTGCTGTAACACTCAAATTTCCCCTGTGGAAATCAATCAAGGATTATTTTATCTTTTGCGTAGTGAAAAGTAAATAAAACTGTCTAATTTAGATAATGCAATAATTTGTAACAATCTGGCTCTCTAGCAGTGAGAGAAGAACCCTTTTCACACATGTTAACCCTAATATTTCCAAAAAAGAAAATGTCAGGTTCACCTGACAAGATAATTTCCTGACCTTCTTGTTCACACTTGGCCCTCACAGCTGGAAGTTTCCCCGTAGTTTGCATGTCAGTGAATGGGGGAGCAGGGGAGGGGGAATACAAAGGGGCCAGCAGGGAAATTTCCGGATGATGTCAGTGTTTTTCTGCAGGTGTGAATAGGGTAAAGATAGTTGATAATCAGGGTTTCCCATCTCCTGCTTATCAAAACCTTGAAACATGAGTCCTTTATCTTTGCTTTCTATTTCTTGCACAACGCTACAGCCAACACCACTATTTATACCTTTAGTAGTTGAATATTTGATTCTATTAAAAACGCACACATTTGTATTTTTCTCTGACTACATGTGTCACAGCATTAAATACATCATAGCATTTGTAAAACCAGTGGCTAAAAAAGGAAAATTAAAACTGGCAAAACTGAAGATTGTTCATAATACTGTGCTGATAGTTGACACTCGCTTCAAGTGTCTGGTCATGAATTGACCCCGTGCTCAAACAAACAGTGATCAGTAAACAGTGAAGCCACAGTGCCTTACCTCCTCATGTAGCTGATGCATTTGCCTTTTATGATATGATAAGCAAACTCAAAAGGTGTAATAAATACCAAGTGAACAATTCAAACATTTACAAAGAGGGTGACGGCCTCAGGACAGAGGACTCAGCCGTTACAGACAAAGATAATACAGCACTGTAAATCTGCTGCCGCTGGACATACTGAGCAGCTTTATTTGACTTTTTATAAGTTTGTGTGTCTTTATCACACATGACACTGAACTGTGGCATGGTGACCTCACTAGAGTTGAAACGTGAAGTGAAAACAGTCTGCACCTTTAATCTGGTATGATTGCCTGAAATTATTGATGAAAAGAGAAATAATTTTTAACAGATGATCAAATAATGCTGCTATTTTTACACTCTAAAACAGTCCAGCAGCAAGACCTAGAAAAATATTACATGGAAATTGTTACATGGAGAAGAAGTGGAGTCTATAATCTGCTTTAACTTCCTCAGTCAGACTTTCACAATGAGCAGGTTTGTGAACTTCTTGGCTCTGTTTCCATTCACACCCCTTTTCCACAGAGGAATTACATTCAGTCACACTAACGGCAATGACTTCATCGATCACATAAAACACAGCCGCCCAACCGTGAACAGAGGGGATGGAAAGAGCCTCTGCTTGCGTAAAACACTTTACTTCACAAGTTGTTTTTATTTCATCATGAAAAAACAAAACGGAAATGTTTGAACAAAAAAAATGTTAAGAGGGTTTGTGAAAGTGTTTTTGCTGGTTATGTTTTTTGACTTGTATTGATTTGAACCTTTTTAGAGGATCATCCTTAAGGTGCCAACTTTATCCTTTTCACTCATCTACCAACCATAAAACACTGCAGATGATGCAGATGAGGAAGGACAGGATCGCAGAGAACCACCACCTCTGTTGAATAAGGCGGAACGAATGTACTCACTAATTAAAGTTCCCACACGGACATGGATTGTCACTCTAATGTGATCCGGAATAAAAACAGTTGTTGTGGGCATCGTCACATACCCACACAACGCTGATTGGCTGTCGTGACACAGCCACAGCTGAAAATTTTTCAACTTTGGCAACTGGGCAACACGACCTGGTCGCATCCAAAGAGACCAGGTAGCATGACCAAGTCGCCTAGGTCGTGTCTGTCATGTGAGGGTTGGCCCTTACACGATGCGACTGTATATCACATTGAGTGGCTGTACATTGACTTTACGTGGAGAGTGGTCGCCCAGGTCGCATTCGGTATAAACACACCCTTAGAAGGTAGAGAGGTGGGTCAAGAAGAAGGTCAGGGTAGTTTTTGTGGTAGTGATCAGTAGAAGTCTTTTGTCTTTAATAGCATGAGGATGTTTTACAATTAGACTTGAGGTTATAGTGACCTTGACCCCCATCTTTCCAAAATGTATTCAATACATTTATTAATGAAAAAAAGTGTTAAAACCATTCTTAGTAAATTCCAATCATATCTAAGGGGTAAACAAAAGGTACAATGACCTTGACCTTTGACCTGTAGTTTCCATTATGTAAGTAGTTCATCCCAGTAAGGCCGTGTCCACAGGTGGCATTTTATTTATTAATTTTTTTGCACTGGCAGCGCTTGTTTTGAGATTAAATCAATACAGAATCAGAATCAGAATCAGAATCAGAATCATCTTTATTGGCCAAGTATGTTTGTGACATACAAGGAATTTGGCTACAGCCTACCGCTCTCACCACTCAGTGCCCTGGGCAGGAAAACGGCATCAGCATCAGTAGAGTTTTAGTGTTCTCCTCTCATTCAGAGTTGAAAAGTTGGGATGCAAAACATCATCAGCACAATATCAATATTGACAGATAACAAAATTTCTGGAAATATTTACAGTCAGTATTTTGGCCTTACATATTAGTCATATATGTCGCATGTAATGCCCACAGAGTGAATGAATGTAGCACAATGTTTTACCCTATCATTGCTGAATGTGTACATTTTATAAACAACAGCGTCTTCTTTTAGATAATGAAATGTTTTCCTTGGCTGACATCAAAATCTAACACAAACACACTGTCACAATGAGAGGAACAGGTCAATTTTAGAGAAGGGGATACCTCGTACTCTTCCCAAAAGATATTGTATCATCAATGATAAGTCTGGAAATATCAGCAAAAATCCAGTACCCCTATTGAAAACAGTTTTCAGAGAGCGTAGCACTCATTAGTGGTACTTCTCCCTCTATCACAAATCAGAATCCAGAGCCTTTGCTGTTTTCTTTGTAAACAACATCAGAGGTGAAAATGAGCTGCCTCGTATTCGCAGGGTGATATTTCTGTGTCTTTAGCTGCATTGGCATTATTTTGGTGAGGTATTTTTATGTTTTCTGAGTGATATTACAGTGGATTATAATATACAACACACAGGACAATTCTAAACAGCTTTTCAGGTAATACTGCAAGGAACAGAAGGAAACTCTCTTTACCTGGCAACATTAAGCACCAGCGAGATTCTATCCCCTCTTTATTTCTTTCTGGTCCCCCTTTGTTGCTCTTATTGAAAAAGTGCAGTATTTTAGATCTGAGGAGTTCAAAGAGCAGCAAGACTTACAGAGGGTGGATATGCAGCATTGTAATGTTGAGCCTTAAAGGGTTAATAACCCCATAGTGTTTCTATTTTCATATTTTATCACCTGTTGTTACAACACAGGGCATCCGGCTGTTCCAGTTTTGAAGAATTTCATCTATGAATGCAAGATATACACATCACGTTTTCTGAAACACATTTGTGAACAGGCAAACTGATGATATCTAATCTGTTTTATTGAGAAATATTATCCTTATGGAGCTTTACTCTATTGGGTATAAAAAGATGTCCTTACTGTGGTGCATTTTAAATTAAAAACAAAAGAACCCACAATAAGGTATTTTTTATACCTTTTGTAAAATGTAAAACAGCTAATAGTCTTTTAGAGTTTATATTTAACAATTTTGTCATGTTTCTTACATGTAAGATGTTTAACTGCTAAACCAGCAATTAAACACAAGCTGAAATGTTACATTTTCTTTAGAGGGGCCAAAACCCCATCCCACACTAAAGCCCTTTTCACACATGCAAGCCTGATATTGTCAGGATAATGTCTAGGTAGTCTGCCTTAATTCCCTGGTTGTTCACACTCGCTCCACTCAGCAGTGAGTATGCCCTGCTGGATGGGAGAGAAGTGGTTTAGGGGGCAGGGGGTCACCGATGGTTGGACATGATGTCAAAAAACACAGTAGAAGTAAGTGTTCATAATATAGCTAACAAAGCAGCCGAGCTTTACGCTTTGATCACAATATACAGTTAATCCTTAGTTCAGTGATACCAGGGATGGGAATCGATTACCAACAGCTGAGAATTGATAACAAGTCCCTCGAGGGACTGATATCATTAGTTTTTTTCCTTTTTCAATTCTCTCATCAGTTCCTTTCACTTTGTTCTGCATGCTTTGAAAATCAAAGACATCACACTCTTATAAGAGGCAGTCAGCAGAAATGATAAGAAAGAAGACAAAAACCACGGCGAACGGGGGCAGAAGTGGTCAAAATTCTGCCTTAATTAAAAAAAAGCTTACCAATCAACTTTCAGTAAGTGGAAACACCAGCAACTTGCAGAAGCAGTTATCTAAGAAGCACAGCAATGAATATCAGGAGTATCATGTGTTTGACATTGTTGCCACTGAAATCTTTGTAGACCAACTTTTGACTACATAGAAAATTCCCAAGAATCGATAAAGGTATTGTAAAACAAAAGTGGATTGATATGCAGAATCGTTATTGGCACTGGTATCAATAAAATCTTATCGATTCCCATCCCTTATCCCTAATAAATGTTGAGAAGCACATCAACAGCATCAACAAAAGAGTTTAGAGGAGCATTGTTGCAAGCAGAAAGTGAATATGAAGCAGTGTCTCTATGTGCATGATGATTACACCAGAGAATAGATGCTGCAGTGTTTTAGTTTTGTATCCAACAGCAGCACAAAATGGCTCTTTGTATGTAAAAGAGACACATTGGTGGTCATTTTTGATCAGATGATCTACAGAACTTTGGTGATGTGCAGTGGAAGCAACACTGACCACTTTTATCCATTCTGTCAAGTCTCCCTTTTCTTCTTTTCAGTGTGGATGTGCACTTGGGCTCACCCTGACATTACATAGATAAAATACTAAAGGGGCGCAAGGATATTACTCGGGTACAGTCCAGAAAAAAACTTGGCTGTTTGTGTTCACACATGCAGCTCATCCGTGTATAGTCCAGGGTTTGTCTTGCAATTGTGAATGGGGTTAATGTCCCTGTTCTCATGATTTCACCACTCCTGTCTTTGTTGTTTTCTGACATACAGTGCATGTGTCTTTTAAGTGCATTTCATAATGTAACTCTGAAACCAGTCAATAAAGTAAGCAGACAGAAGATATTTTGTGGAACAAAACATATTTTGTTGGTCTTATCTCTACAGAGACAGCAGAGTTTCAAGGCCCCAGGGCCCCGACCAGAAACACCCGGCTCTTGGGTCTCCATCCTGGATTTTATAACTTTAAAGAGCAGAAAAGAATTCAAGACTTCCTGAGGCACAGGAGGAAACTAAAAGGTTGGATAAAAAGTTATAGATTATATCAAAACTTTGCTTGTGGATGCCATTCACTTGTGTTTTATTGAAAATATGTTATGAAGGCTTTCATTGGTAGTTTTCCAGAAAAAAATGACAGTCATTAATGTATCTAAAGCTAAATACTTTGCTGAAATACATTATACATAATATATTCCTCAGATGTGGATAAAAATGTGTTCTATGTAATATAAAATGCACTTCAATAAAAAAAGCACTATGTGCATTTCAAAAGACAAAGGAAAGAAGTGCTTCCTGGACTCAGTGTTTGTTTGAGATGCTCTTTGGAAGAGGATTCACAAAGTAATTAAGGCAAAAAGAAAAGACTCCAAGACATTCCCTGTAAACAATTAAAATGCTTTTATTTTAACAGCATAGTCACAAACTTAAAAAAACTTTGAAGCAATTTGGCATGAAGCTTTCATCAGGAAGTTGTGACTTATTAAAAGTTCTCAATGTACGAGACAAGATTGTGCAAGCAATTCTGGTGCTTGCTGTCTTTCAGAAATATTTACAAGACTCAAAATTTCAATCCAGCATTGTTGAAAACAAACAGTTACTCATGTAAAATTGGCAACAGAGTGCAACAGAGTGCAACAAGTCCTTAAAACAGATGTCTAAAAGTTGCAGTAAACCAAAAAGTATAAAGAAACTGTTGTAGTATCATAGTTTGTTCCATTAACATATCAGGGTGATGATGTCTGTCCTGTAAAAGAGCAGGTCAGATAAGGTTGACTTGTGAGAGAACTTAAAACCTCAAAGAGCTTCACTGTGAGGGCTTGGTTAATATACATATGATCAACAACAGGAAAAAAATCTATCTCTTCCTTCATTTGTTGCTCCACCTTACAGAAAATGTATGCATTTTAGAATTTCCTTCTAGACATGTGTTTAGGGGACAGGCCACCTCCTCCAGATGGGAGACACTCCCTGAGCCAAGTGTTTGTTTGGCCCATAGGCAGCTCTAATTTTTAAGCATTTTTAAGGACATTTTTAAGCATGTCTGTGCAGCCACAGTAAACATTAGAGTACAGTACTGGAGATCTGAAGCTACATCCTTTTTTTGTGAAGAGCATGGTCATACACCTGTTTACTCTTAAACTATCTGTTCACCCAGGGCTGACATAAGGGGGTTCATAGGCATGTCAAATCCAATATCTGAGTTGATTTCTAAACAAAAAACTGTAGAAAATGCTCTAGGGGCATCTGGGACCAACTTGATCTAAAATATTGGATCTTTAATGCAAGTCAACCACACAATGGACAGCAGCCTGCAAAGTTATTAAACAGTTGAATCAAAACCATAATTTCAAAATCCCTGATATTTATAATCTTCAGATGCTGGTAGCCAGTGGAATTTTTGCTTTTCCTTCTTAGAGAGGCTTTTGTCTTCAAGACAAGCAGACAAGGCTCAAATCTGGTCTGTGGCTCTTTTTCCATGTGTCATTTCCAGCCTCACAAAAGCCATCTCTTTTGGCATATTGATAGTGAGTGCCATGAGATGGGGGCCCCTAAAGAAGGTCTCAGACTGTCATTGCATACTTTTAAATTATGAGCCACTGAAGTAATTTAGGCTTTGTAAGACTTTTGCTGAACATGAAGAGGGCAGCTGGGGGTCAAATCTGTCGTTCACCCCCCTCTTCGTCCCACCAGTTTCCAATTCTATCCAATGTTCTATCTGAATAAAAGTATTTAAAAAGTTTATAAAAACAGGATTTCATTTAGAATTTTTGAGGAACATTTGACTTTTTATTCCCTTTTTACACAAAATACCCAGACACTAACTCTGTGTTCTACTACTGACAAAGATTAAACATAATCACAACAGTTACATATAATCTGTGAATGGTAATATGATAATAATGACACAGTGTGTTGTCAAGACTCTCTGTGTCCAGACACTTTTGTGGTTGGCATAAAATGTACTAAAATTTAATACTTAAACTAATATTCATGTTTGTTCTTTGCCACTTGGGGTTTTAGGCCAAGATGGATTCCAGTAGTCAAGATTTTGAGGTGAAGCAAAATGGCCACACAGAAATCCATGGACCTGTGGCTGGTATATTTCTGGAGAAGACACAGGAAAAGGTAACCATCTACCAAGCAATGAAGAAACGCTTACTGAAGCCTGGTACTGCACTAGCCCTCCTCGAAGCACAAGCAGCAACAGTGGGCATCATCGACCCCATAAACAATAAAATACTCTCTGTTGGGGATGCTGTCAAGGAAGGAGTAGTTGGACCAGAAATGAAAGAAAAACTCCTCACAGCAGAAAAAGCAGTCAGTGGCTATGTGGACCCCTACACAAACCAGACCATATCTGTATACCAAGCTATGCAAAAAGATCTGGTCCCCAGAGATTATGGGTTGAGGCTCCTTGAAGCACAGATAGCTACAAAAGGCCTGTTTGATCCTGATGAGAAGACAAACATTACAGTGGAGGATGCAATTCAAAAGGGCTACTATGAAAAAGGCTTGCTCAATGACCAGATGTCAGAGCTCAAAGTCTTCTATAATCCAAGCTCACAAGAAAATCTCAACTACCAAAATCTCCTGGAGAAATGCACCGTGGAGCCAGACACAGGCCTGCTGCTTCTTCCTGTTTGCATCGCCTTCAAAGGTCTGCGAAGAGGCATTTCCTCCACTGAACTCCTTGAATCAAAAATCATTGACAAAGAAACCTACGATGACCTCCAGAAAGGGAACACCACAACTCAGGATGTGATGTTGATGGAAACAGTAAAAGAATACCTGGAAGGCAAAGGGAGTATTGCAGGCATTGCTGTACTCTCATCAAATCAGAGACTGGGCATCTATGATGCAATGAAGCAAGGCATCCTGATGCCCGGAACAGCTCTGGTTCTTCTGGAGGCTCAAGCTGCTACTGGATTCATGATTGATCCTGTTGAGAACAAGAAATTCACAGTTGATGAGGCCATCAAGCACCAATTGTTTGGCCCTGAATTTCATGCAAAGCTGCGCTCTGCTGAGCGAGCAGTAACTGGATACAAAGACCCGTACACAGGTGACACCATATCTCTGTTTCAAGCACTGTCCAAAGACCTAATTGTGAAGGAGCATGGGATACGTCTGCTTGAGGCACAGATTGCTACGGGTGGAATAATAGATCCCATTAACAGTCACAGGCTTCCCACAGAAATTGCTTTCAAGAGAGGTTATTTCAACAAAGAAATGAATGCCATACTTGAAGATTCAGGGGATGACACCAAAGGATTTTTTGACCCCAACACAGAAGCCAATCTAACTTATCTTCAGCTGATGGAAAGGTGCGTGACTGATCCCATCACTGGACTGTGCCTTCTCCCTCTCCATGACAAGTCGGACAGGCTGAATTTCAATTTCATCGACTTCCACACAAAAATGGCCTTCAAAAAAGAAGAAGTAAAAGTGACCTGTGGAAAGTACATGGGAATGACTGTTTCACTCTGGGAACTCCTGATGTCAGAATACTTTGATGAAAGTCAGAGGACTGACATCTTCAAGAGATACAGAGAAGGGAAACTCAACATCAAAATGATCGTCACAATGGTCCTGGAAGTCATTGAAAAGTCTGTGCAAACAACTAAAGTAGTTTTTGAAGGAATCAGAGAAACAGTAACAGCCAAACAGCTTGTGGAGGCAGATATTATAAGTGAGGAGGTCTTGGAAGATCTGAAGAAGGGCAAGAAGTCAGTCAAAGAAGTGACAGAGGATGAAAGTGTGAATGTGTACCTACAGGGTAAGGGCAGCATTGCAGGTATTCTGCTTCCAGATTCTCAAATCATGACCATCTACCAGGCCAGACAAAAAAGGAAGCTGATGCCAGGAACTGCTCTGATTCTTCTAGAAGCACAAGCTGCAACAGGGTTCGTAATTGACCCCATCGGAAACCGGAAGTTTTCAGTAGATGACGCAGTAAAAGCAAAAATTGTGGGTCCAGATGTCTGTCAAAAACTTCGCTCAGCAGAGAGAGCAGTCACAGGGTACAGAGATCCACATGATGGCAAGATAGTCTCTCTGTTCCAAGCCATGCAAAAAGATCTCATCCTGAAAGACCATGGAATTCGACTCTTGGAGGCACAAATTGCCACTGGAGGGATCATTGACCCAATAAACAGCCATCGCATTCCTGTTCACGTGGCCTATAAGAGGGGATACTTTGATGAGGAGATGAACCAGATCCTGAGTGATCCAAGTGATGATACCAAAGGGTTCTTTGATCCCAACACTCTTGAGAACCTGACATACTTGCAGCTTATGGCCAGATGCGTAACTGATCCAAGTACAGGGCTTTGTCTCTTGCCACTCAAAAGTAAAGTCAAGAAAATAAACATTGATGATGATATGAGGGAAATATTTGAAACGACTATAGTCACTGTGAAGTATGGAAGGTTCAAGGGCAGGCACACAACACTGTGGGAACTCATCAATTCAGAGTATGTGACAGAGGAAAGGAGACAGGAGTTTTTCAAACTCTTCAAGTCAAGGAAAATCACAGTTGAACAACTCATGATCACCATTCTTGAGATCATTAAGACTAAAGAGCTAAAACAACAAGCAGGATTGAGCTTCAAAAGTCTGAGGGGAAAGATCTCTGTCGTGGATCTTCTTGAGCTTGATATTGTGGATGAAAAAACATACAACAGTTTAGTTGATGGAAAGATAACAGGCTCTGACGTGATGGAAATTGACAGCGTTAGATCCTATCTACAAGGGAAAAGTTGTGTGGCTGGGGTAATACTGCAACCATCCAATCAGAAACTAAGCATCTATGAGGCGCAGAGAATTGGTATTCTAACACCTGGCACTGCCCTCTGCCTCCTTGAGGCCCAAGCTGCAACAGGGTTCATTGTTGACCCTCTGAAAAACAAAAAGGTCACAGTGGAACAAGCTCTCAAAGAAAACATAATAGGGCCACAGATGTATGAAAAGCTTTTGTCTGCAGAGAGGGCTGTGACTGGTTACATAGATCCATACACTGGTCAGAAGATCTCACTTTTCCAAGCCTTGCAAAAGGATCTTATTGTCAAGCAGCATGGCATCCGTTTACTTGAGGCCCAGATTGCTACAGGTGGTATCATTGATCCCTTGAAGTGTATTCACTTACCCCTTGAGGTTGCATACAGGAAAGGGTATTTTGATGAAGAACTCAATCAAGTCCTATCAGACCCATCCGATGACACAAAGGGCTTTTTTGATCCAAAGACACAAGACAATCTGACCTACATGGAGATGTTGGGTAGATGTGTCAAAGACGAGGAAACAGAGTTGTTCCTTCTGCCGCTGAATGACAAACTAAAAGTTTCTGAAGCCAAAACAAAAGCATACACTGCCACTGAGATAAAGCAGGAATTTGAGAAGACAGCTGTGACTGTGACATTGGGTCGCTATGCAGGAAAGTCAGTTTCACTTTGGGACTTAATTCACTCGGAGTACTTTACTGAGGATGAGCAGATTGAACTGATTGAAAAATACAGAACAAGGAAAATTAATACACAAACAGTCATCACATTAGTGATTTCCACCATTGAGAAACTGGAGAACAGTGAAACCTTTAAGGTAATGGGATTGAGGAAGCCTGTCTCTGCACAACAGTTTCTTGATGCTGATATCATTGATGCAGACACATTCAAACAAGTAAAAGAAAGAAAAGTTACTTTTGAAGAAGTTACTCAACATGAATCTGTAGGAGGATACCTTAAAGGAACTGGTAGCATTGCTGGAGTTAAGGTTTATCCATCCCAGAAAGTAATGAGTATATATGAAGCAAAGATGGAGGATCGGTTGACACCTGGCATTGCTCTTGTACTGCTTGAGGCACAGGCTGCCACAGGATGGGTCATCCACCCTACAAAAAACAAATTCTATGAGGTTGATGAGGCAGCAAGAGAGGATGTCATTGGACCAGATGTACTCGAGCAACTTCTATCAGCAGAGCGAGCTGTTACTGGCTATAAAGATCCATACACTGATGCAACAATATCACTGTTTGAAGCCATGAGTGAACAGCTGATTCAAAGAAGTGATGGCCTTCGTCTTCTTGATGCACAGATAGCGACTGGAGGACTAGTCGACCCGAATCACAGTCACAGAGTACCTGTACATGTTGCTATTAAAAAGGGGTATCTGGATGAGGAGACAAGCAAAATTCTGCTAACCACAACCGATGAAACAAGGGGATTCTTTGACCCAAACACCAAAGAAAGCCTCTCTTACTTTGAGCTAATGAAGCGATGTGAGAAAGATCCAAAAACTGGGTTATTACTCTTACCCCTGTATGAAGAAGAATCCCTTGTGCTACACACAGATGAGAAAATACAGCTGGAATTCAAAAACAAAACAGTGGCAATTAATGCAGGGAAATTTAAAAACAAAGAGGTGACATTGTGGGAAGTGTTGCTCTCTGAATACATATCAGAACAAAAAAGGGAGCAGATCATACAGCAATACAAGACAGGGACCATTAAAATAGAGGAAATCATTGAAATCCTCACTGTGATCATAACAGAAGTGTCATCCAAAGAAAGAAAGTTTAAAGGACTAAGAAAGCAGGTCTCGGCAAGTGAGTTGTACGAGTCAAAAATTATCTCAAAGGAGCTTTTCACACAGATCATACAAGGGGAAGTAACTGAAGAGAAAATAAACAAAATGGAATCGATTCAGAAGTACCTTGGAGCAACAAACTGCATAGCAGGTGTCAGAGTGGAATCGACAAAAAAGATCATGAGCATCTATGATGCCAAAAGCCGCGGCCTCCTGACTCCCGGAACTTCTTTGGTTCTGCTGGAGGCCCAAGCCGCCACTGGGTTTGTCATTGACCCTGTCAACAACAAGAAACTCTCAGTAGAGGAGGCTGTAGATCAAAAAGTGGTTGGCAGTGAGTGGAAAAACAAACTGCTTTCAGCAGAAAGGGCAGTCACAGGATACAAGGATCCATACACTGGAGGCACTATTTCTTTATTCCAGGCCCTGAAAAAAGACCTCATTGTCAAAGACCATGGGATCCGTCTCCTTGAAGCACAAATTGCCACTGGAGGCATCATTGATCCAGTGCACAGTCACAGGGTGCCTGTGCAGGTGGCATACCAAAGAGGTTACTTTGATGAGGACATGAATCAGATTCTGTCTGACCCTGATGATGACACCAAGGGTTTCTTTGACCCCAACACTCAGGAGAACCTCACATATCTACAACTGATAGAGAGATGTGTCAAAGATCCAATAACAGACCTTTACTTACTGTCTATTGTGAAGAAAGGAGAGTTTTATTTCTATGTTGATGAGGCAACAAAACTCATTCTGAAGTCTACAACCACAACAAGAGCAGGAGGAAAATACCAGGGAACAACTGTGTCTCTGTGGGACCTGCTCTACTCCAAATACATCACTGAGGAGAAGAGAAGGGATCTTGTGCAACAGTTCAAGTCTGGATCTCTCACAATTGAGCGCTTTTTGGAAATCATCCTAACAATCATTGAAAATCAAACCACATCAACAACAACCTCATCATCAATGGTCAAGAGCCAACCACCTGAAACAAAATCTGAAAGCACCACAAGAACTACCACCACAACAATCACAGAGACAACCGAAGTCCAGAGTTTCCATGGCATCAGAAAGGATGTCTCTGCCGCTGAACTACTTGAGTCCAAAATCATTGATGAGAACCTCTACAAAGATCTGAGTGCTGGGAAAGTTACAGTGACTGAAGTAAGTGAGATGGACTCAGTGCGCAAGTACCTTGAAGGGACCAACAGTATTGCAGGAGTGTACCTGCAGTCCACCAAAGAGACCCTGAGCATCTATGAAGCCAAAAGTCGTCGTCTACTGACTCCTGGAACTTCTTTGGTTCTGCTGGAGGCCCAAGCCGCCACTGGGTTTGTCATTGACCCTGTCAACAACAAGAAACTCTCAGTAGAGGAGGCTGTAGATCAAAAAGTGGTTGGCAGTGAGTGGAAAAACAAACTGCTTTCAGCAGAAAGGGCAGTCACAGGATACAAGGATCCATACACTGGAGGCACTATTTCTTTATTCCAGGCCCTGAAAAAAGACCTCATTGTCAAAGACCATGGGATCCGTCTCCTTGAAGCACAAATTGCCACTGGAGGCATCATTGATCCAGTGCACAGTCACAGGGTGCCTGTGCAGGTGGCATACCAAAGAGGTTACTTTGATGAGGACATGAATCAGATTCTGTCTGACCCTGATGATGACACCAAGGGTTTCTTTGACCCCAACACTCAGGAGAACCTAACATATCTACAACTGGTGGAGAGATGTATCACTGACCCCATCACTGGCCTCAGCCTTTTGGTCATTGTGAAGAAAGGAGAGTTTTATTTCTATGTTGATGAGGCAACAAAACTCATTCTGAAGTCTACAACCACAACAAGAGCAGGAGGAAAATACCAGGGAACAACTGTGTCTCTGTGGGACCTGCTCTACTCCAAATACATCACTGAGGAGAAGAGGAGGGATCTTGTGCAACAGTTCAAGTCTGGATCTCTCACAATTGAGCGCTTTTTGGAAATCATCCTAACAATCATTGAAAATCAAACCACATCAACAACAACCTCATCATCAATGGTCAAGAGCCAACCACCTGAAACAAAATCTGAAAGCACCACAAGAACTACCACAACAACAATCACAGAGACAACAGAAGTCCAGAGTTTCCATGGCATCAGAAAGGATGTATCTGCCGCTGAACTACTTGAGTCCAAAATCATTGATGAGAACCTCTACAAAGATCTGAGTGCTGGGAAAGTTACAGTGACTGAAGTAAGTGAGATGGACTCAGTGCGCAAGTACCTTGAAGGGACCAACAGTATTGCAGGAGTGTACCTGCAGTCCACCAAAGAGACCCTGAGCATCTATGAAGCCAAAAGTTGTCGTCTACTGACTCCTGGAACTTCTTTGGTTCTGCTGGAGGCCCAAGCCGCCACTGGATTTGTCATTGACCCTGTCAACAACAAGAAACTCTCAGTAGAGGAGGCTGTAGATCAAAAAGTGGTTGGCAGTGAGTGGAAAAACAAACTGCTTTCAGCAGAAAGGGCAGTCACAGGATACAAGGATCCATACACTGGAGGCACTATTTCTTTATTCCAGGCCCTGAAAAAAGACCTCATTGTCAAAGACCATGGGATCCGTCTCCTTGAAGCACAAATTGCCACTGGAGGCATCATTGATCCAGTGCACAGTCACAGGGTGCCTGTGCAGGTGGCATACCAAAGAGGTTACTTTGATGAGGACATGAATCAGATTCTGTCTGACCCTGATGATGACACCAAGGGTTTCTTTGACCCCAACACTCAGGAGAACCTAACATATCTACAACTGGTGGAGAGATGTATCACTGACCCCATCACTGGCCTCAGCCTTTTGGTCATTGTGAAGAAAGGAGAGTTTTATTTCTATGTTGATGAGGCAACAAAACTCATTCTGAAGTCTACAACCACAACAAGAGCAGGAGGAAAATACCAGGGAACAACTGTGTCTCTGTGGGACCTGCTCTACTCCAAATACATCACTGAGGAGAAGAGGAGGGATCTTGTGCAACAGTTCAAGTCTGGATCTCTCACAATTGAGCGCTTTTTGGAAATCATCCTAACAATCATTGAAAATCAAACCACATCAACAACAACCTCATCATCAATGGTCAAGAGCCAACCACCTGAAACAAAATCTGAAAGCACCACAAGAACTACCACCACAACAATCACAGAGACAACAGAAGTCCAGAGTTTCCATGGCATCAGAAAGGATGTCTCTGCCGCTGAACTACTTGAGTCCAAAATCATTGATGAGAACCTCTACAAAGATCTGAGTGCTGGGAAAGTTACAGTGACTGAAGTAAGTGAGATGGACTCAGTGCGCAAGTACCTTGAAGGGACCAACAGTATTGCAGGAGTGTACCTGCAGTCCACCAAAGAGACCCTGAGCATCTATGAAGCCAAAAGTTGTCGTCTACTGACTCCTGGAACTTCTTTGGTTCTGCTGGAGGCCCAAGCCGCCACTGGGTTTGTCATTGACCCTGTCAACAACAAGAAACTCTCAGTAGAGGAGGCTGTTGATCAAAAAGTGGTTGGCAGTGAGTGGAAAAACAAACTGCTTTCAGCAGAAAGGGCAGTCACAGGATACAAGGATCCATACACTGGAGGCACTATTTCTTTATTCCAGGCCCTGAAAAAAGACCTCATCGTCAAAGACCATGGGATCCGTCTCCTTGAAGCACAAATTGCCACTGGGGGCATCATTGATCCAGTGCACAGTCACAGGGTGCCTGTGCAGGTGGCATACCAAAGAGGTTACTTTGATGAGGACATGAATCAGATTCTGTCTGACCCTGATGATGACACCAAGGGTTTCTTTGACCCCAACACTCAGGAGAACCTAACATATCTACAACTGGTGGAGAGATGTATCACTGACCCCATCACTGGCCTCAGCCTTTTGGTCATTGTGAAGAAAGGAGAGTTTTATTTCTATGTTGATGAGGCAACAAAACTCATTCTGAAGTCTACAACCACAACAAGAGCAGGAGGAAAATACCAGGGAACAACTGTGTCTCTGTGGGACCTGCTCTACTCCAAATACATCACTGAGGAGAAGAGGAGGGATCTTGTGCAACAGTTCAAGTCTGGATCTCTCACAATTGAGCGCTTTTTGGAAATCATCCTAACAATCATTGAAAATCAAACCACATCAACAACAACCTCATCATCAATGGTCAAGAGCCAACCACCTGAAACAAAATCTGAAAGCACCACAAGAACTACCACCACAACAATCACAGAGACAACAGAAGTCCAGAGTTTCCATGGCATCAGAAAGGATGTATCTGCCGCTGAACTACTTGAGTCCAAAATCATTGATGAGAACCTCTACAAAGATCTGAGTGCTGGGAAAGTTACAGTGACTGAAGTAAGTGAGATGGACTCAGTGCGCAAGTACCTTGAAGGGACCAACAGTATTGCAGGAGTGTACCTGCAGTCCACCAAAGAGACCCTGAGCATCTATGAAGCCAAAAGTCGTCGTCTACTGACTCCTGGAACTTCTTTGGTTCTGCTGGAGGCCCAAGCCGCCACTGGATTTGTCATTGACCCTGTCAACAACAAGAAACTCTCAGTAGAGGAGGCTGTTGATCAAAAAGTAGTTGGTGGTGAGTGGAAAAACAAACTGCTTTCAGCAGAGAGAGGAGTTACAGGATACAAAGACCCCTATACTGGAGACACCATATCTTTATTCCAGGCCCTGAAAAAAGACCTCATCGTCAAAGACCATGGGATCCGTCTCCTTGAAGCACAAATTGCCACTGGGGGCATCATTGATCCAGTGCACAGTCACAGGGTGCCTGTGCAGGTGGCATACCAAAGAGGTTACTTTGATGAGGACATGAATCAGATTCTGTCTGACCCTGATGATGACACCAAGGGTTTCTTTGACCCCAACACTCAGGAGAACCTAACATATCTACAACTGGTGGAGAGATGTATCACTGACCCCATCACTGGCCTCAGCCTTTTGGTCATTGTGAAGAAAGGAGAGTTTTATTTCTATGTTGATGAGGCAACAAAACTCATTCTGAAGTCTACAACCACAACAAGAGCAGGAGGAAAATACCAGGGAACAACTGTGTCTCTGTGGGACCTGCTCTACTCCAAATACATCACTGAGGAGAAGAGGAGGGATCTTGTGCAACAGTTCAAGTCTGGATCTCTCACAATTGAGCGCTTTTTGGAAATCATCCTAACAATCATTGAAAATCAAACCACATCAACAACAACCTCATCATCAATGGTCAAGAGCCAACCACCTGAAACAAAATCTAAAAGCACCACAAGAACTACCACCACAACAATCACAGAGACAACTGAAGTCCAGAGTTTCCATGGCATCAGAAAGGATGTCTCTGCCGCTGAACTACTTGAGTCCAAAATCATTGATGAGAACCTCTACAAAGATCTGAGTGCTGGGAAAGTTACAGTGACTGAAGTAAGTAAGATGGACTCAGTGCGCAAGTACCTTGAAGGGACCAACAGTATTGCAGGAGTGTACCTGCAGTCCACCAAAGAGACCCTGAGCATCTATGAAGCCAAAAGTCGTCGTCTACTGACTCCTGGAACTTCTTTGGTTCTGCTGGAGGCCCAAGCCGCCACTGGATTTGTCATTGACCCTGTCAACAACAAGAAACTCTCAGTAGAGGAGGCTGTTGATCAAAAAGTAGTTGGTGGTGAGTGGAAAAACAAACTGCTTTCAGCAGAGAGAGGAGTTACAGGATACAAAGACCCCTATACTGGAGACACCATATCTTTATTCCAGGCCCTGAAAAAGGACCTCATCGTCAAAGACCATGGGATCCGTCTCCTTGAAGCACAAATTGCCACTGGGGGCATCATTGATCCAGTGCACAGTCACAGGGTGCCTGTGCAGGTGGCATACCAAAGAGGTTACTTTGATGAGGACATGAATCAGATTCTGTCTGACCCTGATGATGACACCAAGGGTTTCTTTGACCCCAACACTCAGGAGAACCTAACATATCTACAACTGGTGGAGAGATGTATCACTGACCCCATCACTGGCCTCACTTTACTTCCCTTGCACGGATAAAAGACGAAATCCCTTGCTCCTGGAAGTTTGACCATTTTACTGTGCTTTTTTTTTTTATTAAGAAAGGATAGAGTAATCATCCAAAAAGTGTAACATACTACTTATTTTTCCATTGTTAAGAGAACATTTACTTAAGAGGGAAAATTTCCCAGTCATTATATGAAAAGTTGTAATTCTTTCAACTTAAGTTGAAGATAAAGACTGCCGTCTGGCCTACATTTCCAAATAAATGCCTTGATATTGCACATCCATGTTGAATTTTCAACTTTTACAACATTAAAATTAACTCAGGACATATTCTGTACAAATGTGGTAAAATAGTTTGATGATTACATTGATCACATTATCATCTGTACCTGAGGACTCTAATGTTGGCTATACCCATATTTGTTACGTAAAAGTTCAACTGTGAAAGTGCCCTTGGCCCTTGGATGTTTCCTTGAGCATTTTATTTTTGCTTCTTTACTCTGATCATGTGTGGCACTAACCAAGATTTCCTGCATTTAATGCAATTTGTGATGCTGACTTTGCTGATTTTAATGTACTTCATCATTATTGCTGTGGATTTTACTGCTTTAATGCTTCTGGACTACATCCATCATAGTCTGCATTTTTTCTTCAGAGGTTGGAATGTGTTTTGCAACAGTTTGGAAATTGCAGGATTGATATGTTTTTGGATTCTTGTAGATCAAACTGGACACCTTTAAATAGTTAGCTTGATATACTTGTTTTTTCTGTGCTTTTTTCTAACCTAGTTGCTGTTTTTATATTAAACACCCCAATAAATAATTGAGGATTAAATACCACTTCTTGCCTTTTTTCTAACTGTTTTTCAAGGAAATGTTTGTGTTCTGAACATCCCTATACTCCCTATGCTGTATGAAGCCCATTTCACACATGCAATCCTAATCAAGAAAATTCACTGACTTTGCTTTTTACACCTGTCCCCTTATCAGGATGTTTTCCTATAAAATGCCAATAAAAGACTGTTATGAGGGAAGGGAAAAAACACTAAGGGGCTGGTGGGGAAGTTTTAGGGTAAAGCCTGGGTAGAAAAACCCAGCTGTTTGCATTTTAAATGCAGCTTGCCCAAGTAAATTTAGGAAATTGACAGGGTTTTTGTGCATGTATGAAAAGGGCTTAACAATGTTCAGAGTGGTTCCTGACCCACTGGGGGGTTGTTGCAAGGGAGAGGTCACATTAATTTGAAAAGAAGAGGGAGTATGGATATAAATAAATAAATAAATATATATATATATATATATATATATATATATGTGTGTGTGTGTGTGTGTGTGTATATATATATATATATATATATATATATATATATATATATATATATATATTCCAACCTTTCTTTGTTTTTTCCTTTATTACTGTTAAAAAAATGCCCAGTAGGATTTTGTTAATAACAAAACAAATACTTCACTGCAAAAACTCAGATCCAAGCAAGGGCATTTGTCCAATATGAAGACAAAAATGTTTGCTTGTTATTTATTGTAGTCAGACATTTATCTGTACATGTCAAATGCATGTGAATTAACATAGGTGTTTTGGATATTTCTGACCTGGAATTAGAGAAACACACTTATTAAAGTTCAGTTTTTTATGTGTTTTACTTTAACTGAATAAAGAACAAGAAGAAATGCTAGAAATAATGTGTTTCTTCACTATTAAAGCTGATTATTGTTAGAATACAGTTTCATAATGCTTATGTGGATTAAATAGTCACTGAATTTAATAAATGAAAAAAAGAACAGAAATTACATTCAAAATAAAGCAACTCTCTATATACATTAATTGTACACACAGTTTTTATTGTTCTAATGTTTATGTAAATTTAGTTTAGGTCTCAGTCATATGTTGGTGGTTTTTCATGAAAATATTTCCCAAGTTGCAAGGATTCAAAATCAGAAAAATGGCGCCCTCTAGTGGAGACAAATCATAAAACCAACTTTGTTGTGACGACATATTTATTTTCTAACTTTATATTGTATAAACAAATATTTAATTGGCAGTACAGTAACAAAGAGTAAAAACAGTGCATTTGAGAGATCATGGTATACAATTCTTAATGGCCCTGTATTAACAATAAAGTTAATTCAAAAGAATTAATCCAGCCTGAGTGCTGTAACTTCTTACTCTTACTAACATTAAGAGCAAGTTTGAATTCTGGATTAGAAACCTTGATTGACATTACTAAAAGGCTAATTTACAGTACATAACGGGTCCGTTTCTGTGTAATCAATTTCCATAAAGACTATAGTTTACAAAAACGAAAGGGGTAAAGTTCCCAACTTCAAGAAACGAGAAAAAGAGGCATTGTACAAATATTTACACAAGCTAAAATATGTTAATCTTTTCTGACATCAGACAAACATGAAAATCAGTCCAATTTGTCAAGCAGCTGGCGAATGTCTTCTTGGCCACGATAAATTCTCTTCAGTCCTCTTGGCATATAACGACAGGATGAAAGGTTGAGGTAGTCAAGAGAAGTCACTCGGCCAATGACTGACCTAAAATGAATGCATGAATAAAATTTTATTAGGAAATCTTACAGAAGAATAGATAGCACTCAGAGAGCAAAAACCTTCTCCAAGGCAACTCACATATTGCTGTTACACCTATAAGCAACAGCTCCATGATGAAGTAAACCTCATAATATGATTGTTTGACCCTGAAAACCCACCCCCAGGACTTGGAATCATGTTGATATCATTATTAGTTGGATAATTATAAAAGAAACTGATTGTTCATTAATGGTGGTTATCTGGATCGCCACCAAAATCTTATCATTTTTAAGTTGGGCCACTACCAACATCTCCTGAAAATTTCAGCAAAATCTGTCCAGTAGTTTTTGCGTAAACAGAAAAACGTGGGCAAAAACATAACCTACCACTAGGGAATAACACTACAGTGACTTTAACACTGGGAATGCTTGATTCATGCTCAGTTCTATTTACAAGGTATGGCTATGAAATAATTAGACTGCACTAATGAGGATAAAAACGTGTGGTTCACAGTCACACTGACTTTTATTTATTAAAGGTTGTGTCTTCGCACACAACTGCTGCAAGTTTACAATAAGTGGCATCTTTGGTTCACCACTAGCTACAGATTGAAGTGCACATGTTCTTGCTCAGGCGATAGGCTCCAAAGTCAACTCATTGACTTGAAAATTTTGGTAAAATTGAACAAACCAGCAGGCGAATCTTTTCGTACATTAACTGAGGTGTTTGGAGGACACTGTATGTCACCTGCATGTGTGTTTGAATGGCACAAGAGATTTCATGAAGGTGGAGAGGATGTCCAGGATGATGAACGTCCTGGACATCCATGTACATCAAAAACTTCTGAAAACATTCAACAAATTGAGCAAACCGCTCGAAATGATCAACGACTCAGTAAAAAATGAGAGCAGAAATGGTCTCCATGGATAAAGACACATTTGGCAAATTCTGCATGAAAATTTTAACATGACAAAAGTGTGTACCAAAGTTGTCCCAACACACCAAGTAATCGCTCCTAAAAAACGGTGTTTCATTCAATTTCTTTAAAAATGTCTCCACAAATTCTCTTGTGTTTTTCCTTTTGATCAGGAAACCTACCGACTAAGGATCACTTCCTGTAAAGGTTGGGGCTGACAAAGAGTCAATCAGTTACTTTTGACCCTGAGTAATCAATTAAGTAATATAATTACTTTTTAAATATGTAACTAATGTTATAATTAAATTTATCATCAATGAGTAACTTGTTACAGTTTTTGAATGAGTGCCCGACATGGGTTAGAAGTAAGCATCAAAAACCATCAATGAGATGCCACTGACCACTAAATTTCATTGGCAGTTTCCTTTTCTATCTCACATGTAAATTCCAATTTCCATGACACCAATGACCAACTTTTGTCTTATTATGGGGACTCTCGTGCTGAATATCACAATTATTGTTTGATAAAACTATCAAATTAAAGCCTGGGAACATGGCTTGAAATTTTAAGAATTTGATTAGAATATCACAGTTCAACGTTTCATTGCGCATCCTTGAGAGAGAAAAAAACATCTTTAACGAGAAAATCTTGTTTGAAAACAGACCACGTTACAGTTAAGATGATTTCTCAGGACTGTGTGGGCATGGTCGCTGCCACTGTGGAGAGGCTGATTGTGCTGGAGTAAATTAGTTTTTTGCCTTTGAATGGGTGGGACTTGGTGTTTATTTTTTTTGTTTGGCTGAGTTATTTATTGCATAATAGAGTGGTGCAGGGATGAAGTATTTTTGTAGGCTAACATGGAAGTTAGCATCGAGGTGGTTCTCCTGACTGCAAGCCTTCTGAAAGCCTTTGGGATTTCTCACTGTTTTTGATCCCTGTGCTTCGACTTAGAAGCAACTACAATATTTCCAATGTGCAACGTTTTATTGTAACCTCTTGTTTGAGTTTCATCATAATCCAGTGACCTGATGGCCCTCATGGCTGTGGCAATAGTGTAAGAATTACTGATTATTAAAACACGATCCGAAATGCTTGCCTTTGAGTCCCCGGTCATTTTTATAGCACTTATTAGCAGTTAGTTAACAACCATTGTTTTAAACACACAACAACGATTTCAGATTCAAAAGCAGGCAACATCAGATGTATTTTATTATTTCCCATTAAACATTAAAATCTCATGGGTGTGTGTGTTCACCACAAATTTTATTTCAGGCACTCATCCACAACCGGTATTCTACATCCCATTTAATCTGGACGGTTGTGATCCAGGAAGTGCTAAATGCGAACTCCCTTTCATGTTTTTGGACTAATTTCTGCTCTACTCTGGTAATGATTGTCTAAAGCCAACACACTTTATATCCCGCAAGTGCCTTCAAAAACTTTATTGCTTATATTGAAAAATTGTGCAAAGATCAGTCTACAATTTTTAGATAGTTGATAGTACGAATATTTGACCATAAATATCTAATGTAGAAAGTTTTTGTTGATTTATGTTCCCAGGGGATTTAAGGAGGTGACATTTAAATGCAAAACAATCTCTACATTGCACCTATAAATGATTAGAAATGCTCTTTTGATTGTTCTGCAGGCCATACTAAAGAGACAACACTGCCTTTCATACCTGAGTGCAGGTAGTGTGATTCTGGTCCCGCTCAGGTTGAGTGAACGCAGAGTTTCAGTCTCTGTCACCTGACCGAGGTAGCTCATTGCGATCTCTAGTTCCTCCTCGGTGTAGAGCTGATTTGCAATGTCGAGCTGCTGCAGCGTTCGGCTCCATTTCTCCGTCACCATGTAGAGTCCTTTTTTAGCTGATGACGACCCCACATTGTTGCTGGTGAAATGTTGTCCCACGTACAGACACTCGAGCTCTGCCAAACGCAATCAGTACAAAGAGGGAGCATTGATTCGAGTGGGATTTCATGCAAAGTCAGATCAATTTTATTTGAGTACAGCTGAGATTAAAAAAATATGAAATCCTTGAGGGTGCTTAATGTATAAGGAGTAAGAAAAAGCAGGAATGACGGCTTCTATGTCTCCATGATTTTCATGGTTATTCATGACAAAGGAATAATAAGCCCAAAAATATGGCCCCTTTCCAGGATCACACTTAAGTTAAAGATCAAACTAATCCAAACGTGAAATATGTTTTGCTTTAAAGACGTACCACTACAAGGCAGCGCTGCGAGACCTGCTGGTGTGATTCGTGAACAGCCTCGGAGGTCGAGCACTCGCAGCTTTGAAGAGCCAAACAGAATGTGCCACAAATCTTTATCTGTGATGTAGGAGAAAGACGTGGTCGCCATAGAAAGCTCCTCCAGGAATGGAAAGCCCGATGCTGACTCGCCATCACTACGGGACGTCTTAATCAGAGGTCGGACATTCAGCAACCGGAAGGTCTGATGGGGAATGTAAAGAAATGTAAAAATTTTAAATGCTCAAATCTCACTTAGAAACATGATCACAGCTGAGAGGGGAAAGATCAAGCATAAAGTCATGCAACATGAAATTCCAAATAAATCACTGTCAATATAAATATGAAGTTAAAGACTAAAAATAATTATATCACTTCACAATCAATCTGATTTATTTGTACAATTCATTTTGTTTTTTTGTAAAGTATCAAAAAAGTCAAAGATGAAGATATGTGGAGTATTTTTTCTCCTTATCCGATCAAGACTCAATATAGACAAAGATATTCAGTTTTCACCAACATGTAAAAGTGTTAAAAATTTACAAAAAATATAACTGGTGATTAATTTTCTGTCCAGGGTATGAGGCATAATGTTCAATGTAGCCTAACACAGCTGAAACTTGAAAGATTTTATAAAATGTGTGAGTCAAATTTGCTTCACTCTCCTAATGAACATTCTCAAAAGATACCTCTAGTAACATGTCTTTAAATTTTAAGATGATAGTTGCACTGAATTTTCTGTATTTTTTGGTGAAACTGTATTTTTTCCTGAAAATGTTGCTATTGTTGGACAAACATTTTGAACAGAAACGAGGAATGTCAAACTGAATTCAACTTTTTATACCAAAATTTGAGCTGGCTCACTGAGCTTCTCTGAGAAGTCAGAAATTAATCAAACATAACCTTTAACCACTAAAACTATTTTTTCTGTTTAGGAATGCAAGTAAATAGCTATAATTTGACATCTTAATCAAGAAATAACAATGTGCTTTACTATAGTTTTCTGTTTTTGATTTTTTCTTTTGTAAAATGGTAAATTTAAAAACCATGAATAACGATAATATTTTTTTTCAGCAATAAGAATGTCATTTTGGCTAAAGAGCTTCTCCATATATTACCCTTTACAGAAACATAAAAAATGATTTTGGTAATTCAGAATGCTGTTAATTCAGGGCAGCTGTGGCATAAACCTTACATTGGGTGGTGGTCTAATAAATTTGTTAAGCACTGCGTATACAGTATACATATAAATGTATACATATACTTATATATATATATATATATATATATATATACATATACATATGGGCCTGTTCCTCTAATTGCACTTCTTCCTATTTGTCCTAGAAGCTGATGTAAAGGGAGTAAAATAGCATTTCATCTATTGAAAAAATAATGATGCTTTATTGTTCTTTAAAAGACGACATTCAGTGATAATAAGGTAAAGTTTTATGGGACATTTGAACATCCTAACAACATCATGCTGGTATATGGGATACATGTATGGCCAATGTAACAGCTGTTAACTACAGAAATGGTAATATCTGTAAATAATGATAATTACCTTTTTAGGCATCATCTGCCAATACTGATATTATACCAATAACTGTGCTGTGTATTCATAATTTCAATCTTATCTTTGAAATTGTTTATTCCTGATTATTCAATTCTTTCTCAGCATTTTATCTTGATTTACCACAATGTAGTCATATCTAAACTAAATCCTTGATATTTATGCACTGTACACTGTTTACACTGTTTTCTTGAAGCTGAACCTAAACATTACTTTGAATATGATTCTCAGACAGTTAACTTTGGACTCTTTATTACGGCTTTTTCTTCGCGTGCATAAGGAGTAAAAATCTCTATAACAGTGAGTCTCATGAAAATCACTGATTTCTTACCTTGAGTCTGGGGCATGCCATCTGCAGGGCCTGAATGTAAATATTGAGTTCACAGTCCTTATTGTCCAGCTTTGTATTGACCTCCAAAATCTCCAGATCAGGGCAGACCCCCCTCTGGAAGCACAAATACCAAAATTAACTCTTTACAAAGTGCAGTTATAAAACATGCAAGTAAAGGAGAGGGTGCAGCTTACAGCGATGGCAGCCATGACTCTTCCATACTTTATTTCATGAGTGTACAGAAACTGCTTGATCTGCCCTCCGTGTTTTTCAAGATACTCCAGGACTCCTTCAACCTGAAACTACCGAGAAAAAAGCAGGTTATGTAAATGAACTTGAGGTTGCGTATCGCTTTTCTAGTCTTGTGACCTCTCAAAGAGCTTGTAAGTCACACCTTTCCTATCAGTAGTATAAGAACATATTCAAATACGTCCATCAACATTTACATGCCGTGGACACATGGAGCAGTTTAGGGTTGAGTGTCTTTTCCACCCGTTAACACGTGACAACAAGAGCTGAGTATATATATCCATCTGAAACAGCTCTGATTGGTCCAATATTCTAGGATTAAGAGTTACTGAGTGATATGATATTTTTAATGTTTACAGGTTTTCAATTGACTGTAGAAATTATGCTTCAAGGTCAAGGTCAACTTAATTATCCTCGAAGGGCGATTTGTTTTTGCAGCTGCAGCAAACACACAAGATAAAACACTAAGTCTCATACACAAAAAACAACAGCGCGCACATTTAGAGGCATCAGGTCACAGAATGTTGCTTTTATTCTGTCAATCTAAAACAACAAAATCTCTCTTGGGTCTTGATTTACCTCTGAGTATTGAAGATTGATGCTCTGTAGAGACCGACTGTGCAGACCGAGGCTCAGAAGGGCCCCGGCTGTCAGGCCTGAACAGTATGAGAGCGTGAGGGAGTGAAGATGGGGGGCGTTCTCTGATACAGTCTGAAATTGATGACAAAACAGGAAGAACATCATTTGGTCAATGAAATAAACAGACACAGACATCAAAGTTCTTATTCCAGCAAAAACTGCAAACTTCTATCAGGCCGAACAAATAGTTGTATGACTTCTGCTCTGACTTTGGCCCTTCCACACAAAAGTGGATCTTTTCAGAATAACTCACATGTAGACAAAAGTTTATTTAAAAATAGCTGAACTTCTGGTCAATAGCAATTTAGCTGAATAGATACTTAAAGATTCTGATGACTGACCTCTACTGCAAAGTTCACATTTGTTTTCCAGTGATAGAGTGAGAAGTCTCGCAGCTGGGAGAATCTACAGACCAAAAAACAAAATATTTTTAAACAGCTCACATTTAACAGATTAAAACATAAGTTAACATAATGTACATTCAGACATCATTATATAGACTATAACTCAGACCTGTTCTGTGACAGCCAGCTGAAGGTTTCCTTGATCCTCTTCTCAGTTTTCGGGAGCTGGCTTTTCCCCGGGGCGATCCAGCAGTGACTGATGGTGGCTTTTCTCCACAGGACAGGACTGGAGGCAGCAGCGTTCCACAGACGACAGACTCTCCCTACTCTGCAGTAAATACACAAGGGGGCAGAAGAAGTCGATTTCATTGTTGGATTTAAAGTCACCAGTGTCCAGTTCTCTGGCTTTATTCAATGTAAATCAAAACTGTTTCAATATATATAATAAATACTTTTTTACAAGCATTATTCTAACTGCAGACCTCTGGGAGGGCCTGCCAGTTTTCTTGTGTGTGCTTTATGCACCTTGTGGATAGAATTGATTTTTGATTTTTAGACTGTAATCCTTGACTAATTATTGATATGTTCATCATTACTGTTTATTTATTTACTGCCACAGCACTTTAATGACTGAATACACTTTATGGGTTTTGTCTCATTCTTTAGCCTTTGCCATTTTGTGGTTTAAGTGCCTTCCTTTTTCACTTGTGCTCATTCATTCATTCATTCAAACCTTTATTTATTCTCGAAAGGACATTGAGGTTTCCCTCATTTCCGATGCCGACGAGATTACAGACACATTAAGCCACAGCACAATAAAACAAGTACAGAATAATCACTGTGAACAACAATCTCATCAGTGACGAGGTAGATAAAATAGAATCAGGTAAAACAGTTGCAATGTGAAACACAATGGTTAGAAATCAAAGTCCTGAACTCTGAAAGAGAAGAGTGCTCAGGATTTTTCCTGATTGTCCTAATGCCTGAATGTTTTATCATGTACTGGACTGTGATGCCTGCTGCTGAAAAACAATTCTCCCATGGGATTATAATAACGTTGTAAGTTGAAGTTGGCATTTTCACCCAGCGAACTGCTGCTCAGTGGATATTTTCTCTTTTTCAGACCATTCTAATAAACCTTACATATGGTTGTGCTGGAAAATCCCAGTAGATCAGTAGATTCTGAAATACTCAGACCAGTCCATTTGGACTGACCTTGTCTTCATGTCTAAAAGCACTGAGTTGCTGATTGCCTGAGTTGAATGGGTGAGCCTAATAAAAAGAAGCCAGTGAGTAATGCCGTCTTAGTCAAATTACAAAATAACAGATTACATAGAAACACAAAGCTTCAACCTTTCAAGTCGCATCACTGTTCATGGAATAATCTGCTCCATGTACTGGTTCATGGTGTGAAAGCACTTTGAAACAAATATCTACAAACCTGCATAGAAACGGTACAGCACCATCTTGACTGACCACCATCTGAAAAATGTTGATGAGCACTTCCTCTGGAACGCTCTGACTCCATCTGTGGTCTGCAGCTTCTTGTGGCATAACCAAAGAAACGTCCTCTTTTTCTTTGACGTCTGGTGTGATTTCTACTTTAGGCTTGGCACGTACAGTCTTTTTTTTCTTAATCTGACCGGCTTTAGGTTTTGCCTTGGCTAGCTTTTTCTTTTTGCTTCCCTTCTTCGGCGGTCTCCATACAGAGTAATCATCCTGAGCTGTCGTACTCGATATGACAAAAAGCACATCCTCTCCTTGTTCCACTCTGTAGCCCGGCTGGGAGACCCTGGCCTTCTTCCGTGTTTTAGGTTTTGCATTTTTAGGTCCACCGGCGGTCCTCTTCAAGGATGCTTTCTTTGGCTTTGGTCCATCTTCCCCTTGGTCTGGTGTATTTGATGTGCTCTGTGTGGTTTCCTCTTTCTTTTCATCATTTGTTGAAGGCTCTGTTTCAGGGGAATCCATGGCATGCTACTACTAGCTAACGACTACCAACTTTAAAGGGATAATTCAGCATCTGAAAAAAGAAACAAGTGATGACATATTTTAGTCATGGCTCAGTATCAAGTGCAGGACTAACAGACTGAAAAACTCTTTGGTCCCTCAGGCCATCAGACTGTACAACTCCTCACTCGAGGGGAGAAGGAGTAACAGGAAGACAGAGGACGGGAAGGAGCAGTAGCCAGCCAGCAGCCATATATTTATTCTTATTTATTTCTATCTGCAAATTGTTTTTATTTTTTTATATCCCATGTTCTTTTTTTACCCTGTGTACCATAAAATGCTACCAGACTCTTAATTTCCCTGAAGGAGTCTTCCAAGGGATTAATAAAGTTCTATCTAATCTAATCTATTTAATTTCAGTCAACTAAGTGTTAGAATTTTTTACCCACTGATTAACAGAATTATAGAAGTTATGGATGAACACTTATGGCAGAACAATGTGAACCAAAAATGATATCTAGATGCTTTTAAATGAATGAATAAAGTAGGATAATGATACGAAAATCTATCAACAGAGAAAAAAATCTGACCAACAAATTTGAAATGGAGAAATAAAATAGATTCATAGGATTAAAACAAATAAATATATAAGAAGAAATAATAATAAAAATAATCGGCTAAAAGCAAGACTAAGAAGGTAGGTCTTGAGTTTGCTTTTAAAAATATGAACAGTAGGAGCTGTTACCGATTTTCATCAAGATTGTGAAGGTTTTTTTTTTTGCAGATTATTCTCATATTGATAGCATAAACTCCCAAATAAGATAAAATAAGATAAGATAGAACTTAATTAATCCATTGGGAAGACTCCTTCAAGGAAATTAAGATTCCAGTAGCAGTGAGTAGTACATAGGAATAAAAGAACACAGGATATCAAAAAGTAAAAACAATTAGCAGATATAAAATAGTTGTATACATACATTAATAAATCTAAATAATAAATAATAACAATAAAAAACAAAAATATGGCTACTGACTGGCTACTGCTAATAAGGCAGGTTTTCAGTCATTTCTATTTATCAGTATCAATATTGGCCAATATGATTTTGCAATATCGGCATATCGGATATCAGCAAAAATCTAATATCGTGTATCCCCAATTATTTGGGATATTATGAGAGACACGGAGCTATGCCTTCTCAGCTACGTTTAAACAGTTAAATCCGTGCGTAAAAACTAAAATACACAGATTATATGCAATAAAAATTTAAGTGGCGTTAAAAATGATCAAACATTTTTTCTCACAGGAGCTTCGAGGAAGTTACGCTGCTTTGTTTGGTAACGTTAAATCAACCACACTGCATGTTCAGTTTGACTCAACTGTCACAATAATACGTCTTAAAACGATTAAACAGACACAACAGAGAAGGTGGATTTAGATACACACGTTTACAAAAAAAAGCCACGAATCTCTCACATATAATTTACTGACGGATATTGGGTGATTAATAACATATATTTATAGTTTACGTTGCTTACTCACTTCCAGATCCTGAAACAGCTACCAACCGCTAGCCTAGCAAACCCAGAATGCATCTCACATCTCGTCTCTGATTGGTGGAGACCTCATGAAGAGCCCGCCTTCTCTAAAAACCAACCAATCACCGAGCAGCCCACTGTGTCGCTCCTGTATGAGTGAGGCTAAAGGAGCTAATGTGATGTTGTGGGCATCTGTTTTGTAGTTTAAAGGTAAGAACAAATGCTTTTTAATATCACTTTCAGCTTCAGTCCCAACAGTTCTGCGGTAGTTCAGAGCCAGGCCTTATTTTCTTTAGCTAGTATGATATTTCATGAAAGTTTGCCGACTTTCCTGCAGTGGTGTTAGCGCAAGGCCAACATTTGCAGCAGCATTAGCATTGATCTGCAGATGTAGTGTTTATCCCTCTGTTTCAATATTTAATATTCAATTTTAGAGGCAGAAAATCACACGTATAATTGATTTAAGAGGCTAGAAAGAAATAGAAAGTCAGATAATGGGTAAATATAAAGTGAGGGTAGGTGATGTGTATCCCACTGTTTTATCGTAATTGTGACTTACATGATCTACTTGCAGAGACTTTAGGAGGTTATAAATCTAAATATTGGCCAGCTTATAGCAGCTTTACTTAGTTCTGGTGCGCTGAACTGTGCCGAGATAAGAGGCTTTTTAAGAAATCCTCTTTCCCCGGTATTTGCAGCAATAGAAGTTACCTTAAAGGGCCCTTTTTCTGCAAAATAAATGTATTTTCTTTTGATGATTATAGAAGGGGCTTGGGGAGCAGAAAAAACATGACACCTTTAACTAAACTCTCAGTACATGGAGAAATGCTCCATGCCTTTTTTTTTTTTTTTTTTTTAGAGAAAATGCTTCTTTAAATGCTCTGACTTTTACTTCCTAGAGTTTATGTTGTCATAACTACTCAGTCTCCACCTACATGGGTGTTTTCTGCCCGTCACAGGCATACACCATGGCTGTTTTGAGAGTAATCTCCGCAACATCAGGCACTGTTTGGGCAGCCCATCAGCACAGAGCTCATTATCATAGCCTCCTGTAGCCTCCCCGTCCCTCAGATTCAAGAGTTTCCCAAAGGGGAGGCAAAAAGAGCCACAAGTTTTTCATTTTGTATTCACCTTAAATTAAATCCTTGATAAATAGACACCCAAGACATGATTTAAATGGTCAAACACACCAGAATATGAGACCTTTAATGCTCAAATGACATTCAGTAAAACAATTCATTATTTTCAAATGAGTAGGTATAATATGAGGTAGGGGTGTACATATGAGAAGAACCTGTGATGCGTTTTTTGTTCAATGTTGCTATAGCAACATGGATCGCCATAGTTTGATAAAAGGTGTAGAGTGCATAAGAGCTGTAAGTCAAGTCAAGTTTTATTGTCATTTCAGTCATATACAAGTATACAGTGAGTTAGGTTTGTTTTCTCTTGGACTGTTTTGCCACATAGATATTTCAGAGTAACCTTGCAGTGCAGCTGGATCTGCCTGATTCAATGTCTGTGATCAGGCAAATCCATCTTGCCAAACTCCAATCTACAACGACTGTGAGTGGCTCAAAGTGGGATGGCCCAATCAGCATCCTTTAGAGCAGGAAGAGGTGGGAGCTACGAGTGAGACAACAGCAGGAAGTGACTGCTCATACAGAGATAAGTATAGATGCTCACAGCTTCAGTAGCAGTTTTATCAGATCTGGACTGCATTTCTTTATTAAATGAAAAACAAATATCAACACTATAAACTTCTCTGTAGAAAGGATATTTTTCTCCACTTCTGATATGTTTTGGCAAGAGTTTGCTCTTCGAAGTGGTTCAGGCTCTACCCTTTACACCACAGCAGTAACACCTGCCTACTTCATTATCTGATTGGCCTGTATTGAATGTGATTGACAGAACAATCATCCAATCACCTGCTGGATTTGATTTTGAAAGGCTCTGTCCATTCCAACCACTTTCTATGGGCTCTTTCCCAGATGGACTAGTGAAATATCTTTCACGGTCCATCTGGCTTGTCAGGTTAATTTAAGAATTGAGGTAGAATAATAAATTAAATGTAATAAAAACGGGTCATACTGACAGAGGAGATGTATGAAAGACAAACCATCTAACAGTTCTTATAAAGTGCAACAACTGTTAAAAAGTATGTAGTATATATGGTACAGCTATTGGCATAGATAGTTTTATACTTGGGAGATAGAGCTTGTTTAAGACACAACAGCAAGAGAGAAAAATGTGCAGATGTGCAAATGAGCATTATCTAAGGGATGGGCTTATCAGGTACTGAGTTCAGTGGGTGCCCTTGTGTAAGTGTTCTAGCCTTTGCTGTTCTCCCTGTGAAGAACAACAGTCACAGCTGTAGCATGGTATTTCTGAATCTTAAAGAGATCTCCACTAACCTGGCTTAAATTAGGTTAAAGGTAGACAGCCTTAGCCTCATCTGACAGTATCAACAGATGTGAAAGCAGGGAAGTTCCAAAATGCTTTGCTTGACCACAATAAAAGTTGTTTGAAATGTAGTGCAATAAATCTAGTCTGTTGTGATGTGTTTATTGCAAAGGATTATATAACCTTAACAATAAAATCCCAGTTAATTACGCAGCCCTAAAGTGAGGTCAGAGAAATCATATGTAACTAAATGACAAATGTCCCTCTGTACACAGTTACATCCAGGACCTTTGCCATTAGCTTTTAGAGATTAAGAGGTTTGATGTCATCCCAGAAGAGGATAGCTGTTTTGTTAATTTTGTGGGTAAAAGTAAAATGGAGATTGAGATTCATGTCTGTTCACTGACCCATTTGTGTTTACATCAGGGCTGTACTTTTTCAGGAAATAAAAATGTCAATGTTAATTTGTTTGGTTTTATGATTTAGAAAATATATAATTCGTGCTTTGGAAGATGAAACTTTTTTTTAAAGCAGTCCAAGTCTGTGAGTCAAGGATGGAGAAGAAAGGTAGAATACAGGTTTATAAAATCCAAAAAATGAAAATAAAAACTATTATAATTATTATTAATATTTTTTTTTCATATAGGAGTGACAGTTTTTGCCTGCTTATTGTGCCTCTAAGCATGTCCATGCCAAGCCGAGGCACTCTTCAGTAGAGGAACATCCTTCAAGACAACACAGAGGGTATGACTTTTTAACTTAATTGCACCACTATTAGGGGTGTGAATCTTCCATTAGGTTGTGATTTGATTCAGTGCTGATTGTCACAGTTCAATTTAAAATCAGTTTTCAGTTAAACTGAGTCACATTAATTCCCTACATAAAAGAAGTTCATTTCAGGATCTGCCTCTCTCTGTAGTGCATGGAGGCTGATTGATATGATGTTGCTGAGAATTTTAAATAAAGAACTTTCTCTTTATCAACAGACCACGATGGAGGAGTATGATGACTACACCCTCTGTGGGAAAGCAGCTGTGACTGAAGCTAATCTCCGTAAGTAAAATGGCAATGTATTGAAGCTATTAACTCAATTTCAAAATGTCTTTAAGGCACAGTTTGGCATTACCCCTGTAGGGTCCTTTACCCCCATATACTCTAAAAGTGTGGAATAATAAACAACACAGACTGTCTCTCTTTGACAGTGATCCATGAATGCGTAGTGTATAATGGGTTCTGCTGAGAATCTTTTTTCCTTGTTTTGTTTTATTGTGCTTTTGTATCTTAAAATGATTACTAATAAGGGAACTATCAGTGCTTTGAAGCTTAAATTAAACTGCAATAAAAGTTTCCACTGAGAATTTTGGCATCTCCGTTGTTAGCAACAGTTTTATAAGCAAGCATAAACAAATTGCATTACTTCGTGGTTTGCAGCAACAGGGAGTGTAGCATGATCTCCAAAAATTATGTTCATGTCTTTTGTTTTAGTCTAGTTTTCTTTTTTTTTTAGATCTGTATGACAGCTCATAGCAGATATTTAGAACAGCACATTTGATTTGTCTATTCCTTTTTGAAATCTTAGGTATGTTTCTGAAAGTTACTTTACATGCCTTCATGGTTGAAAGTTGAAAAAGCAACAAAAAATGCTCCAGATAATCTTCCCATTATAAAATGTATTATTCCCAGCTGGTTGTAATTTTTTTGTCTTTGGTTATTTTTAGGAGACGAGTACTATTGGAAGCTTGTGGCAGACTTCATCGGCGCTCAGTCAGGAGAAGGATTGGAGCTTGAAACGGGGCTGTGCAGGAACAGAGTTTTAATTCAAATAGGACTGCTCAGAGAGGACAATAACTTCCCATGGGTCGCCATTTTAGACTGGCTCAAGAAGATTTTCCCCAATCATCAGTCGGCTGACTTTCGCCGTTTGATTGATAGAGGCATTGCTACAACACTGAGTTTGGGAAGCGATGCAAGGTTCATCTTCTTGGAATCAGAGGTCAACTTTAGCTTTGTTGGCCCGATTTGCGACAGCATCGGCATTGAACGAGAACATCTGTTGGAAATGAGGGACTTCTCTGAGCGAGCACAGACATTTGAGGTCACAAACGGATTGGTCTTTGAACTGATCAACTTTGCTGCTCGGGAGAAAATTGCTCCTGTTGCTATAGTCCCTTGGCTGAGAAACTTCAACCCTGAGTTCTGCAAGAACGGGAATTTTCAGAGTGCATATTCAGTGCTCAAAGGCAGGATAAAAAAGTTAAAACTCCACTGTCGCATTTCAGAAACAAGAAGTCACAGGAGGAACGCGGCACTGGAAAATCTCCTTCATAGTCCATTTGAACTGGTGCAGAAAGCTGCAACGAAAACTGCTGTAAAGAAACGCATGAGACGAGACCACAACTTGGAAAGAGTTTCAGTAAAGGAGGAAGACGAGAATTATGACATCATGCAAGATGAAGAGTCCGACATGGATGTAGGAGAGGAACAGGAGGACTCGGATGAATCTGAAAGCGATGGGGAAATGCCAGATAGGAACAAGGAGGCTCTGAACCTACTTGACATCACGATGCTGTCTATTGAAAAGCTTTCACGCATGTATGGCAAGAAAACTCAACTATGCAACAAAATGTCCCTAGATCACCTTAAAAACCAGTACGCTCTTCTATGTAAGGAGCACCCAGCTGTGGCGGAGTTTGATAAAACACTCAACTCTCTCCCAGGAGATGTTTCGCTCGTTTCGTCTGTCATGTTTTTAAACTACAACTCCCGCTTCCTTGTTGACCTGTATGATGCTGTAGAGCAGCAGATTGCTAGCTTCGAGAAGGAGATTATTTTATCCACTGGAGAGAAACTTGGCCGTGACAAGATCCCGAACTTTAAGAACTTTGTAAACATGCCAGAAAGTGCCACCTCACGCTACATTCACATGGCGAGTGATATCTTGAGCCCTCGCCTCCCCCATACGCAGAACTATAGAAAGCACTGGATAGCATTCTGCGAAGAAAAGAGAAATCCATCCAAACTGGGTGTTGATCATTCAAATCACTTCACCAGCTACTTCAGAGCTGCAGCAGGTCTGATCCACCACCACAAAGAGATCGCTCTCTTCATCTCCGATCTGCTTTCACTAGATGATGATAAATGTCCAAATGTGATCCTGGAGAGTGTCGCCGCTGATGCTAACGACTCTGTGATTCAGAGCCTTGTGTGCGCTGTAGCCATCGTTTACTGTAAAATCCTCGGTCCGTACTGGCAGCTCCTGAAAAGCGGAGGGGAGTACTCGCTCTACAGCAAGTACATGCTCTATCTCTACCAAAAGTTCCTCGACTGGTCCAAAGATCCCGCGACGCTGCTGGAACCTGAAGAGAACACTAATGTTTTCCTGCAGTTCCCGTTGCAGGAGAAGACCTTCGATGGCGTGTTTCATTACTGCGGGCAGTGGCACACAAACCGAGACATGATCAGAGCTTGCCTGAAGAGGACAGTGAAGGCCATAGCTGCAGTCACAGATGAACACTTGAGGGCTTTCCTGCCAGGAGGAACATTCGGTCAAGTCCCCTCACCTGAAATAAGCTCACAACTTGTCAGTTGCACATTCTCGGTCTTGATGGCGGAGTATCCATTCAGCCAAGACGGCCTGAAGGAGAACCTAGACCCTAGCATGACCATGTCCTCAGGTAGCTCTCAGGAAGACAACGACAGATCTGATCTTTCCGATGAGGATGAAGAGTCAAGTTGGCAAGCTGACAGGAAAAATCAAAAAAGAACTCGTGAAAACGCACCACAGGAGCTGAGGATGGATCCAGATTACGTCATCAATACAGTGACCAAAAATGGAGGGCCGTGCAAGACACAGCAGGACGTCGATAAATTGCTGCTCCGGTTAGAGGGGAAATCCCGATTCGAGAAACGTCAAGCGATCACCTGTGAAGTACTGTACCAGAAAATCATCCTCAAGAATCCTAACCCTAACCTGGAATGTTTGAATGAAAACTCTTCAGTGATGGTGCTGAAGTTGAAGAAGGTGTTCCCACGTCTTCGACACGGGTACTCAGTTATTTTAGAGCCTATAATACCAAAAGCACCTGTGCATCAACACACCACAGCCTGTCTAATGGATCAGAGCGAGAGCAGCCAAACAAACACTGGAAATGTGTCACAAACAGAGTGATTCTGAGGAAAAGAGGATAATGAATGACTAAGAACGAAGAGGAGAAAATCAGGTTAACGTGTGGTTTAATCATGATTCCATGTTTACAGTATGCAGAAATGCATTGACCCAAATCCTTAAAACAAATACATTATGTATTAGTCTGTTTATGAAGCCATCATGTGTCTATTACATACTTCAACTGTCAATAAGATGTGTCTTGAGGCTCTTATACTTTTGATTTAACACTGTTTTACTCAACTGTGTCATTCTGTGTTGTCATAATATTACAATGATGTGATTTTTGTTGTTGAACAGGATTAATACTTTTTAAAAGTTTGATCATGCATGTGTCAATAACTTGGAACGTGTAAGCCACTGAAAATAAATATTTTTGTTCACTTTTTCTTTATTATTATTTCAAATTGTGCCAAAAAATAAGAGGCTTGTGTCTAATTTTACGGACTTATATGAAGCATTACAGAATCAACCGGCTTTAAGTTCAAGTTCATGACTGTTTTCCAGCACCCGTCCATTGTGTGTGGGTCTTTCTCATAATCCTTGTGTTTCTTAGTTTCAGGGCATTTGAGGTTGCATCACAGACCTCAGAAAAGTCAATGAGTCCATGTTTATGAAAGCTTTGTGGACTCAAGAAAATAATGAGGCTGTCAAATGGGGTCTTATTGGGTCACCCTGCCTGATCCTTCTTAGGGAAGCACCTTTCTCATTTTATTGTAGTGTATGGTCTGAATAAACATGCTTCTACTTAGCACCATAAAACAGTGCACTCCCTGAACTTTGGCACGCAAAAAAGACTAAAAAAAAAGTTAATGCCTTGTTTTGTTTTAGAAAAGTCTTTTGAACTTGCTCTACCTTTGAAGAGCCGCCCACGCAAGTCCTCAGCAGGAGGCAAAACGAGCGCACCCGTCTTACTCAACCGCTGGTCGTTAAGTGGTGGTGTGTTCGTGGCTCTCGGAAAACTGAGATGTCCAAGCCCAGCCAAGAACGGTGAGGTTGCCAAACGTACAACTGAAGGAGCAGATGAAGTGATGTATTGAACATAGTGACTGACCCGGTCTGTAATCACAACAGTAATGATATTCTGAACATCCCTACCTCTACAGTTCCTCAGGTAGCAAGTAAAAAAAACGATTACATACTTTAATTTCAACAAAGCACCTGGTCTCGTATATAAACTACAACTACTTTTGCCATACAACCCAAATAAAAAAATTGCTCCTCTCAGTTTATGGCCATTGATATATGGAAAATAAATAAAGTGAAAGTCTGTTGTGTCTCACATTTGAGAATTGTCAATACTTAGGAAAACAGCTGTAAATGAAAATTAAAAATACACAGATCTAAGATGGAGGGCTACACACCACAATAACTGAATGACAAATTAAAAAGAAAAATTAACGTTTTTTTAATGCTTCACTTAACAAATTAAGGTTTACAAAAAGGCACATTAATGCCAAATTTCAAGGACATGAGAAGAGAAGAAAATTTAAGAAATAAAAACGATGTAAAATATACAATATATTAATAAGACAGATTATAATAAAGATTCACAAAACAGAATCAGATACTTCAAAAAAAGTACACAATAAACTATAACTGCAAAAAAATGTTTCACTCTTGAGACCTAAAGCATGTTTAATAATCAAATATTTTAATTTAAACACAGTACATGATTCATTCAGCTGTCCATATGTACCAAGGGTGGCAACTGGCAGCCTGGGGACCACATGCTGCCCTTCACCTCACTCAATGCGGCCCCCCAATCATTTCCCAAAAAATCAACCAAAAGTGGAAATATAAGGAAAAAAACTCAACAAATTCTAAAAATATGGTTCATCATAAGTAACAAGTAATAATAATAATAATAATAATAATAATAATAATAATATAATAACTTTATTTATATAGCACCTTTAAAAACAGATGTTTACAAAGTGCTTTAACAGACAGAACAAAGGGGGAAAAAAGGCAGAACTTTGAGCACAATAAAATCAACAAAATCAACAATCAGGTCAACAGAGACCGAAAGAGTCAGAGGAAAAGAAAGTACTACATAATGCATGAATTAGGACAGGTGATAAAACGTTTCTATTAACCTTAGATTGCTGGTACATGCTTTGCCTTTTACAAGTCCAAAAAACTTACCTTGCTATGATTTTATCTCTAAATATCTTTTATGAGGCATTAAAACACGACGACGGAGGATTAGGGCCACGTAAAAAAAAAAGTAAAGTTAGGAGAATAAAGTCGTAAAGTTATGAGAATAAAGTCGAAAAGTAACAAGAACAATCTCATAAAGTTACTAGAATAAAGCTGAAAAGTTAAGAGAATAGTCTCATAAAGTTACGAGAATAAAGTCGAAAAGTTACAAGAAAAGTCTCATAAAGTTACAAGAATAAAGTCATAAACCTATATAAATTAAGCGAGAAAACAACTTTTATTCTGAAAGGTTGTACCAGAACAGAAGAGCAGCCGTCCGCCTTCGCAAAGAGGATGAAATGAGAGCGTCTTCTTGTTTAGGGAATGCTTATTTTGATCTGAAGTTTTGACAAACAGCCTTCTTAATGACTTTATTCTCGTAAATTTATGAGATTATTCTCGCAACTGGTAAAAACTGGTAAACATTTATTCTTTAATTGCGTTAAAAAGGGTAAAATGGCTTTCGTTATGTTTTATTAAATCCAGAATTTTTCATTGTGTTTGAATTAAAAATTATTAATGCTGGACTGGTATAATCCTTTTTTGAAGCTTTATATTTGCTATTTTTTTGTGTGTATTTATATATTTTTTTTTTCTCCATCGATAGTGTCTGACAATATGTAACAGTGCGGCCCTGATATATACTGTACAATACATTTTCATACTTTATTAACACTGTTACATTGTGCTCTGACATGGGAATTTCCGAGGCAACGTGAATGCGTCTGAAGGGGCGGGAACTTTGCGTAAGGGTCCTCTATTCTCCAGGTTACGGCAGCGTGAGGAACGATAAATTGACGGCGATTGTTCCTCCGCAGTCACAGCGGTGCCGGCGATTCTTCCCCTGGTTCACCGGGTGAAGCGGAACCATGGACGGCAGCTGGTGGGGGAGTGCGGCCGTCACTCACGGGCTCATCGCCCTGTTCGCCATGGGCTCGTGGATTTCCGTCAACAGCCTGTGGGTCGAGCTCCCTGTGGTCGTCGGCGTGTTACCCGAAGGTCAGTCAGTGGTCTGCTGCTGGAGGGCTGAGCTCACCTCAGCTGGCCTTTGTCCCACTGGCCCCCTTCAAGCTTTTGTTTTTTCACAGGCTCCTTATCGTGACCTGTTCGTCTCTTTAATGAAGCTTCAGCAGATATGATCCATCCTCTGCGCTGTTAGCATATGGCAAATGTTCAGAGCTAGCTAACTGAAGTACTATTGTGATATATGACAGCTGGAGTCAAAGCCACAGGTGGGCTCAGGTATAAAGTTTTAAAGAAACAATTAAAATAAACATCTCGACAAAGTATATAAATATTTTACACATCTATTCTGGTCTTCAGGAACTGCTCAAATCGCAATTTGTATTTGTATTCGTCTTCTGTGGTTATTTTTATCCATTTGACTTTAACTACTGTTTTTTAAAGTGTATTACAAAATGATTACATTTGCTTTCCTTTTTAATCAACATATAGATGTTACTTGAGGAAACGTTGGAACGATTTATTGATGAACCAACTATTGGAATCTAGGGCTGGGCGATATATTGATTAAATAGATTTATCCAAATTATATTTTGCAGAAGACTTCAAATTTAGAAATAGAGATTTTTTTCCTAGACTTTCCCTGACTGCACTTGTTTGTTGTGGCACTGTTTGAAAAAATAAATACTGAAAATTTTCACGTTTTCACGATGGTACACCCTGACAGGTTTTACAAAAGCACATTTTTAGGCTTTCATTTGTTATTTTAGTTTGATCCTGTGAAAAAGTGCAGCTTTCAGTGTTTATGTAGACAAGCCTGCCTATGTCCAAACTACACAATTAGTTAATAACAATAATATTTGATGATAAAGCAACAGCGTGCACTTGTAGCATAAGAGGTAATTTCAGTAAAGTTTTGGGATATATTTTGCTAGCATTGTGGTAAAACTTGTTTCATGCTGTCTCTGGATCAGTACGAGTGTTTTTCTTTGAAAAGGAAAAAATGATTTAAATTGTGAATCACATTTGTGATTAAATAAAATCAGGGCTTTTACTTTTAGGCCATAATGTCCAGCCCTTTTGGAATCATCACATGACTAAATTTGTGTGAGTACTAATGGAAGAAAAAAACTCTTTCAACACATTAATAGGAGTGATTGCTCTGGAACAACACCTGAACAACACCTGTAACACTTTTCACAGTGTACATTTTTTTCCTTTAATATCTGTGTACATGTAAAAGAACACATGTATGTAATATACAGTGCTAAACAAGTTTATCAGACCATCACTTGGCATCTTAATCAAGAAATAATAATGTGCTTCACTATTTTTCTGGTTTTTTTTTTTATGAGGCAGTAACTTTGAAATTAACCTACATTTTTGCTGACTCTTTTAGCATTGTTTATTTCCCACGTAATCACAAAGACTTGAGGGAATCGTATTCACATATTAAGGGATTTGTTCATGATAAATCTGTATGTGACTTGTATAAAGTTTTGTGGGATTTTAATTCCATTTTGGATTTTTGTTCCATCTCTTTGGTTGTACATCTTTAAAACAAATCTGACATCAATACAGCATAAAGAGTCTAATAGCCCGTGGATAAAACAACATCTTTAGCTTTGTTGTTCTTAACAGGGTTGAGATTTTACACACACCATTACAAAAAAATACTGAGGCGAACCAGAAAAACCAGAAAATGGCTTGGTGTTGTGAGGGTTACAAGTAGGAAGAGGCGGGAGCTATGAGCGTGGGAACGCCGAGCAGCTCTTGGTCAGTCAGAATTTATCATAGATGCTAACAGCTTCAGTAGCAGCTTTGTCAGTTCTGGACAACCTTGTGTCTTCAGTAAATAACTAGAAAGGACTTGGAGAGTGCAAACCTCTACCAAGGTAGCTCCCATATTGCTGTTACATCTATAATCAATAGTGCCATAATAAAGTTAGCATCATAACATGATTTATGACCCTGAAAACCTACACCTAGCACTCAGAATCATGTTGATATCATTATTAGACAGTTATTGAGCAAAACGATCATAATGGCGGTTATCTGTATCACCACCAAAATCTAAAAATGTTTAAGTTGGGCCATTAACAACATCTGAAAATTTCAGCAAAATCTGTCCTGTAGTTTTTATGTAATCTTGCTAACAAATGAACAAACAAAACCTCCTTGGTGAAGGTAAAAAATAACACTACAAGCCATTTCCGATAGAAATGATGTTTTTGCTGCACTTCCAACATGTTTTGGCGACAGCTGGCTGTACACATTGGATCTTGTTTTGTACTTTAGTGACAGAAGCAGCCGCCCACTCCATTATCTGATTTGCCCGTTGTGAATATGATTGCTGAAGCGATGGTTGTTTGAGCTTCTGGATGTGTTTTAGAAAGAATCACTTCTGCCCCGAGGGACTAGTAAAATATATTCTGTTATGTACTGAACTGTCTCTCTGGCATTTTAGTTTAAGGCCTGTACTGATCAAAACATATTAAGACTTGATTAAACCAACTTGTAAATCAGATGCCAACTTTTTAGTTATTTATCATTAAGTATTAGCCAGCTAATTGTGCAAATTTCTTATTTTCTGGTTTTCGAGAATTTAGACGCCTCAAAATTTGGCTTAGTTTTTTTATTATTATTATTTTTTGAGGTCAAAGGTAGAGGTCAGAGCACAGAGGAGAAACACAATGAAGAGATGAAGAAAACTGAACAAAGGAAGCAGTAGTAAGGGATGAGATGTATCTACATTTTCACCCTTGTTTTACTTAAATGCCCTCGTGTATTTTTGTTTGTTAGAATCATCCATAAGGTTGGATGTCTAGAACACACCAATTCACTATTTTTAAGGTCAAAGTTAGAAAAAATCATGGATATTGTTGAACTGCAAACAGCATAAAGCATGTACAGGGCCAAGAATAATTCATTACCACCTACAATCCAAAAACTTTTCAGGGATCGAGATGGGGATTATAATTTAAGGAGATTTTTTAATTTTAAAAGTCATAGGTCACGCACCAGAACGAGAAACTTTTGTGTTTCACAGTGTGGTGTTCAATGATGGATTGGGTTACAGCAGGATCTAAAGCCATCCTCAAACCTGATGAAATTTAAAATAATGTATGAAAATATTATTTTCAGTAGATATATGGATAAAACAGGAGGTATCACGCTAAATTGAAGGATGACTACTTTGTTTTGTTGGTTGTTTGTTATTGTTTTGTTTTCATGTTGTTTTTTGTTTTGTTAGATCACTAAATCACGGCGTAGAAACCGTTTTTCTTTTGTAAAATATTAAGCATTTATGTTCAATTAACCGATGGAGCAGGGCTGGGACTTGATAAGTTTCACCTCCTTCCACTCCTTTTCGAATAGATTGCATGTAACAAATTTCCTTTATTCTTTCTTCTATTTCTGTTTTATCTTTGAATACCCTCAAAATAAATAAGGTACAATTCAATTCAATTTGTCCATTGTATGGTACTAAATAAAGTTAATTTAGAAACCAGAACTTGACTCAGAAGACTGATGAAGCCTTTCACAGGGTTTCTGCAGGGCATTACAAAGCATTACACTGTATTGTTTTTGTTTTATTGCTTTTATTGTATTTTTTTTATTGCTCTTATTGTATTTTTTTATTGCTCTTATTGGTTTTTATTGCTTTTACTGTTTTTTATTTTGTCTGCCTTTTCTACTGTATAGCACTTTGGTAGGACACTGGCTGTTTAAACGTGCTATATAAATAAAGCTGACATTGACATTGACATTAATAGTCATTGTATTGATTTTGCAAAAATTAAGGCTTTAAATGGCATTAAAAATCATTAAATTTGATTCTAAGTGGCATTCAAAATTATTTCTGTAGTTTTCACGAAAAATAATAATATATGATGATGATAATACTATAACAATATATAATTATAAACTGTGATTTGCCAGATATGTACATCCACATAAACATGCAGAACCACTGCGATAATTGTTTCTGGCCAGTCGGGTACAATTACCGTAAAACCAGATGTTTGGAAAGTGACTGGCTGGCTGGACCAAGTGGAGGAAGAAAAGGGAAATGGGGAAATGCAAATTCCAGCCAAAATGGCTCAAAAACTTGGATTTCAGAGAAAGGGTACAGCCTGTTGGTGGTTAAGACGGAGAAGAATTTTGCAGTGCTATTAAAAAAAAAAAAAAAAAAAGCTTGGTACAACGCCGATGTTGAGTTCACGGTCTTGGAATTAAAAATGTTACAGTGTAGCATTAAAATGGCATTAAAAAGCACTGAATGCGACTGGCTGATTTCTGCAGAAACCCTGTTACAGTAACATTAACAGACACTTACCTGTCCTCTCTTTCAGGATGGAACCTGCCTGCTTATCTCTCCGTGCTGATAGCGTTTGGGAACCTTGGTCCGATAGCAGTGACCATCACACACCACTGTGCCCCAGGACGATTAAACGAACACCTCATCATCTACTGCATCCAGCTGCTGGCGGTGGTGGCGTCTGCTCTCCTGGCTGTTTTCTGGTCTCACACTGTAACAATAGCAGGAGAAGAGAGGTCCCTGCTGTTCCTGATCTTCACCTTTGTGCTCGCTCTGGTCTGCTGCACCTCGAACGTCACCTTCCTGCCTTTTATGTTTCGTTACCCCCCTCAGTATATCCGCACTTTCTTCATCGGCCAGGGCTTCAGTGCCTTGTTCCCTTGTGTCGTGGCTTTAGGACAAGGCGTCGGGAAGCTGGAGTGTAAAACTGTGAACGGCACGGTGCAGCCAGAGTACTTAAAGGAGAACTTTCCTGCACAGAACTTCTTCTGGTTCTTGTGCGTGATGCTGTCAGTCTCTGCTGTGAGTTTCTGGGCGATAACTCGGAGACAGGCTGAGCCGCAGAAAGATGCACTACCACAGGAGGGTGACAACACAACAGCGAGTAAAAACGGCGAGGAGACTCACCCGCTACACAACGGAGTAACAACCCCGGTGTCTGAGGAGCAGGTGCAGATAGAAGAACAACCTGTTCAAACATTTTGGACAAAGAAGAACATCTACCTGCTGTTTCTGCTCGCCATCTCCAATGCCCTCACTAACGGGGTGCTGCCCTCTGTGCAGAGTTTCTCCTGTTTACCCTATGGTACCATGACCTTTCACCTTTCTGTGGTCCTTGGAAACATAGCAAACCCTCTGGCCTGTTTTCTGGCCATGTTTGTTGTCCTAAGGTGAGAAAACAGAAATGTTAAATATTTTTACTTTAAATCCTCAAATAACAAACATGGCTCTTGTTTACAGAACCTTAAAGATACCAGGCCTTTATATAAAGGAGCCTTTATGTTATTTGAAGTTCTGTCTGTCTAAACAGCATTATCCTTCATATTTCAGCACAAAGTAAACATTTCTGAGTTTGTAAACTACCATTTGCTCTGTTAAAGTCAGAACACGAAGCATAACTTCTGCTGTTGGGCCCATTTGTCATTGCAACACACTTTACTCGCTGAGACCATGGACCAGGGGTCTGCATTTAAAATTCAATGAAGTCCAGAGGTCTTCGTGCCAAAGTCTGAGATAGTACAATGTCTAACTTGTTGTATGGTTAGGTAACACATAAACCATATTTAGAAGGATCTGTGTAGTCGAAGAACATCCAGAGGCAGCCAACAACTGACTTCAGATCATATAAAGTCAACTTTGAGTAACGGTACCTACACTGAATATATACTGAGAATAAAATAAGAATGTGAGACAAATATTTTTATTATTTTAATTAAATTTAGCATTTTATTTCTAAAAAAAATATATGGCGAAAAGAGCAGGCTTAAGGGTGTCAAAAGGATGGTTCATAGTTTTTGAAGAGGGTTAGTATGAATTTTATGTCAGTAGTGAAAACAATATCCACATCAAACAGCCCTGTAAGGGAGAACCAGCTAGGAATCAATGACCTTGCAGTGCAGATGGATCAAACTACAATGACGGCGCGGCACGGCCCAATCAGAGTCCTCTAAAGCAGTAAGAGGTGAGGGCTACGAGCGTGACATCAGCAGAACATGAGGGTAGGTACAGAGATAGCATTAAAGTTTCAGCAGTAGTTTTATCAGATCTGGAACACATTGCTTTATTAAATGTAAAAAAACAATACTGAAAGCATTTTTAAGGTCATTTCCGCTCAATTTCCTACAAGCATCAGGTTAAGGAATCCAGTCTATCTGTTGCTCTTGTGGGAGCGAAGGCTGCAAGTATTTTAGTGAACTGCTGGAGAGAACAATCTAAAAAGTAGTGGTGAGTTGATAGCGCACTGTTGTGGACACACTTACCAGGTTTTTTGTTGTGGTTTTATCAGTGTCACTGTTTCCACAGACTTAATTCAGAGTTTCATAAATTTAAAGGGAAAAACTGAAGACCTAAATGAAAGTGTGTTTTCGATGTAAGTGTTCAGCTCATACTGTTTTCTTTTTAACGCAGCATCATCATGATACTTGATCAATTTGTTGGAAATGCTATACGTTTGTTGTTGAGAAGGAAAACTGAGCAAGACTGTCAAACTGTGTAGACATTACTGCTTTGTTGGCCTGATCATCTGTACTTGAAATAATCTTAAACTGGGATGCAAGAGTATCAGAATTTTGAATCTGATCAAGAGTGCACTTCGCAAAGTTTAAGTCAGACCAGTAGTTGATGAGTGAACTCCAGGGGGACCGACTCGTAGGCTTTACAGTGTGCCAGAGTAGCAGCCTACCAAAAAAACAAGGCATGCATGTGGAAATTTAAGTGTTGTGAATTTGTCAGGATCATTCAGACACTGATTTTCTTCGCTTGTTTTCACCAACAATTCAGGATCACTGCTACAGGGTGTTTTTTTCTCCAGGGCTGTTGGGCAGAACAGAGGGTAAAAGAGGAAGAGAAGTCTGCTGCTTGAGTTTGGAGCGGTCAGACAGGAAGTGAGTGAAAGAGCAAGATGGCCTCTTTAGAGTATTTAAGATTTTTTTAGGGTCAGCACAAAGCTGTATGCTCTGAAATGAGTTTAAAAAATATATTTTCAAGCCGAAAATGAAACTCTGGGGCTTCTGAAGTGACGCCCCTGGATAAGGTAAGCCTGATGGTCTTCAGATGACCCTCTCAGCTTAACTAGTGCATCCAGCAGATTCCTGAAAATCTGTTTTCTTTAAACTCCAAGTTGATAAAAATTCAGTGAAGCTCATTTAGGTAAAACAAATACCTTTGAAAATGTGCAGTCTAAGTCCTCTCATTGTCATTTCTATGTAAGTTTTTTAGCATTTCAGTGTTAATTAGTTCTTTTAAGTGTCTTTAACTGTTTGATTAAGTTCCTTTTTGTCTTGCAGGTCCTCCGCCGTGCTGGGCGCTCTGTCTTTAGCAGGAGGAATTTTTGCTTCATATCTGATGGCGTTAGCTGTGCTCAGCCCCTGTCCTCCTCTCCTGGGAAACCCCGCTGGAGTGGCTTTAGTGGTGAGAGCGGAAACTTGTTCATTTTGACTTTATCTTTTAAATTTATTACAAAACTCATAAGATGTAGGGACAAATGCAGCACTGTTCCCTAGGGGTGGAAATTACCAGTTACATTACATTACAATAAATTTTCTGGACAACAATTCGACATCTGATGATATTACAAAGCCTGCCACAATTTTATGTACAAATTACTTTTAGAATTTGAAAAAGAGTAGTTTTGAGTATTTTATTGCTCAAGTTTTTCAACTTTAATTAGAAAGGTGATCAATTTTCATGTAAACATAATGGCAAAAATGAATAATTTTACAGTTCAGAGCCTCATAATTGCAGTTTAAATATAATTAATGCTTCATTTTTAGGCGTATTTAAGAATCATTGACTCTGAAATAGTACTTGCATTTTATAATTGTTGGTATTTGTATTTAAACATGGTGACCTCTAATCTAATCTTTCTCTGTACTCTGGTTGTCACACAGCCGTGGAGGTACTACATATCCTCTTTGTCCCCCTAAAGTCAAGGCGCTAACTGCTAGCTTCAGGCTACGGTGTGACTGTTTGAACTCACAAGAAACAGGCAGAATTTTTGGGAATTAAAAAAAATATAGCTGCGTCAAACAGACAGTGATTTAATGACGATGTTTTGACTTTGGTTCTGATTGTAGCATTGATCGGCAAATAAATATATCATGTACATCATTGTTTTTTACACCCCTACTATTGTCATAAATCTTTGAGATTTATCTAACATTCACTCAATATGTCCTTTTTTTATTTGTTGGAGTTGAAAAATGCTCATAGCCATACAAGAGCTTAAAGCAGCTGTCTTATGTTCCAAAATTAAATCAAAACCTCACATAAGACCTCATTAATGCTTTCATCTTTATGTAAAGAAAATAGCTGAAATTCCCCCGAAAAAGCTGATTTCTTTTCCTTTTAGCTGCAGGGCTCGTCACTGAATATGGAAATACTTTGTCAAGACAGATTTTTGGTTTAATTTGTTCATATGAAAACACTTAAATCTGATATTTTCTGCCTGAAAGTGTCTCCTCATGTTTGTAAAAAAAAAACTGGTGAGCTTAGCTTAAAAAAGTTTTGATATACAGCAACGCTGATAGCATAGTGTAATGTTTGCCGCCTATAAATTAGAGCATTAATAAAAAATGAAAATTACCCTGAGAGGAAAGACAAATATATTTTACTCAATTTGGCAGCTATTTATAGACTACTATAACAAAAACAACCCCATGAAAACATAACAATTTAGAGCACTTGACATCCTCCATGTTGTATTATTATTACTATTGAAATCTCAATTTTTGTTGTCATTATTTCCGCTTTTTTAATTTTATTTGTTTTTTTAATTATAATTTTTTCCTGTTATTCATTTTTTATCATTTGGTTTTGTGTGTTGGTTTGAGGTATGAATACATGTCTCAGATTTTACTGTCATCTGTATTTGAAAAAGTTAAAACCCCAATAAAGAGAATGAAAAACAATAAAGCATTAATCAGATTTAACTCAAGATTAATATTACTGCCTTTCATAATTTTAAAAACAGAGTAATCTGGATTAAGAGATTGCTGTGCCACTTGACATGATGAACTTTTTTTCTTTTTCCATGATTTTTATTCACATTATTGTGAGATATTTGTATTTTCACATGTATGTTTCTGTGTGTTGCCCTCTGAGGGAATCCTTCTTTCCCTGACTGAAGCTGTTCTGTTGCGCCCCCTACAGGTCGTCTCCTGGATCTTTTTCACCGGCCTCTTCTCCTATCTGAAGGTGGTCATAGGGACTCTACTCCACGAGGCCGGTCACGCTGCTCTGCTGTGGTGCGGCATCTCCATCCAAGCGGGCTCTCTTATCGGAGCGCTCTCCATGTTCCCCCTGATCAACGTCTACCACGTGTTCTCCCGCGCTCAGGAATGTGTGGACAACTGCAGTTAACAGGAAGGAGACGTTTCAACATTTTACAGACAGAGTTCCCGTTCTCAGGTTTGAGTCTGGGGAAACAGTTTTAACCCTGTTTTGGGTTTTTTTCCTGAGCAGAGCACCTGATCTGCCTCCGTCTCATCTTTTCCTCTCATCCTCTCCACGTTCAGAGGTCTCCGAGTCTGCCAGAGGACAAACATTCCCTCATAATGGGGGCATTGTGCTGCTGCACGTTGGCCGAGGGGATGTAACACGCATATGATGCATTAAGACCACAAGTGCTTTGTGTGCTGCTCTATCAAGACTTACAGTAAGACGAGTTGTTTACAATAGAAAAACAACTTTTGATGGATTTGTTTGCCACATTATCAGAGCATGTGGTTGAAGGCCTCAGGGACACAAAGGTGAAGTAATTCATCCTTATTTGTTGTTTTTGAATTTACTACGTGAAAAATATTTACATTATTGTAAATCACAGACCCCATTCATTTACAAGAGTTAAGAAGAGTTATTTTAGAAATGCTCAGTATTGGATGTTTGCCTTCATATAGCAAGATTTCCAAACCTTTTTCTGAGCATTCTGTGTAAACCTAAAGTGGGGTACAAACATAAAGATTATCTGGCTGTTTTTGTCCCAACTTTCCCCTTCCCGACCAAGGACGGAAAACACCAGATTATCTTATTTTTTATATAACTATCCTATAAGATTGTCCTGTGGTCTGAGGTGAGTTAAGAGTGAATTTGTCCTGATAATCGGCTCAGAAACAGGTTGGGGCCAACAATCGTAAATATTAAACTTGTTCAATATTTCCGACCAATAATCTTCGTGTGTGTGGGGAAAGCCGACGACTCCAGAGTCATGACGCCGTGAAATGTGACGTGGAACAGAATATAGTCAATCAAGGAGCAAGCTGACTGAGGAACAAGCAAACAGGCGTAAATAAAAACAAGCACGGCCGACCTGAAACATAAATATAAAGTTTGGTGGACCTCAGAAACGGAGGAGCAGCTCACATGTTCACGCTGTCTTCAGGATTTTTTCCACAGTCTTTTCTTTTATTAAGTTCCCGATTTTCTGTCAAATAGTCCCAAGACCACCATCATTCCCTCTTCTCGTATGTTCTCTCCCATGTTGCATGTTGTGTTTTCCGGTTGTTGCCATAGACAACGTTTATGGTTGTTGCTATGCTTCTTGTTCGTTTTTATTAGATCACGTTTGATCACGCGAGATTTCTGTCTTTGAGGACTAGATACTAGATCGGTGGTGGGACAGAATCGTTATGTGTGTGCTGTGTTGAGATTATCGAAGCACACCACACACAGTACGATCAAAACTGTTCAATGCCTGATTTTTTATCTTCATGTGTGGGATCTTTAACAGATAAAAAATCTCTTCAGATTTAGAAAATCCTTATGTGTGGTACCCGCTATAGAGATGGTTGTGCTTAAAAATCCCATTAAACCAGCTGTTTCTGAAATACTTGGACCAGCCCATCTGGCACTAATAACATCCCACATTCAAAATCCCCTTTCTTCTCTGTTCTGTTGCTCAGTTTAACCTGCAGCAGATCGTCTTGACTATGTTCACATGCTTAAATGCACTGAGCTGCTGCTATAGGATTTACTAATAAGCTATTTGTGTAAACAAGCGGTCAAATGGGAGTTCCTCATAAAGTGTTCAGTGAGCGTGTGAATTTTCTTTTTCAAACAGACGCTCACTGATGAAAAACTGAAAGTGATTCCTCTGATTTACCTGAACATCATACGACAGATGTTTTTTGTTGTTTTTTAATCAGTAACGTAAAACCAACTCAATTCACCTTCTTACATGCTGCAAACAGCACAGCAGTGACCTGCTAACACACAGGGAGATAGATAGATAGATAGATAGATAGAGCCCCCTGGTGCTCTAAATAAAATGTGACCCTCTCTCTGCTTCGTTTCAGGTTGTCAGGATGGTTTAATCCTCACAAAGTGCTGTAAGTAACACTAAAATCATGACTCTCTCTAGAACAGAACTTTAACTAGCTGTTCAGACTTGAAACGTCAGTTCATGGAAGTTACAGAAACCACAATTAGGATAAAAATGGCTCAGGTAGGCTTGTGTTCAACACATTACCAACTTAAAGCTTCATCTTATAAGTTCAGTTATTAATTGTGTATATATAAAGCATCCTGCGCATGTGCAGTGTTGATTTGAACCTGAGCAGAAATGTTCACATTTGTCAATTCTGATATCAGGCCAATAATGTTGTGTGGTCCTTGTTAAATGTCCTTCATACTTTTTAATGTTTCACTACCTCCTCTTTTTAACCAGTGTCATAAATCAAGATCATATTTACAAGTTTCCATTTAAACAGTTGAGTTGTGCTGGTGCCAGCATGAAAAAATGGTTTAATTATCAATGCAGTGACTGAAACATGCAGTTAATTTCCATGTAATATCATTCCTTAATTTATGCCAAAATTCTTTCTTTACACCTGAAATTGTAAAGTAGGGCTGGGCAATATGGACCAAAAATGTATTTATATCACCTATTTTTAGCTGAATGTTATGATACATGGCATGTATGATAACATTTTATTTCTGTGATGAAAAACAAATGTCTATCACAATACCTGAATTATTAAGTTTGGTTACATTGATATGAATTTGACTGTATCAGGGATTTTTTATTTTTGAATGAAGAATTAGTTGGTAACATATCTGTCGAAGGAGGCTGATTTTCTAAACTGTTAAGACGCACAGGTTTACCACAATTTCTCGATTATAACATGCACTTTTTTGCTTTTAAATAAGCTCTAATTTGTCGGGTGCGTATTATACACGAGTATAAGCAAAATACTTAAAATATTTCTTCTCGCCAACATCGCGATTGAAAAACATCTGATATAAAAATCCGAAATATCCTCTTTCTCTGCGAAACATTTCCGCCAAATTTGAGTAATTCTTATTAAACTGACTGGTAAACTGTTCTGATCAAATATTTTGTGTCTCAATTAGTTTAACTATGTGTAATCATCGTTTAATTCTCAAGTGTTACCACTCACTGGCAAACACAGGGCGCTGCCATGTTGTTAGCAAGGGGACGCAAAATAGCTGCGCTGTGATTGGTCGAAGACATCGGCATGTTGATAGCTGCTCTCTGATTGGTCAGCTGAGCATGCTCGGGCAGAAATCGAGTAATTGCGCATGCGTGAAGCAAAAGGTGTTTCCGCATCCGTTTGAGAGAGAAAATTTTGTATTTGTTGTGAAAATACTGAAATTTCATTGATTAAAACTTTGAATAAAGGTAATTTTTGAGTTGTCTGAGAGAGTAAGGTTTGGGCAAAAATTGGGTGCGTGTTATATTCAAGTTTCGAGTTTTTCAGGCAAAAATTGTGAAAATATCGGGTGCAAGTTATAATCGAGTGGGTTATGACCGAGAAAATACGGTTCTCTTTAATGATAAATTCTCCATTATTTTTATGATCAGTGGTATCATGAAGCACAGATGCTTTGAGCTTTAGAAAATGTTTTATCCTCTAAAACTTTATATATAACTCAGCCCTACTTTGGAGTATAAATTATCTTCCTTGCAAAGGACTTATATCTCGATGTTTCATTCAAATTTTTTTTGTAATTTGCTCATAAGTTTGATTATTATTGATGTTTTTAAAGTAATGTCCTGTACTATTTGGGGACATTTTTGGCTGATAAATTGTAAAGTAAGAAGTAATGTTATCTCAGACAGTATAATGTATGTATATCTTTGTTTTGTTTTAATTCCTTATGACGTAGTTTCATTATCAATCTGCTTCAGAACATCAGATTTAACAACGTAACTAAACTCCTCAGAGGTTTACGGTGGAAAATATCCGTTAATGTTGCCTTAAGTTGATGGTATAAGCTTTTTTAGTTCATAATTTTTCCATTAAATTCATCACTAATTTTAGTGATTTTGGAGTGAACACTCAAGTATTTTTCTTTGTTTTTCTTTTATTGTCTTTTATTCTGTAGATTGTATTGTATTATACAACATGACCTGACCTGAATAATGTTCATTTAGTAAAGATGATCAATAAAAACTATTGAATCTGTCACATCAAGTGAAGGATGTTTGTTGTTGCAGTTTTCTGTACACATTGTCTTTTCTGCTTTGACGCCTTTAGGCAGAAGTTACTTCAGATTTTTATCACCCTGCCTCGTAAAATACAGTAAAGCATGATCTGAAACAGGTTGTGGGTGCTGCATTTTTGTTTGCTTTATTGAAATACAAAAAAGACAAACAAGGAAACTCCACGCAGTACCAACCGGAGAGTGGATCTGCAGCAGCACCACCCGCGGCACCACCCTGCAGCCTGATTTGTGACACGGTAACACACTGAAACAATTAAACAGATTTGTCCTGATTTAAATTTTTAAGAACAAACAATAAGAAACACAAATTAAGACAAAGAACCCCTCAATTAGTCACTTAATAGTCTAGTCTACTTTCTTAATGATTAGTGTAGTCACTTTATGGTCTACTATCTTACAAGTCCAACCACTTAATAGGGAAATCTACTTTCTTAATAATTAGTCCAGTCTACTCTCTGGTAGTCTGTTATTAGTCACTCTCTTGTTGTCAATTATAAGTCTAGTAGCTTAATGGTATTGTCTCATATTAAAAGTCTCATCTCTTATTGGTCAGCTCTCCTAAAAGTCTGATCTACTCTAGTCCAGTGAAGTCTCATCACCGTAGTGTAATCTCTTTTTGTGTCTTTCTATAGGAAATAGAAAGTTTGACACCTTGGTGTAAAATTCCAGTTGTTCCTGACATCCTGTCTCATAACCTCCTGCTGATACCTCTCCCTGAACACCAGGGGAGACCATCCATTTGAGAAAGAACACCAGCCCAACCTTCACCTTTGTTGATCCAGTTGCTGAATTGGTGGGGATCGAACCCAGAATTCCCTGATTCTTTGGGCCTAGCGTTGCACATTTTACCACCAGACTATCAACACCCTTCACAATGGGAGATGTTTTCAGGGCATATTTATCTTCCACACTTGAGATAAGGGACTTTAAAATCCTCTGAAACCAGACAAGACTTGAACCCTGGACCATCAGTTTCACAGTCCGTTCTCTATCTCCTTGAGCTATGGAGACAGACACCTAGTAGGCTTTTTGTGAGGTCTTGACTTCTGTCTTTGGACATTAGACTTTAAAATCTAACAAATCTAACAAGACTTGAACCTCTGACCTTCAAGCTCACAGGCCACTCCGTAACTCCTTCAACCATGGCCACAGAAGTTGTTGGTCCTTTGAGAGGTCGTCACTTTCTCATTTGGACGGACAAGACTTGAACCCGGGACCTTCAGACTTTAAGTCCTTGTTCTATCTCCTTGTTCTATCTCCTTGAGCTATGGAGACAGACATATGTCAGTCCTTATGTGAGGTCTTGATTGCTGTCTTTGGACATTAGACTTTAAAATGAACTGAACTTGGCCAAGACTTGAACCTCCGCCCTTCAAACTCACAGTCCTCACTCTAATTCCTTGAGCTATGGAGACAGACAGCTGTTCTGAGATGTCTTTAATACTAATTAAATACTAATTTAAGACTTTATGAGGCCCTGTATTTTGGAATTCTTATTAAAAACTTTTAAATACTTTGTAAGACTAGTTAAGGCCTTTTAATTGAAATAAAACCTGTTTGAATGCTGTTTTAGACTTTGTAATTCAGAAATCTTGTTTAAGACATTAAAAGACTGATCGCAGGGCGACATAGTGAGATAGACGCCATTCCCACTTACACTCATATCTAAAGGAAATCTGGAGTCACCAGTGAACCTAATGAGCATTTTTTTGGTCTGTGGGAGGAAGTTGGGGGGCCCAGAGAGAACTTGCACATGCACAGTAAGAATATGTAAACTCCACACAGAAAGGCCCCATCTGGCCCAGGGATCGAAACAGCAACCTTCTTGCTATGAGGCATGTGCAGTACTTGCTGCGCCACCGTGATGTTTCGCCTTTCAGTTTAAATGTCACAGAGGTGTAATGGGCCCCAAAGTGATCCCCGCTCTGTGCCACCTTCAGAAATAGTGTTCATGGTAAGCCCCTGATGGGCAGTGCTCTCTCAAGCTACAACAACACATGACACAAAGGCCGTAACAGAGAGGGACATCAACAGGCTGGTTATGAATCAAAGTAAATCTATGAAGAAGTGATGATGGCAGAGCTGTGATTGGGAGCTTTTCGTGATGAAAAGAGCAGATGATTACAGTGTTTTTGTTACTTTAGATTTTTGACAAATAACGACGTTATGCTATAAGTTGTTTTAAAGTGCAATACGGGTTTAGTTGGAAAAAACAAGCACATGTGAGGTTATGTAAGTGAACAATGTAAACACTTCATTCACTTTCACCTCTGTTCCCATGATCCCCTTAAGCAGCGTTAATGAGTCTGTAGGTTTTCCATGTTCATCATTTACACAAAAATGTCTTTCAGGCAGAAACAAAAAAAAAAAGTCAGACAGACGGTGGATGTTTGGGCTACAAATCACAGCATGTGATGTTTCATTGATGATCTTTAAACTCCTGACAGTGAAGGTATTCAAAGCCGAGGCAATGACCAGTTAACTGAACATGTGTCATGGTTGGCTACATACTCTCACACCCACTCACACCAAGGAGGGTTTAATCCCCTGACGTACACGCCGAGTTTACTGCACAGGACTTTGGCTTCTTTCCCTCTGCAGAAAACCTCAAACCCTCCAGCCAACAGCAGGTGAGTATCTGCAGGGACCCTTATTTATTTATTCTTTTATACAAAAATGCTTTCAACTTTGGTACAAGAGGGAAAAAGTCATTTTGCATGCTTTTTTCTGCAAGATTGATCATCTACTGAATGTGTTTTAACGGATTTATTTGATTGTTTATCCAGTTAAAAGCCTTATATGCACTATCTGTTGGCAACAGAGATTCTATAAATCGTGATTTGTGCTTCAAAATCCAAACAAATAATCTTTTGTCCAACACTCCTGTATTTCTGACATTTTGCATGAATTCTGGACAACACAGATTCTCTCATATTGATAAAAGCCTTCTCTGCATGTGCTCTCTTTTTCCAATAAACAATGTCCTTGTCACATGTTTTCTTAACTTATGTAACAGTAACTTCTGCAGCGGGTGGTCGCGTTTTTTTTGCTGTGTGCTTGGTGTTTCAGGCGGGTTTTACCCACCGCCTGCCTGTAATAAAATGTCAATAACTCACATGTATACAAACCCTGCTGTCTGCATATTTCAGCTCACGTGCTGATGGTGAATCTGCACAAAATGAAAACATCTAAACAAGTGCAAACGGAGAAAAGGACAGACTGAGAAAATATTAACAGAATATAGTAAAAAGTCAACTAAAGCACCTTTAACAATTGCTGGTACAGGGATGTGTCCACTTGGTGACACATTAATCTGTAATTTTGAGTTCTATCAGTGGCATTGGTATAAATCTTTGTTCTACATCTTTTAATCATTTGCAAATCTGCTTTGGCTGTTCTGAGATACTCCAGAGTTCATCTTTTTCTTCCTGTCTCAGTTTTGAGGTTTGAGGCTCAACAAGGAATAGTGTCTTAACCATAGCCTAAATCTTGCACCACATTGTAACTCTTAAACTTTATGGATGACTACTTACATTAGTACCCAATATTAATCTGGCATAGTTTGAGGTCTTTTAACACAAGAGCACAAAAGGCATTATGTTTGCGGTCACACAGCTCTCAAGACTTTTAATTTTCATTGTCCATCAGGTTGTGTTCCCCAGATAACAGTTTAACATTCGAGTTAAAGGGTAAACCAGTCTCTCACAAATTCAGTGTTTTATCAAAGTTCAGCCTTGACCGGATTTCCCTGTTGAAACCCAGTTCAAAATATAATCATTTACTGGTCTTGGAGGAGTTAATTTCCCAAAAATCATAACCATTTACCTGCGAGACACAAATGTAGAATTGTTGCAGGTCTTTCTTCTTATTTTTTGAATATATAGTTTTGGTTATGGAGGTGGAGCCATTTTCCCCAAAGTCTAAAAAACTTAGAGCTTACTGTACTGAAAAATGAACATTTGCATCTGTTATTTAAGAGCCCAGGTTTTACCTTAACTCTGGTTCATTTGATTTCAGAGACAGATAGAGTATCTTCACCATCGCTGACATTAAAAAAGTCTTGTTTCTTATTTTGGGAAACCCTGATCCACCCATATTCTCATTCTTACTGAGATGCTCTGTTGAAGCTCCTGCATCTTTAAGGCCCAGCAGTGTCAGTGGGCTGACATTGCTGACAAGACAATGCTAGGACATCACACTGGTAGGACTATTTGGTGTCCTGGGGGTAGGAGCTGTTTGAGGCAGCTACAGGTTGTCCTCTCTCGATTTGGCACCCATTTGGACCATGTCTTCTCCCTTTTGTGTCTCAATAACATCAGTAAAGACAACAACTTATCCTCATGGTTCTCAACAACAAGTTAACTTTTCACTAAATTTAGTTAAATCAATCAGCATAATTTTGATCTGTGGGTGCAAACTGGAGTACCCAGAAAAATGCATGCATGGGGAGAACATGCTAGCTCACACAGGAGGCCAGAATAGGGATCTGAACCAGTCTATATATGAGCATATAATATTCAAACATTACAGAATATTAAGAAATAAATAACTGTTGAACTGGCAGCTCGTCAAAGGTAGTCCAGACCAGAAATACCCCAAAGAGGATGAGTTAGTATTCTGCAACAGCATAACAACTGGTGTGATGGTATGTAGAATGCAGTTGATAATTTTTGAGTATGTGATATGAGTTAAAGACATACGGCAAGCATCTCCTATATGGCATTTATTTTTCTTGGTCTCAAAAGTCTGTCTCAGAAACCAGTGGCTGACGTCACTGAAACCCCTTCCATGCTTTAATAAGTCCATGGAATAACTTTAATGACTTAGCATGAGGTACAGCTTAGGAGCTTACAGTATTTAGGCATGTCACAATAACAGGCTAAGATCAGGGGCATTTATAAGCAATGCAAAGAACTGTTGTCACTGAACTTTCATGCCAACTCCTTTGAGAAACGAGAATATATCTCACAAAAACAACAAACAATGGATTACAATTTAAAATAAATTTAAAGAATCATTATTTCAAATGCATGCATATTTTGTGGAAAAAAAAAACCATTACACACAAAGAAAACTTGATCTGTAATCGCTGTTAGAGAACATGCAAGATGATCCAAAGTCTTGGACATCGAGCTTTCTTAAGAAACCAGACAGTTGTGGTTCTGTTTCATTAGGTTTACTGGCTCTTCTGTCTTTTTTTGTTTTATTAGAAAGACACACGCCATCACCATGTCCCTCCTAACCCACCTGTTGGCCTGTCTCTTCGGGATGGGCTCTTGGGTCTCCATTAACGGCCTGTGGGTGGAGCTGGCTCTGATCGTCCCACAGATCCCTGAAGGCTGGTTGCTACCTTCATACCTCTCTGTTATCATCCAGATGGCGAACATTGGGCCCCTCTTCGTCACTCTGATGCACCGCTTTCGGCCCGGCGTCCTGAATGAAACCGCCGTCATATATTTGATCATCGGGCTGGGGACTGTGGCGAGCCTCCTGCTTGCTTTCTTCTGGAAAGAGACCACTGTCGTAGCCGGGGTCCCTCGCAGTGTTGCCCTCCTCGTGTTAACTTTCTTCCTGTCTGCTGTTGACTGCACTTCCTCCGTCACCTTTCTGCCCTTCACCATGCGTTTGCAGCCCCAGTATCTGACCACGTACTACATCGGGGAGGGTGTGAGCGGCTTGCTGCCAGCTCTGGTGGCGTTGATTCAGGGCGTTGGAGTTGTCCACTGCATAAACAGCACACAATCTCTAAACCACTCTCTGAATACCTCCATAAGTGCTTCAGGTTATGAACTCAGGGCCCAGTATCAGCCAGCTAACTTCTCCGTGGAGGTGTTTTTCTTCTTCCTGAGCGCCATGATGCTCGTGTGCCTGGTGGCATTCTTGCTGCTGAACTACCACCCATCTGTAGCCAGAGAGCATTCAAACACTCACTACATCAACAGGGTCAAGCACAAATCCAACACCAAAAAGCAGTGGGCCGAGCAGAAGCCCATGATGGATCCCTACAAAGCTCCAAACCCAAAATGCAAAAGTAGCTTCGGCACTGGCACGTACAGCTGGATGCAGGTCTTCTACATCTTTGGGATCTTAGCCTGGGTGAACGCTCTAAGTAACACGGTGGTCCCCTCGGTGCAGTCCTACTCCTGCCTGCCATATGGGAACAAGGCCTTCCACCTTTCAGCCACCATGGCAGCAGTATCAAACCCTCTCGCCTGCTTCATCGCCATGTTCTTCCCCATAAGGTCAGTATAAATATATGATTTAATTATTTGGAAAATAATGGTCAGAATATTTGTACATATGAAATTTCCTTAAAGCTTTATAGAGAGAGACTGTTTATATCTTACATTTACATCTACACCAGATAATTGTATTGAATTGAGCTCCAACCACTACGATGTGCTGTTGAGTTAGAGAACTCAGCCCAAAGGCAGGGATAGCATCAAAGAGCACGCCCATTTTGTCACACCCAAAACATAATTGGTTGAATACCATGATAATCAGCAAAAAAAGCTGGATGAAAGCTGTAAATGAAAACAGCTACACTATCAAGAGAAAGAGAGGCTAAAGGATTAAGATGATAAAATGATGGTCTTCATTCTATTATTTAGTATTGATAAAAAATGTATAAAATGTAAAAACAAAAAGTTGATGAGTGGTAATTATAATTATAATTGTTTTTGCCAGTGTTAGTTTGAATCTTTATTTGTTAGTTTGTTTGTTGGTTTGTTAACAGGATAACTATACAAGTTATGAATAGAATTTGATGACATTTTCAAGAAATGTTGGTCATGGCACAAGGGAGAAGTAGTTCGATTTTGGTGCTGATCTGAATCTGAACTTTATAAAGATTATTTAACATTGCAAGATAGGGCAGTTTGCAACACTTTCGACAAGAAATCACCTAACAATGTTGGAAGGGCCTTGGTGCAGGTTTGTGCTTGTGTAGCACTTCTAATTGTTTTACTGAGGCTCACTTCATGCATTTATGAAAATGAAAATAAACATTTAAGTAAAACATGCTTTGGAACCAGTAGACGCTGTTACTTGCTTCAAAAAGTGTCTGAAACTTTCTTGAATTCTGTGTTTAGGTCTTTCTATTAAGCTTTGCTAATACATTTAAGTTTAAATATGCATAATTGTTGATAAAGTCATTTCTTATGGTAATTATATATATGTCTGTCCCTTTTATTATCCTCTAAAATACCATAAAAACTTGCACCTGTGGTAATGAAATGGGAATAAGTCTAATGTGGCACTCTTGGTGACCAAAATTGCCCATCCCTGGCTTAGAGCATGGAGTCTTTCAAGAATTTTATCACCTTTACTCGACAGTCTCTGCAGTCCTATATTTTAAAGACACATTTTAAAAAAGAAAAACAGGAGTACATTTGAACCAGAAATTAATTAAAGTTCTGTCTTTGTTTGGACGAAGGTGAAATTCTCAATCTGTACAATGTCATCAGATGTTCTCAGTCAGGCTAAAGTGATTTCATGTCTCATCAAACTGCATTTTTATCGGCCTCCTGCTGCACATTTGTTCAGGCCACAATTTAAACATAAATACTTTCAGTACAACTGAAAAGGCATCATGACTGAAAACCAGCATTTTGCAAATAATCAGGAAAGTAGTTTTCAAGGGGGGGCTTAGCTTTGCCTCAAAATCCTTGTCACTCACTTGTATTTGTTATATATGCATGTGTTGATTCTTAATTGCAAACATGAATAGACACTGGTTAGTAATTCAGTCCCTGAAATGGAGGATATTTATGAGCACTCTGTCATTTCACAGGTCTTTGGTGCTCATGGGGGCTCTTACTCTGATTGGCAGTGGAGTTGGAGCTTATATAATGAGCATGGCTGTGATGAGTCCATGCCCACTGCTGGTTAATGACACTTCAGGTGGTGTCCTCATGGTAAGAGCTCTGTCAGGCTTCATTCACTTCATTTACTCCACATTCATTTGTATAAACCCCCCTGCTGTTACTTAAAAACAGATCTCAAACTCACCTCCACCTCTCTCCTCAGGTGTGCGCATGGATCCTCTTCATCCTCTCTCTGTCCTATGTGAAGGTGATCATTGGTGTGATTCTGAGAGATGAGGGTCACAGCGCCCTCGTGTGGTGTGGAGCTGTGGTGCAGCTGGGCTCTCTGCTCGGGGCAGTGACCATGTTCCCCCTGGTCAGTGTTTACAGCTTCTTCTCATCAGGAGACCCGTGCAACACCAAATGTCCTTGAAGACAGCACATCCCAGAGACAATACTGAAGACAGGACATGTGTCCCGTCTCTGAAATATTGATTATTACTGTTCTTTTCCATCTTGATTTCTTTGTAAATATGAATCTTAATCTGTTATTTGTTACAGAGAAACAAATTGCAGATGAATAACAAAAATGTGTTTTTAAGTGTAGTATTACAGACCTGTTCCATAAAGACAGATGCCTTTGCAGAGGAGATGAGTACATGTTGTATGAATGATGCTGTTTATATTTTGATGTGTTTGATATTTGATATTTTTACTTTGTTGGCAGTAAATGTGGATATTCTGAATAGCTTAAAAGAAATTAAACATTTCAGGAACACCCAATGAATAGTGTTGCTGAATATTTTTGAAAACCTTTGTCAATTTTAGAGACTTCCTTTAGGAAATAATTCTGAAAACTTTGTCAAAATGGTAGGCTTTTCAGATTATTTTTAAAATGCATATTTAGCTAAAAAAAAGATTAACAAAAATCATCAATTGTTCAGCAAATTCATTCTCTAAAAAGTATATAACACTGTTTTAAATGTTGGAAATGGTTGTTGTCAAATTTGCTCAGAAAATATGATTGAAATATATTTACTGATCTTTTTTAGCATTTAAAACTTTTATGAGCTAACGTTTTCGGAAAAAGTCTCAATAGGCTGTTAGAAACTTTTGTTAGAATTTTTCGAAATATGTATAAAATGCCCAGGTTATTGTAATTTGAATCAATTTTTTAAATAATTTTAATTTAATTTCCCTTTTTCACTGGCCATTTCTTAAGAAATAAGAATTCAACAAACTGATATTTTCAAAATATCAAGACAAACCCAAAAGTTAAATCACAAAGTTTTTATTGAAAATTTAGATTAACATTCTGGATTTTAATCATTTTTTTTTATTCATAAACATTAACAAATGAAAAAGTAGTCTACATAATGCACATCATGAAGAAGCTATCTTAAACCAAAGATGAATGAATGAAAAACATTCTTAGGTTAAATAAAGCCCATTTCAGTTATTCTAAATGTCATCCTTTAATACCTGCATGGTTCAGCAGGGCTCAGACAACCCCTGTATAAAACACATCATCAAGTTAATAGCCATAAGTCACATAATTGATAACAGTAATGTAGGTGCATTTTATCTGAGTCTTTAAAGCTATTTATGTTAAACTGCAGCAATTCTTTGTTTCAATCCACTGAGACTCAAAGGTCCACTGTCCTGCAAAATCAATTTTCTTTGCTTAAAATGTTGGTAGAAGGAGTTTAGGGAGCAAAAAAACATGAAACCATTTACTAAACTCTCAGTTCATGGAGAAATGTGCTATACCTAAAGAAAATCCCCCTTAATATGTTCTGTCTTTCACTTCCTGGGGTTTGTTATGTAATAGCTATACAGACTCCACCTGTATGTGCCCCGCCGCCTGTAGTCCCCCCTTCTACCTCCTCTCATTAGACATCATTTGGGCAGCCAATCAGCACGGAGCTCATGATCATAGCCTTCAGCAGCCTCCCTGCCCCCTTAGAGCAGAGCATTTCCACAGGGGAGGGAAAAAGAGCTGTATCAGAAATGCTAACATTACGGTCTTGAGCCATTTTTGTAGTCGTTATCAGCAGTCCGTTAAAAGACACAACACTTCGAAATTCAAAGGATATGAGACGCATTTTGTTATTTCAGATTAAACATTAAAATGCTAAATGCTAACTAACTTCACTACTTTCGACTCATTCCTGCACCACTATAATGAGATTCAATAAGTCATGTGTCGTAGGTCAATATCCTCTACCAAATGTTTATCTCTTGTGAGCTGAATATCTCCAGAATGCTTTGGAGAATTTTCTTCAAACTTGGTACACATGTCCACTCTGACTCAAGCATGAACTAATGCTGGTCCACTTATGTCTGAGGTCCAATGGGGGAACTGAGGATGAGATAATATCCGAAATCTAGTGCGTTCCAGTTTCATCCGTGAAGTTGGAAAGCACTTTAATAAAATAAAAACTTTTCCTGTAACTTTTGTGTTAAAACAGTTTTCCTCAGATCACATATTAGTTGGACTTAAATGAGGGTCACATTTTGTGGCACTTTTAATAGATCAACACCAACCCATAGGAGCTCCAGCTGCAGTTAGCATTGTTATCTTATAATCAATATAAACAGCACGCTACAAGACAATTCAGTGCTAAAGTCCACATCACAATATGTCCTCATTTTGACTTTGCATCAATGTGATTAATTTCAATGCATAAGAACAAATCTAAGTTGTTATTTTTGGTAACAATGCACTGCTTTTACTCACCATTTACGCACTGAGCAGCCATGTTTGTTGACAAACTCGGGGTCTGTGATAACCTTGCAGTGTAGTTGGATCAACCTGATTAAATATCTGTAATCATACAGATCTATTTTGCAACTGTGAGTGGCTCAAAACCAACGGCTCAATCGGTGTTAGAGCAAGAAGAGGTGAAAACTGTTGAGATTAGCATAGATGCTAACAGCCTCAGCAGCAGTTTGATCAGATTTTGACCGCATTTTTTTATCAAATGAAAAGCAAACAACAACACTACAAACTTCTCTATAAGAAGGATATTTTCGCTCCACTTCTGACATGTTTTGGCGAGAGTTTGTTTTGCAAAGTAGGTCACGTCCTGTCTTCTCCATTACGACGCCTACTACATTATCTGATTGGCCTGTGATGAATATTATTGACTGAACGCTCGACCAATTACCTGCCAGATGTGCTATTAAAAGGTTCTGCCCTGCCCAAACTCTTTCTACGGGCTCTTTCCCAGATGGAATTGTGAAATATATTAAATGGTCCACCTGGTTGGTCAAGTTAGGACCGTGAGGGTTGTACGAGTTTTCCAGTGAACCTCTGACTTTAAAGGGCGTTCCAGATGATGTTTTTCAACTGGGACACCTGAATTTCTGACTCACCCCAAAAGGGAATGCATCACTGTTACATTTTAGAGGTAAAGGGTCAAAAATGACCAAAAATCTTGTGGTAAAAACTATCCAAGAATGAAGGAATTTTGTAAAATTTGATAAACCTACTCTTGGACTTTAGGATAAACTGATTTCATTGTGGAGGTTAAAGGTCACTGTAACCTCAGACTACCACAAAACCCAACCCAGTCCTTCTTCATGACCCACCACTGAATTCTAACTACACCTGTCGTGTATCTGGTGAACATTAAGCGATTTTCTTTCCTCTTTTGGAACAGGCACAGAGCTTTCCTTGGGTGGAGAGGTAGAAAAGTGGGTGCACAACGCTGGCAGCAGACAGAAACAGGATGCTGAGCGGGGTAGTTAAACAGGCGTACATACGCTCATTTAGATGTGTTGACTGCTGCAGCAGAGTCACGGGAGAGTAACATAAGACGATGATGAACATGCTGGCATAGACAGTTCGCAGCGCCCGCTTTTTGGACGGGTGCAGAACATCTTTTTTACCTGCCGGGCCGGACCTTCTCAGCTCCTTGGCAATGCTGAAGCTGCAAGACACCATAACATACATCATACCCACCATCACAGAGACCGGGATAAATCTGACCACATACATAGCACTGCTTGGGATGATCTCCTTCACAAACACAGTCAAGAAAGCAATGGGCAAAGACATGAGCCACACAGAGATGGCGCAGATCTCCCTGCACCGGTACTTCCTCAGCAGAGGGTAAGACATGGGGTAAAACACAGCGAAATATCTCTCCAGGCAGATAAAAGTCAAACTCATGGGCCCTCCGACTTCTACATACACCAACAAAAACCTGATGATGAGTAAGTGTTCATCCGGCCACAACAACAAGCAGAGGAAATGAAGGATGGACACAAAGTACTGCAGGTTATGGAAGAGGGCTAAATTACAGTTCAGGATGTCTATGGTCTTCTTGGAGGTGATGACCAGCCACAGCAGTTTGGCGCTCACTGGCTGTCCCACAAGGAAAGTGATGATGTCAATAAGGGAGAAAGCTGCATAATGAACTGGTGAAGACGCACAGTCTAAATCAGCACCATTTTTTCCTGTGAGGTTGATGAACTCTTCCTCCATTATGAGACTCGACGAACAGAAAAACTGCCTGATGGAGAAGGAGAGAGTTATTAGGTTAGTGATACTCCTCCGTGCACCACAGTTTCATCAATGATTCTCCGCTGGTCCAACCTACATATCCTGGCATTTTTGACTGCTCAAATTCATGAAAAATGTTGATGTTTGGAAATGGATGACATGATTAGAAAAAGAGCCCGGACAAAATAAACATGTTTAATATGCATTTATCACAGAAGCCCTGGGAGAACAAACATGCATATTTTTGATTCTACTTTGTTTTCCTTGATAAAACATTAAATGAGTTTTTTTGTCCTCGAAATCTTGAGAAATTAAAGCATTAACTGGAATGGAAACATCTCAGGGTAACAAAAGATAAAGGTGAAGTTTTTTATGAAAATGACAAATACTCGTTGTGAATGCAAAGCAGAAATGGCTGAAGTTCCAACAATTGAAACCCATTTTTGCCACTAAAAACATTGGAGTCATATAATTAAAGTAATAAGCATTTGATAGAAAGTCTAACTTATGGGGTCAATTTTTAAATCATTAGGAACAGACATAGTCAACAAGTGAAACGTAAGAATTAAAAAGTCAAAATTATGAGATATAATGTAAAAATTATGAGACAATGAATCATAATGAAAAGTTGAAAACCTTAATGATATAGGTCAACTTTATGTCCCAAAATTTTAACTTTTTATCTTATTTTCATAAAGGATTATGATATTAATGTGACTTCAATTTAAGAAATAAAAATAGTAAAACTAAAAGTCATAACTATGCTGTAAAATGTAAAAAATCTGAGATACTGAGTTATAACCATTTTAAACAAATAGTCATGATCACAGAATAACAAAAAATGAATCATTACAAACCCAGTCATAACTAAGATTCCAGATTATGAGAAACTTAAACACAATTATGTAATAAATAAGTCATAATGAAGTAATGAAAAAATCTTAATTATAAAAGTAAAAATATTAAATCATGATAAAATGTTATACTGTTATATCTGTCAAAGTTATGAGGTTAAAACTTCATTAACACATAAAAATACATCAGGTGATGCCTTTTTTAGTTTGATCTTTGTATTTCATTATTAAGTTTTATTATTTCCTTGTCATGCCATTTTAGTTCAAAATTATGAGACTCTTATTCATAAATATCCAAGCAAAAAGTAATGATTTTGAGATAAGAGTATTCAATTTAATGTGATTCCTAATTAACTATTAGATTTAAATTTGAAGTTATTAGAAATTTAGTCATATTTGTGAAATAAAAAAGTCATTATGTTGAGATAAAAATTAATTATCATGAGATGCTAAGTCATAATTGAGGGGTAAAACAATCATGATGCAATACAACGTGAAAATGACGAGAAACAAAGTCATATTTATAGGATAGAAAATCATTATTACACAACAAAAACTCAAAATTATGTCATTAGAGTAAATAAAGTATTCAAACATCAAATCAATACTAGAAAATAAGAAAGGACCGTCCAAGTGGCATTACTTCATTTTGTTGGTAAATTGTTTTACTTTCAGTATGAATGCTGATGTATCTGGATTATTTTTTCTTTTTTATTAAAAAAATGTTGCATTAATTAAGTTCAAAAGCAGTCAAAGTAAGATTACACACAAAGGATCAGCTCTGTTTTATACTCAACTCCCCTCACAAGCACTTTTGTTCCTTTCTTATCATCATATTCATTTTGTCATTGGAGACTGATGAAGTTGTGGCTTACCTTGTTTCCAGTGCAGAGTTCACCAAAGACTGAAGCTGAAAAATCTCCTGATGGATTTATTGACACCTGATTTTCCTACAGGACACATGACAGAGTGAAGCAGCAGAGTCAAACCCTCAAACTGTGAACAGAACACGACCTGATTTTCATAAAAGCCTCTGCTTCGGTGTTAGCTGAGTACAAGCCGTGACAAAACTTGTTTTTCAGACAAAGCACCAAAAACACCAACAAACAACAACTGATTTTCATTTTTCTGGTCTGAGGTCTAGAATCCTACTGGAGCCAAGGTGACCACCAGGGGTCAGTGTGCAACAAAATACAACAGACATCCGCATGTAACTGAGAGCCTTGAGGAAGGACGCCTGCAGTAAGTTACTATTTAGATAATGTGCTTTTGCATATAAACTAACTTTCAAGCTTTAAACTCTAAATCTTTTAACTCAGTTGTCTCTTAATTATATCTTATTTGTTCTTAATTTGGTTCTTACATAATATATAAATCAGAAATACTTTTCCCCAAGGGAAAATTCAGTTAATATAGAAATGAAAAAACTACATAAGTAAAAATGATGGTACATTAAATCTGTTGTCAACACTATGTTCAAACTACATCGTTAACTCTTGAAAAGAAAATTACAGCACATTTTTAGTTAAATTTCTTTGTCATTTTTACTTTTTTTGTCGACGTTTAATGGGAGAAAAAAATGTTAAAAAACTGGAAGCCAAGTTTCATGTGGAAAACTTGACATTTCATTTTAAGGCCATTTTGTCCAGCCCTACTTAGCTGGAATTAAGGGCTGGTTATAATACACTGATTTTTAGCATGACTGAGATTTTTTTAAAACAATCTATCCATCCATCCATCCATTATCTATCCCACTTATCTCTTTCAGGCCCCATTTACACGAAAACAGACCAAAACGGAGTGATTTCATTGCGTTTTTGCCTCCCGTTTACACAAGAATGGTGCCTGGAGTGCCTGAATCTACAAACTTCTGATCCAAACTTTTGGTCCAGAGTGGAAAGTTTTGAAAACGTTCTTGCACCTGTATTCATGTACACGAGATTCAGCGTTTCCCCTTGAAACTCTGGCGTCACCGCTCTTTCACATGAAGGCTGCGTGTGCATCCCAGGAACAACAACATCAACAACAGCTTCAGCCGTCAACCGAGCAATATGTGTGCTGCTTATCGTGCTCAGTTTGTTATCCAGACAGAAATATCCAGGCAGATTTGTTCGGACAAGAAACTCCTGCATCTTCGTGCGTCCACTCGCCATTGTTGTTTGTGAAAAGTTTGACTTCACCTGAAAGCTTCCACGTGCTCCAGTGCCACTGTTTCACTACAAACCTACATTGCCATCTACTGGCCTGGCATGCAGGTTACAGAGTTTTCAGTCATTCTCGCATCTCTTTGTGAGACAAAACATAAACTCCTTGGGGAATGTAATAATGCTCAAATAACAGCGATTTCAGATGTTCAGATGTCCTTACTCTTAAATTCAATCTGTAATCTGCAGTAGTCAATAGCTTGGCCAGGGTTGGTCTTTCCCGCACAAATATGACATGGGTTAGAAAATGCCTAGTCTAGTCTGAATGGTGGTGTCACCACTTTGACCCCTAAACTTCTAAAAGACCAATGGACTCATCTAACTTTAGAGGAACAGCAGCTTTGTGACATGTATATCACTTAACTTACCAAGTTTTAAGTCTGCCTGCTGAAATACAAAATGTGTTGTCCTTGCTAAAGTGTGTACCTTGTTCCTCTTGCAGTATTGTAAAATGCCTGAAAGCTGGGAGTGTGATTGGGGAGGTTGGCCCTTTCCTTTGCAATAGGACCCCCTTGAAAATGAGATGTCACATCTTAATGCGCTACCCTTTGATGAGTAATTTCTGAATTTCAGATAAGTTTCAAATACACCTATGGGTCGCCACAATGATGCCACGACCACAATAGGCCAACGAATGGAGATCCAGAGGTAATACAAAGTCATCACTACATATGAATCTAAGTGAATGATTCTTCAGTGTAATATCACTGGTGGCAGATTACTTGAAACTTCAATGATATCTGCAGATGTGAACATTTCTACCTGTCATCCATCCATCAGTCATCTATACCATTTTTCCCTTTGGGCTCGCAGGGGCTGGAGCCTATCCCAGCTGACATTGGGCAGGAGAAGGGGTACATCCTGAACCATTCGCCAGCCACAGTCACAGGGCCACACACATAGAGAGAGGGACGACCATTTCTACTCACACCTCAGTCAGTAGAGTTGATTTATTTGCTTTATATTTTCAAAATGTGAAATTCTCTTTAAAAGTAAAACAGCAGAATTGTAAAGTTTTGATCAGAACAAACAAACCCAATCATCACATATGAGACAGTTCTGTTTATCAAGGAGCATGTGGAAACCCTAAATACACCTGAATATCTAAGGAATAAGTTAGACACAGATGATTCAGTGTAAGAGATGAAGACTTGTTTATTGACAAAACACAAAATAGGTCACAAGGCAGACTAAAATGCTGTAAAGACTAACAATATCTCCTTGGTAAACTTGTCAGTATGGCTTCATTCAGGCCCTTCAGTTACAAAGATTAAGACTCATAAATACTTACAAAAAGGGGAACAAGCGTGTTAGCTTGTTCAGTTTAACTATAATAAACAAAGGAGTAGATAAACCACAGTTATGTAGGCATTGCAATAACTTTTATGATTAACATGGATACAAAGAGCACATGCTTAGAGAATAAATATGAAAATACAAACTAAACAACTTATATAATTGTATTGCTTTAAACTGCTCTTTGGATTTGAGTCACTCTCTGTTGCATTGGTGATTGTTTACATTCTTTGAGAGGCTAACGCTAACTGCACGTAGCATGGCTATCAGGGAAAAGTCATGTTATTGTTACCGTAGCCCACAGTTAGCTCAAAAGGTCAGGTTATTTTCAAGTCAGTGTCAGTTTAAATGGATAGTTTTTACAAATAAATCACAAATAAGCCAGCAATAAATTGTGATTATACCCTTTTAACTAAAAGTGCATTAAAAAAAACCTCTTAGTATGGTTTGTTTGGCTTAGCTTAAATGTTTTACCATCTTTTCTATCATAAGGTCCTGGGGAATCTTTTGTCTTTAGCAAAGAGCGTCAAGTTGGTTAAGTGCTTACTGTTGGTTGGGAATAAAAATATACAATGTTTAAAGTTAATTCTCTTTTGCCCCAAAAAATGTTCTAAAATGCTGCCAATCATATATAACTCAATTTGACAGTAATAGCGCCTTCAAATTGGGAAGCATTTCATGTGTTCACAAAAGGAGACCATTTTAGCTCCTTCCTCTCATTGTATAAAATTTTGAGTTCATGCGTTGAGATTTGTTTGATGACATTTTCACAGATGGCAGGGCCCTTGGAATTCAGTCTTTAGCTACTGATAGGACCAAACAGAGCGACGGCTTGTGTTTATCTAGATCATAGAATGTTGTCTTGTCTCTTTTTCATCCGTATGGTATTTAAATACAGCTAAATGTTAAGCTAATACATAAAACTCTAATTAATCAGTTAAGTAGACGAGAATTTGCTGCTGTAGTCTTGGTTAATCTGAGAAGATGGCTTTCCACCTATAAATGTGGTCCTCCTCAAGTTTTCTGCCAGTAATAAGCATTTTTTTGATGGCACTGTTGGTAAGTGTTCAGTCATGGTGGATTTTGTGGATTATTTGTAAAAAAAAAAAAAAACTTAAAAAATAACAAGTTAGATGGCCTTGACATGTGGAGCATCATCTGATTACTTTTGATGCAATGTTGCTTATATGACAGAGGGTATTGATTGTTTTTTTTGTTTTTTTAGTAAAATAATAGACTATATTAAATATGGGCAACATGAGAGCTCCCAAAACTTAAGTAAAAAATGAAGGTTCTCCTTAGATAAGATAACGCTGTAGACTTTTTATTTTCTTTTTGTGAACAGTGTGACGTTTCTCATGTTAGCTAGCAAGTTGTTTTGGCTTCATATTCAGAGATTGAGTGTGTTACATGAAAATATTAACACTATAGAAGAAAAGCAGCTACTCCCACTCTGTTCTAGCACCCGACGACCCAACAAGACAATATTTTTGAAACCCCTGGGCTGCCTGCTTGTCTGTTGCAGGGATTTCTGTTTGCCTCCAGTTTTGTTTTGACTCCAGCCTATGTGACTTGTAATGATGATTGTGAAAGGGCTTATATAGATTATGGGTTCCATGTTAACAGCTTGGACACATGTCAGACTCTACCAAAATATGTGTTACTTTTTTTCCTGGAAGATAGTTTCCGTCTTTTAATTAAATATTTTTGTCATTTAATGCCCACTAGTCTTGTTTTTTTTTAAACTGGTGATAAAAATACACAAAAAAAATGCTACATCTATATGGTTGAGAAGCACTGACAAATTTGGTTGGCGTAAGGGATGGGATCTTCTCCCCTTTTCTCCTGAAAAGCTGTATATTTCTGGGTTTTTAATATAATGCTAATGCCAAAAAATCTTGTATGTCTTTTGTCCTACATTCTTGGCGCATACTGCATCCATGACTGTATCCATCATGAGCGTTAGCAATATTTCTCTACATCGCAAAAAGAGTTAGACATGTCCATTTTTATATTCAGCTTGTGAGCATAAAAGTCAGCGAATTGTCACTAATTTTAGCCAACTGTAAAAAGGCAGTCCCTAACTGTATTGAAGTCAAAGTTTGCCTACTTTTAAAAACACTTAATGTGCACTTTACATCAACATTATTCCATATTTCCATATTCCAAAAAGTTTGTCCTGCTTCAGAAACATTTTGTTTTTGATCTCAAAGCCGAACATGTGAAGCCACGTGCAGCAACATTTCCTGTTTCCAGTTCAAAAGGCACTTCTTTATTAATAGTCTCCCTGTAAAGCCTGATATGCAAACTGAGGCACAAATACTGTATATACAAATAACATAACTCAAAGGCACTTAATCATTTACAAACTGCAGCAAAAAGACATACAAAAAACTACGTTTGGTCCTCTAGAAGCATACTTTGCTGAAGGGCTTTGGGACGGCAGGTTTTGTTGCTACATATTTAATTTACATATCTCAAAAAAGTCAGTTACTTCATTTACTCCTTGGATTATTTCTGTGTAAAGGCATTTTATAATAAGAAACAAGGCACGTGTTGGACCCTGGTCATCTGGACGATACATTTACATTTGTTCTCCTCGTGTTTCCTTTATGCTGCTTCCTGCATGCTGTAGTCCAAGCATGAAAAGTATGAAGTCCTTTTTAGTCCGCTGTTTCCCTTTCTTCTCGTTTCCTGAGACAGTGGCAGGCAGGAAACTACGCATGGCTGTGGACGGAGATGCTGGACAGGTCGTTCCTGATGATCTCATTGACTGCAGGATGGAGAAGAAAGAAAACAGGAGGTCAATGAGCTGTGCATGAGAGAATTTTATATGAATGCACGATATTCCACCTGCATTCATATGACACATGAAAGGCTCCTGTGCTTGTGCTTTTTTTGTCAGATTACCTGCACAAAAGAACTGGGAAACATCTTTGTAAAAACTGACTTTACAGTATGATGCTATAGTGTCATAAATACAGTATATTAAAACATATATGAACAAGTACATACAATACCGGGCAAAAGCTTTGGGTAGTTGTGGAAAAAGTCATGAGGTATTCTCATGAAGTCATGAGTGTTAATAGTTTATTTTCATTAATTAACAAATGCAAATTAAAGGAACAGAAGATGAGTCAATACTTAGGGTGACTGTCTTCCAAAAACAGCATGGTACTTTCTACAGCTTTGAAAATACCTGTTATGATTTCTGGAGATGTTCACTCAGGATAATCTAAATCATTCATTTGTTTAGCAATATGTCCTACAGCAGGAAGCTGCAGGACAAATTGCAGAATCATGCTTTTTAATAGTAATTGCCAGAGCCGGCACTACCCAATGTGGCTCCCTAGGCAAGATTGTATATGGGGCCCCGTCCATCAGAGACTTACATACGCTTACAAAAGAAATTGTTAGCATAGTTTCTACTGTTGTCTTTAATTTATAAAATACCATGTCACCCAATTTACTTATTTGGTATTATGATTTGTAATAATACTAATTGGGCATTGATTTATAATTGAAACATTGTGAGATTTTTTATTTTAATAGTTAATAGTGTTAACTTGTTGTATTGAAGGTGATTTTTTTCCAGTTTTTGTGGCGCCCCCCGAAGGCCACAGCGCCCTTAGCATTTGCATATATTGCCTAAAGCACCAGGCGGTTCTGGTAAGTGCCACCCCACACACCACAGACAAACTTTCTCCTCTTTTCGTATAAAACATTTACTGCTATAGCTTTAATATACCGCTCCCAGCCACCGTGAAAATTATCCTCAGAGCTCTATAGGAGCTGTTATTTCCTCTGAGTCATCCTAATAGAATCAGGCTCAGCTATATCTTAGATCCCCAGACCTTTTCTCTTTTTTATCAGGAGAGATGATGCAACCACTCTGCAGGATCCAGGTGCACTTGTTTATCTGTTTTTATCAGCTGTGTTCTTTGGCTTAGGAGAGAGAGGGAGGATGATCCAAAGCAGCTGAGCAGTCTGACTGACGCTAGAACAGAAAATATTAGAAATAAACAAATTGATATGTTTTTAATCTCATAATACCCCTAAGCAGTGGATAGCCAGGGCAGGGGGTATCGTGGTTTCATTCTGTCCATCTGTCTGAATAAAAAGAACAATTTGAGTTTTTTACTTCAAATAAAGTAAAAGGTATTCGGTGTTTCATGACTGTTCTGAGAGATTTGCAAAATATCCACGCTGACTCAGAGACCTTTAACTGATTGTCTCCACATTACCTCCCTCTTTAATCAGCTTCTCTGTCAAAAAACAGCTTTCAGATTTTAACATCTGGTCATTTTTCCTTCTCTAAAAGGGATAAGAAAAATGCAAAGTTTAAGGGGAACACCCCTGGAGCCGGCCGAGGGTAACTGAGCCAGCGGGGAAGGGGAAGGAATTCCCTCTGACTGACTGAACGCTGAAAAGCAGCCTGGAAACCCGAGATCCCCCCGCACACAATGGAATTACTTTTTTTCTTTGAGATGTTTATTTTGATCACAGGCAGCAGAGCGGGCCTTCCCTCTGTGACCTGACTCTGGTAGATTCATTTCCTAACAGAAATACCCCTCAACTTCCTATCACCAGAAAGACAACTGAGTACGTGCCTGGCATCAAATCTAGAAAAGTGAATCTTGAGCTTTTTTTCCAAATCTGCAGGAGGCTGATTTGGTGAAAAACTAAACACACAAAAGTGTCGAAATCATTAAGAGGAGAAAACTTATTTTCTGAGCAACACATTCCACAAATCCTGACTGAAGCTGTTTATGATTACAGAGCACAGAGAGATTTGTTAGACATGAAGTTTATGTGTTTGGCTCTCTGATCGACCCACTGCTGTTAATAAAGGAACAAGACGGTCTCTCCAGAGGTTTGACAGAAGAGCGTCAATCTCACATGAGTGTCACACAAACGCAGGGACACACTGAACATCATGTGTGGCCTAGAGCAGAGAGATACTGTATTCACAGTGATGTGTTGGTAAAGAGCTTAGCAGCAAGTAGAAGACTCGTCTAAACATCTTTGACATTTATATTCAGCTGATCTTAATCACTCTCTTCTGAAGCAGAGGACCAATAAAGGCAAAGGCTCAGCAGCCAAGTTCAAAATGTTATAAAGGGTATTTTAATGGAAGAGTCCACAGATGACTAAGACTAAAAAAATGACTGTAAAAGATATCGCCCACAGGGATGATGAATAAGCTAACAGCCTGCAGCTAAATTCTGCCTTTTAAAGGGATAGTTCAAGTTTTCTGAAGTGGGGTTGCTGGGGGCCCATGGCACTATTAAAGTCCCAAAAAAGCAACTGGCCAGCTCTGCCCTGAGGTCAGCTAGCCAGGTACAGACAGTAAGCTATACATAGCCGTACATGGTGCCACTAAAAGCCTCATAATTACCCCACTTTAAGGGTCAAACTACAGAAAACACAAGGTTGTCTCGACTAGATGCTACAGTAAATTTTTTTTACTGTGTTTCACTTTGCCCAGACAAAGTCCCTGTTTTTGGTACTATTTTGTGATGCAACATATGGGCTCCATCAGCAAAATGCTACTTTCCTCTCATCAGCTGTTCAGGTCAGAGTGTGCAGCAGGGTCAGTTAGCGATAGGAGCACAAGCAAATATGAATATAACTCTCCTGGATATTAAGAAGATGAGTCTCTCTTGTATTTATCCCGAATGAATCCCAAAGATGGCCTTCCCCAACTTTGGCTTGTTGTTTAGAATATGGACATCAGGATTCGCCCCTCTGCAGCGACAGAAAATCGTGTCTGCAGCGTCCAATTTACCCAACAGGATCAGAAAGGGTCAGGAGAAGCGTTACTAAGTTCTCCTCGTGTAGGCCTCTGGGTTTCTGGACTCGCAGTTCATGTCATGATCCTGCTTTGAGTTTAGTTAAGTTTCCCGTTTTATTCTTGTTTTGTCTTGTCTTCATGTTTCCTGTTTTATTTTGAAAATTCACCTGTCTTTCTCCGTTCCCTTAGGTTTTGCTTCCTGTCCAGCGTTGTCACACCTGATCCCTGGTTGTGCTTCCCCAGCTGTGTCTCATCACCCCCAATCACCTCGTGTATTTCACCCTCATGTCTTCTCTTGTCTGGTTGCTGGATTGTTTCTACTGTTTAGTCACTCTCTAGCATTCTTTCTCATAGTCACAGCTCTGATCACGACCACCTTCGTTTGGACCTCGCCTTTTTGTCTTGTGCTTTTTTTGGATACCTTTGCCTGATTTTGCCTGCTTTTGTGTACCGAACCTGGACTGTTGAATAAACCCTGATTTTTGTCTCATGGACAAAGTTGTTTTATTGGCACTTATATTTACTAGTGCCATGGGCCTAGAGCAACCCCACTTCAAAAAATTTGAACTATCTCTAATTTTGGAGATGAAGGTTTGTGCCAACGATGATAAAATCAGTTTTGATGACTCTATGAGTACATGCACAGTTGCTGTTATTAAAAACGCTATCTAAAAAAAGGATATATTGAGACAGATTGAGTTACATTTTCATGATGACATTGCTCATTGTTCATTCAATGCTTGCAAGTTGAATTCTGCATCAGGAGTCCAGAGGGAGAGAGATTTTAGAGCACTCTGCAAACAAATCTCCTGCGCTAATCATTGATTTAATCAATATATCTATTGGACCTGGAAGGCTATGCACTTAAAGATACCTTTTGTGTGGATTCATCACTATATGTGGAAAAAAAGGAACATCCACTAAGAGAGAACCGGTGATTTGGCTGAAAACAAAGGAGGACGTGCTGTAAAACTCTCCTGCTGCAGCTGAGGTCGCAACATTTACTGTTGATGCTTCCGTTGTCATGGCCCACTTTTCACTGCACTGTCACTTTTGAAGGGGAGGGTCTAATTGAAACAGAAGTCAATGTATTGATCTCTAAGTGTGTTTACAACAAAGTCCTAAAAATAACCTCAACACCAGAGTGACATCTGTGTCATCATGAGCTTCATGTTCACATCGATCTGCTCCAGAGAGAGAAAAAGCAGTTACAGTGATGCTTAAACAGACTGAAAACACACAGAGAGGAACAATAACCTGGTTTGTTAAAACATAGAATGACACTGAAGTTTAAGTTAAAAGAACTAAGTTACTCTTTATATTACCTATGATATCGATATATTTTATTGCTACTTCAATTGTTTTTCTGTAAAACCAACATCAATAAAAAACATGCTTTTTGTTACTCTCTCTCCTCTTATGTACCTCGCGTCATATTTTGGATTTATTTTAATTTTTAGTATTTTAATTTGAAAGCATTGTCGTATTTACAGGGTGGCACAGTTGTGTGTTGGACAGAGCCTTCTGTGTGGAGAGTGCATGTTCTCCCCATGCACGCGTGGGTTCTGTTTGGGCTCCCCAGCTTTCTCCAACAGACCTCTTAAAACTTTTCAGACTACCAGCCTGAAACAGCCCTGAGAGTGGGGACCCTAATTCAGCACAGCTGCCCTCACATGTACAGATCGATCATGAATGACTTCATGATTTTGAAATTTAAAATTGTTCATTGTTTATGTGAAGGCCTCCTGTGATTCCCCTTCATGGTGCATTGCAACGCCCCCAAGGGTCCTGACCCGTACTTTGGGAACCTCCACTTTGTATGATGACAAAGGACGTATGAGGCACTGCATTGAACTTTCAGTCATTTGTTAGTTATTCAAGAGCAGGAGGGTGGAGTTTGATATGACGTAATTCAGGAACTTATTTCCTGTTTCATGTGGGTCCTCAGCAGCTGGAGCTGACTGATACAGCCCGACTCCCCCCACCAGGAAACCCCCCGCAGACGAGGAACTCCCAAACAATCAGCATGAGAACACTGCACGACTCATTATGGACTGTAAAGGGTCTACAGGATCCAGTCTGTAATAACACAACACTGCAGAGGAAGTGATCAGGTGGAGAAATATTTAACCAAACCAGTGTCTTAGAAAATTGAACTGTGGGGGACTTTATGCAAAACAAATCCCCTCCCCTTTTAAAATCCATCAAAAACATGTGATACTTTTGGCCCAGATAATGAAGCACCTGTTGCATCACTACTAGTCAGTCCCACAGAGCTGTACTAAAGTTCAACACTGACCAGGCAGATGTTTTTAATCAGGTATTATTTCAAAGAGTGATGTCTTCTAACTAGAGACCTCAAAAAACAGAATAACAAAGAAATCAAAAAGGATTAAAAGAAAAAAAAAATCACCTCAGTTCTCTCCACACAGTCAGACCATGTCCACACGAAGGCAGATATTTTAAAAAATGAGCTTTTCTATCTATCTATCTATCTATCTATCTATCTATCTATCTATCTATCTATCTATCTATCTATCTATCTATCTATCACTTTCTATGGGCTAAGATGGACTAGTGAAATATATTGAACAGTCCTTTTGGTGTGTCAGGTTACACAGTTGGCCCCTTAGTACCACTTTAGTATCATTTAATCACCACAGCCTACCTGAGCATTGTTACTGACCATGTCCATCCCTTTATGATAACAGTGTACTTATCCTCTGATGGTTACTGCCAGCAGGAGAACACTCCATGCCACAAAGCTCAAATCATCTGAAACCAATTTCTTGAACATGACAAAGAGTTCACTGTGGCCTCCACAGTAACCAGATCTCAATCCAGTAGAGCAACTTTGGGATGTTGTCAAACAGAGGATTCACATCATGTATGCACAGCCGTCAATCTGAAAATCTCTCAAAAAAAAGTGTCTGGTACCTTGTTGAATCAATGCCACGAAGAATTAAAGACACTTTGAAGGCACAAAGGGGTCCGACCTAACAAAACGTACCTAATAAAGTGGACAGTAGAAGTATATTCCTAGCAGGTGGACAAAGTACTGGAAAAGTTTTTTCTCGGATGTCAAATTAAATCTACAACAACACCACTGCAAAGTGCAGCTGAATCATAAACAAGGCTTATTAACTGAGGTCATATTTAATTACATTTTTAATTGGCTGTTGCATTGCATTGCATCATACAGTTGTTTTAACTCTCTGGCCGCTGATTGTGTTAAGAAATGCATTAATAACTATTTCTGGTAACTTAATACCAAACAGATGTTGATTTGCAGGAGTAGGCAATTAAGTAATTATAATTTTCCTCCAATTTCAGAGTGTGAAGTTAAATTATGATCTGATTGTTTATTCCATCTGTCACAGTAATCATGCAAAGTCCAGCTGGTAATGAATCAGACATCAAACTTAAAGACTAATGGTAACTTCTGCTTATTTTTCTATGCTGTGGCTACAGGAATTGGATGTGGCGACTGAGTCTTTTTTGGTATAAAATCAGACAGATTTTTCAGCCAGGTTTTGATCACAAGTTCACTCAAATATTTTCCCTATGATCCTCTAACATCTCTGCTCGTCAATTGTGCAGCCCTGACATCTAACAAGGCCACAACACACCATAAAAAAGCCTTTCGTAATGTTATTTGGCTTCAGTCTGACTTCAAAACGCACATGTTTTGCTCATGTTACCTCACCGCTGACCAAAGTCACTACTGTGCAGGATAACGTATGTCTTTGGCCGCGTCCTCCAGACTCTCTCTGAGCCAAAGGGAAGCATGCGAAACCTCTGCAGTCAGCAAGTTTTATGGCGGCGTGGCCGGCCTCCATCTCCCTCAGCCTCAGCGGTCCCGGAGTTCAGACCCTGCAGCCTCTAACCTGGGCCCCGGCTCCGGCTCTGGGCCAGACTACGCTGTTCAGAGTTTCCATGAGCAGACATGTTTGTTACGTCTCAGGGGAGCGTGTGAAAAAATGTGTAACAGCGGGGGATCGTGGTGAGTAAGAGAGGGCTGAACTAACAAAAGATATGAGCTCTGATAGTCGACCAAAGGCAACAACGAGGCTCAGGTTTGAGATCACAAACAGCTACAGTTCTTATGTAAGCAGGGGAGTGTCCAGGGGTGGATAAACTGGCATTGGCCCCAAAATCTGACTGGTTGCTGGTTCAGTGATGGGCACAGATAATCAAAAATTAACTTTGTGAACCATTAATTCATAAATCTTGCATTTAACCAGATAATTGTGTTCAACATTGATTGCAGGCACCATTAACAATAAAACTAACATAGCACTGCAGCGAGTGAGCATCTGCCTTTGCCATATCACTACGTGAATTGAGACAGTTATGCCCTAAAGCCAAATTGAGCAGATTTCACAAATGGAGTGGACCATTACACAACATTTTTGACTATTCTAAATAAGAAGTTAAAGCAGAGGGAGATACTCTAAATGTTATAAGGGGTGATGGAAATGTAAAACAAAATACATTTAGACGTGAGTGTGCGTTCACAAACAATGATTTTGTGCCACCCCCGTGTAAATTTGAGCTCAAATGGGCCACCCTACTTACAACTAAAGGTGTTAAGAGAGAAGAGAAGATAAATATATTAAAGTACTAAAAAGTACTAATTATAATTATTTTTGGCTTGTGGCATCAATTTAAAGACATTTTTACTGAATTCCAGCACCATCAGCATCATATTTTCATTTAATATTTGCAATAAAGTCACAGTTTTAGCACCTAAAAGTCTTCACAGCTGCAGTTTGAGTTTAACTATCTAGGCTGACAGGACATTACGGTAACACCACACCTGAGCTCGGCCATAAAGAGAAGAAATCGTACCAAACTCTGCCAACAGTTTAACGATGTGAGAAGAAGCCGTATTAAGTCAGGAATGCTTTATAAATTCTCCTTCAAATTGCCAATGAAAACAAGAGTAATTGGAGTGAAGAATTGTTCATTATGGTGTTATACTTAAAATATTTCTGAGTGTGTGTTTTAACTACACCTGGTTTAAAATTTAATATCCTAAAGAGACAGAAGCAGCGGTGGCACCCTCGAGAACATAATTACCAATCAAACTCACTCTTAAAGAGCCAAATACCCGCAGACAGCACTAACAAGTGTTAATGTATTTACCCAGACTGCTCACAGGAAGTGGCATGGGAACAGTCTGAGTCTGTGGCTCGACAACAGTGTCTCACTTGCTGCCGTCAGGAAACTCGCCCAGACGATCCAGTGGGGGCTCTGGTGACCGATCAAAGCCCCGCTGCTCCGTCCGCTGATAGCTGCTGGTTAGTGTTCCTTCATCTATTTGCACACAGCCGGGGACTGTTTTTTCTTGCCCAGAGGAAGATCATTTATCCAATTTATTTCAAATCACCGCAGCGCAGACCGCACGGCCCCCTGAACCTCGGTGGAGAGCGCAGAGGGCCAGAGCAGTGAGATCATAAAGTTTGTGCTCCTAAAACTCTGCTCCCTCACAGATAAATAAAGGGGCTGCAGCTATTTTATCAGGGAGGTTTAGGCAGACCCGCCTCTCTCTGGGTTTAAAACCTGATATATCACGCAGAAGACCACCGGGCTTCTCTCAGATGATTAGTTAGGAAGCTGACTGCAGTGGAAAAAGGAACCACAAAGAAAGAATTGGTCAAGGGATTTTGAAATATTCACGTCTTTTCAAGTAAAGTAAGACATCACAGTATTGGTAAACCTTTTGGCACAGTCCTCCTTCCCACACTTTCATACTCCCCCACAGTGTCCCGTAAATGACGCAAAATGGTAACATCATAGTTTCAAAGTATGAAAGAAAGCAAGCCAGAGAGGTTAGGTAGCTCTTTGCTAAATTTTTCCAGTAAAACTACTGTCATGTTTGATTTTTTGGTCCAGAAATAAAGTTAGTTTGTCTTTGAAGTCCGAAGTGGCTCACCTGGATAGAGAAATTACTCAGAATTAAAGCGGAAGTACGCAGAATGAACAATATGACTGAAAGCAGCTGCTGTCATGCCATGGTCGGTGTCAGGTTTTGAAAGTATGTTACTTAACTGCACTAAAATCTGAGAAGAGTAACATGTTAGAGGGCTTTTGCATTACCAGAAATCAAACTGCTCTGCTCCTTGTTTCTCAGTTTGATAATATGGCGCACAGATGACAGCTGAGTAATGGTTCAGTTATGGCTTAGCCATGGCTCACTTGTGGCTCAGTACTGACTGCTTCCGGTGCAGTCACGGCTAAGATAAGACTAAGTCATGGCTCAGTTAATGGCTGAGTTAGGGCAAAATCATGGCTAAGTTTTGGCTCCGCGCTGGCTGAGTCTCAGCCGCGTCATGTCAGAGTTATGGGTTAGTTAGGGCTCGGTTTCAGCTGAGTCGGGACTCAATTACAGCTCAGTGATGATAGAGTTACATTAAAAAATTATTTTTAAAAATCAATCTTAAACTGGACTTTAATTTGAAAACTGAAAACCTGTATCTATTAGTTCAGTATTTGTAGATGGTTCTCTTTTACTTTCTTCAATTAACTTCCAGAAACTCAAGCTGACGGTTTTTGTTGTCATCTCACATGAAAATAAAGCTTTGACCAGTTCACAATTTATTTCTTTCAAATTCCAAAACAAAAGATCATCCCACAGTCAACACATATGTGGACTATTGTGTGTGCTGGCCTAGGAAGAAGGAGACAAAAATTCTATGAAAGGTGTCAAAATGACTCAAAACTATGTGGAGCTATGGCATCGCTGACGTGCATTACAGGAGCTGATGACAATAAACATGTATCTACAGTCTATTAGTTTACTTGAGAGATAAGAGGGATCCAAACCCTAATCTTACATAGCCAAAAAATGATGTTTTTTTTCATTTACAAATAAGTTTTAACAAAGTAAAGAGGGATTGTTTGGATTGCTTCACTGTTTGTCCCTGAATCGGTCTGAAATGAGGCTGAACATAAACCATAACTATCACTACTTAGTATTTTCTTTATTGTTTAGTGAGAATAAGCATGCCAGCTGCCACTGAGCTGTATAATTACCTTTAACATATAGAATAATAACACTAAAGCAATTATTATTTCTAAAACCTTCAATATATGCTTCATGACAAACAGAGAAGGGTTGGCTTCAGAACAAAAGCTCCAAATAGAGTCTGAGGAATAAAAGTTCAGCCTCTGTTGAAATAATCAGTGAGTCATACGACATTGATCAACAATCCTATCAGCACCTAAAGATAAATTGAGGTCATTTAATGCTGGAAGACATAAAAACCTCTTTTCTTTGGTGAGCCGGGGGCTTGGACAGGTTCTGACTTTATAAATATTTCCATAGACTAAACAAAAGTCCGGTACTTAGTTACAAATGGGGTGGCTTTAATTGAAGGCTCATTTAATGAACAATGGGAGCTTGCTACTGTCCAAAGTTTGATTTATGTACATGTGCACCTGTGAAAACTTCCAAATTACAGTTATTTAAATCACTAAATGAAGCGGACATAGACAATTTACTTACTAAAGTGGGGCCACCCTTTAATAAAATCTGACAAAACTGAGCAAAGTTGTGATTGTTGTGTGGTTTATATGATTATTTATGTAGATTCTTTTGTGGTGTGAGGTGTGTTTACAATGATCCAATCTGCCGGGCAGAATGACAGTGTCTTCAAACCATAAATATGAGGTAGTAAGTTGTAACAGACAGTAAGACATTTTGAATTTTCTAATTTAGACTTAGGTAGTAAAAGAATTAAATCTATAAATATTTGGAGTGAGTTTGTTCTCCATACTCCTCTGAAAAAAACAGTTAAAACAATCATTATTTGTCATCGTGTGTGGAGTCTGTCACATTTCCAACATTTGTTAGGCTTTAAAAAATCCTCCAGGGTCAGTCAGGATTTAGGCGAGCCAAATAATCTGATCACTGGAAGAGTCAGAGTGACCCGTTGATGGCTCTCTGATTGGTCAACTAACCCACTTATCAACCTCAATGGGTTGGATACCGGGATCACACAAATCCATTATTCTTACAGTCAAAGTTGTTAAAAATGAAAGATCTCATCAACTTAAACTGCAAAAATCCTGTGGAAATTTAAAGCTCAAAATGATCTATTATCTATAAATATTCAAAACCTGTTCGCTGAAAGAGAAGGGGGTTATAATTAAAGAGGAAAATTTCATTTGTAAGTCAGGAGGGTGCACACAACAGGAAAAGGTTTTGTACTCCTGTTTGTGGTGTGAAGCTGTGGAGCAGTCTGAATGTGGAGCTGGAGAAATGTCCAAACATCAACCAACTCAAAAGAAGGTTTTTTTCATAAAGTGTCTTACTATCACAGGTGTATAGTATTTATTTGTTATTCAGTCTTTGTTTATCATGATTTCATAAGGATCTAATGTTAGTTTGTAGTTTGATACAAAAGAATTTTTCAGGATGGAAATAGATTGTATGTAGGAAGTTGGAATTTATTGAGAGGCATTTTGTTTGGAAAACTTATTTATCTTTATGACGCAAAGATAATAGTTGACCATTGTATACTTACAAATATCAATGAGGAAGTGGAATAATTTACTTTTGATGATATTTTTATGACATATTTATGATTGTTTGAAATGTGATTAGTTTTAACTTTGTCTGTTTGTTATTTTGTGTTAATATATTGCTTGCATGTGCTGTGTGCTATGAGTGAATGCCCTTTATTTAAGGTGCTGCCTATCTCTGCCAGGATACTTTTGGTTCTTACTTTTTACAAGGCTTTCCTTATTAAATGAAGGTTATATATATATATATATATATATATATATATATATATATATATAGATATATATATATATATATATATGTATATATATATGTATATATACATATATATATATATATATATATATATATATATATATATATATATATATATATATATATATATATATATATATACATATATATATATATAATAGCTGCCATTCTGCAGTGTTTGGTTCATGCTACAAATCAGCTCATAAATTAGCGTTAGTGCTGTCCCAATGAGTTGGATCAGAATATATGAAACATCTCATTTATATCACTTAATGATGTAACCTATGAGAACAGCTAACATCAGCAGACATAGTTTATATTTTAAACAATATTATCAAGTTTTAAGACTGTACTTGAGCCAGGCTGAAAGTATGTTTATTTCTGCTTCAGAAATCAGCTTTTAGTGTGAATTTGACTTCTCGTATTTCTGCAGTCAGCCTCAAGTATCCGCTCAGGGCTGCAGTATGTGGCACTTCTGCACTGGCTTCATGTTTCAGCTGAGTTCATTTCCATGACTACTTGATAAAGAAATATATTTCATATGGCTCTTTAAAAAAAGTCTCACTCACCATCATCCAGGTACATCTGGTCGAGCTCCTGTGGTTCTTGTTTGATGCTAACAGATAGCGACTGGGGGCTTCCTTCTTCCTGCCCACTCTCCGACACCTTTGGGTGCTGCTGAGCTACAGGGCTGGTGCTGCCGCTCACCGGTGAGCCTGCTACCACACCGAGGGACGAAGAGTACTGCACATCTGTTGGAGTTGATGGCTGTGAGGTCGGGGAGGATGAAGGTGAGCTGCTGGGTGGGTAGAAGGCAGGTGGCTGGAAGCGCCCAGGGGTCTCCTGGATGATGGAGACATGAGGGATCGGAGAGGGTTGGACCACCGGGGCTGCAGGGAGGCACTTGGGGAAGGGCGGAGGCGATATGTCGTGAAGTTTAGGGCTGGTGCTTGGTGAGGAGGAGGGGAGAGATGAGGGTTTGGCTGTCAATCTCTGCTGACTCAGAGAGTAAGCCCCGCCCACTACACCTGACCTGGGGTCAGAGGGCATCAACGGGGCCATGGCCTGAGGTGGGAAGTACGGCTTCGGGAGCAAGGAGAGGCCCGGGGCATGTTGGCCGCACACAAGAGGGGCGTCAAAGTCGTCATGAGGCTCCGTCTTTATTGTCGGAACTAAGAGAGGAAAGAGAGAAGAGAGTTGGCTGTTGGCAATGATGGGCAAGAACGTCTTCATTGTACTCCCATATACCACAAAGGAGAAAAAGAAGAACAAGAAGAGGAAGATGGCGGCTACGTCACTAATTGGCCCTGCTTTTGTTTATAAATGTAAGTCACGTCTCTGCCTGTGCCTGAGAAGCAGCAATTGTGCTAGCAGCATCCAAACAACAACAGGAGCCATTTCCATTTTGAAAACTTCACAGTTTTAGCAACCATATCAAGGTGCTAACTCGTTGCTCGTAAGCTATCTACAACCAACCGTTACTTGGCTAGCTCGCTCTAAGTAGTTGTAGTTAGCTCGTGAACTACCATGGGATGTTACAGCTCACAATTGAGACACAAAATCATAAATGACAAAATCAAACTTCCACACCACTGACATTTAAACAATTTATTGACATCAATACAACCATTGTTATCCTCCTGAGCGCCCGGTTTGTTTACGTGATGCTTGGCGCATCCACTTATGTCACAGGAATATCCGGCGCATCTACTGACGCAATGATGTTTAGAAAATTTCAGTGTAGTGTCCGAAATCTCGTTTGGTTGTTCCCTATGTAGTCCACTATTTCATTAACACTATAAAGGGAATAGTGAGTGAGTGAATGAGTGAACAGTTTTGAACACAGCTAGAGAAACCCTTCACCCTTGTCATGCTGACTGGAGTAACCATTGCCAGGTTACTCCAGTCAGACAACTGTCCTAGCAGAGTCTCTCTGATGTACTGTGGTGAAAGTGTTATCTTAAACTTGTTTCTCCAGTATTCAAAACAATAAGTGAAACTTAATACACTTGAAGTTGAGATAACACGTTATTATTGATGACAGTTAGTTGCAATAATGAAATCATTTTGTTGATGTGGACAGCTAATGTTACAAGACATTACTAAGATCACGTATCTGTAATATTTTAAACATATTTTTAAAGATCTTGACTAATTGTCATGCACTCTGCTGTAGTTTTGTCTTTATCCTTTCAAAGAGTCCAAATTTTAGAAAAAGTGAAATTCATAAAATATGAATTAAATGTGTTTGTTTGTTTTAACTGTTCTGAAAGAAAGGAGACCAGAAACAACAGATTTTGTCTTCCCTAGCAACGGTTACCAAGGAGGGCATATTGCTAAGGATCACTTCCTGTATGTGACAGGGATAGAGTTGTCTGACAGAAGTCACCTAGCAACAGTTGCCAATCATTGTGCACATCAGAGAGCCATCATTTGACCTTTTGCTGGCTCTCTGATTGGCCCATTGTACAACCAATCAGAATCAAGGCTTAGCAGTCTTTTGTAATGCACTGTGGTGAAATTATTTGTTTAAGTTTGTTACTTCACAAAGAAAACTTACATACACTCAATAATTAAGAGAATACATCTTATTACTGATTATATTTGGTGCTTTGATAATACTTAGTAATGATAATAAAGGCATTTTCTGATCTTAGTCTCACAATTCTGACTTTAATCTCAGAAGTCTTAATTTTTTTTAAATACTTAAAAATCATTTTTCAACCTCTAAAAACCCCTTTTTTCAGTGGCCCTAACCCTCTTCTATATATTTTCTGACAGAGCCATGGAGCAAAATATTTATAAGAAGAAAAAAGTGAAGAGCAAGTGGAAAGAGGAGTCATATTGGAAGAAAAAGGAAGAAAAAAAATCTAATTAGAAAACATAAAAACGTGCTGCATCAATGTCACTGAGTGTGTGAGTGAGTGAGTGAGTGAGTGAGTGAGAGTGAGTGGGTTTGTGGCTAGGAAACCCTCTGACTGCCAAACAAACAGTGTGATCAATGAGTCTCTGTGTCTGAGCTCTCCCACCCTGCTCCAAATACTCACTAAAAAAAGGCCATGGTGAGTCATCAACAGGAGAAACATCCAGCTGCTTCTATAATCAAATGTTTGTTTTCTTTGGACCCTTTTCTGGTGTTAATATCCACTAAATGTTGGAGATGAATTATGTTTCTGTAACACCAGCTTCAAACACAGCAGGGGTCAGCAATTTGAATTAGTCGAGCTTGCTTAATTGTACAAAGAAAACTGAGAGCTTGCTTGATTTTTGACTCAACAATCTGCTAAAAAGGAAAAAAAAGGGTTTTAAGGCATTTGTCATCTAATTAGGAGCTGATGAAGAGTTCAAATGAGGTACAATGTGATCCCAGACATCTTTGGTAGGGTCTGAGTGAAGACTGAAGACTGAAGACTGTTTTAGGCAATAAAAAATGTTAAGCTTGTGCCTAAATCAAAGTTGACCAGACCAAGTATAACAAACTCTGATTCACACCCTGTGGCTCTAGCTTCTGCAGGACTGATTCAGTGTTAAGAGGATGTTGCAGCTTTTTAAGTTGTTGTTCCTTCATGAAGATCAGTGACAGACACTGAATTGTACAATTAATATCAACTATTTCTAATAAAGATCTATGCTATATTTAAAACTACATACAACTGAACAATATAAATGAAGTATGCTGAATGTTTTGCTACTGCATCCAACAGTAGTATGATATACTAGGATGTTATTTTGGAGTGAGTTGGACTGATCAAGAACCAATCACAGGGCTAACATGTAAAGATAGACAATCATTCTAGAATAACTCAGCCCGAAGGATAACAAGGTCTATTTCACACATAAAGCTTGGTAGACTCTGTTCGACTCAGGGTTGAAGTTGCACAATTCTTACAATTTTCACTTTAGTTGAGTTTTCTTTCTTGCACTTTGTTAAGCAGACCAAAGCCTGTCAAATGTTTTCTGATGTAAGCTACCAGCTTTATTTACAGCAGAAGGAGGCGGGTGATGAGTGCGTGACGACAGCATGAAGTGACTGCTTGTACAGAGATTAGCATAGATGCTAACAGCTCCAGTGGCAGTTTTGTCAGATCTGAACTACATTTCTTTATCATTATTTTCACTCCACTTCCGACATGTTTTGGCGAGAGTTTGTTCTACAGAGTGGTTCATGTTTTGTACTTTACATAGTGGTACTAGTGCCCACCTACCACAGTAATGAATATGATTGTCCAATCACCTGCCAGATATGCTTTTGAAAGGCTCTACCCATTCATAAACACCGTCTATGGGCTGTCGTCCTGATGGACTAGTGAATATATTGAACTGTCTATCCAGTGTGTCAGGATTGGATAGACCATTTTTCTTTGATTCTGGCGGTTTTACTCCATAAAGAAGCAACCGGGGAGTTGATCCATCAGCCTTCTTGCTGTGAGGCAACAGCACCACTAACCTTGTATTGCATTGTCCATCAATCCATCCATCATCTTTACTGTTTTATCAGTCAATCAGTCCCTTTTAGGGTCGCATGGGACTGGAGCCTGGTCGCCAGACTGTCTTAGAGACAGACAACCATTCACACACACACTTGAGGCAACTTAGAGTCAGCACCTAACCTAACAAACATGTTTTTTGGTACGTGGGAGGAAACTGGAGTGCAGGCACAAAGAGACCATGCAAACTCTACACAGGAAGACCATGGTTGACATGAGAAGTCAAACCATCAATCTTCTTGATGTGAGGCACGTGCAGTACCTGCTGTGCCACCGTATCGCATTGTATATGCAAATCCCCATCACATGTGACATCAGGTCTTACTGTGTCCTGTCTTGGGATGACAATAGTCTAAAAACAACGTCACCTGTGTGACCTACAGAAAAACATTTCTATACAGATTTATCACCAAAACAGGTGAATATCCCTTTATGGCCTCTAAGCCCTCTGTTTATCCTTTTACATTCTGCATTGATCTTACTTTCCCGTCATCACTGCAGCACTTCACCACTCTCAGCTGGCTTTTACCTTCATATTCAGACTAATTAGAAACATTTAAACCAGAGTCTAAAGAGCAGGACAAACAGTTTGTTTTCCTTTTGTCTCGTGGTTTCTTAGGGAGGAACAAAGCAGCTCTATTATTCCTCCATTGTAAAAAATAAATCCATAAAATGTGTTCTTTTCTGTACCTGAAGCTGCAGAGAGTGGATGAGACAGGGTGGGGAGAGAGAAAGAAAGAGGGGAGCATGGGAAAAGCATGTTATTTGAATAGAGAACCTATTGCCAAGCTAAATATAAACACTGACCGAGCAACTGAAATGTAAAAACCGCTGCTAATTGCATTTTGGGCTCAGAGCGAAAATCCAGTGGGTGGTTCAAAGCTGTGATTCAGGCGAGCGGGCCCTGCCCTGTGCGTGGGCGACGGAGTGCCCCGCTGTGAAAGTGGACCATTGTCCTCAGGATGCAGGGAGGGTGAGGAAGGGGGGACACAGGGGGACAGCTAGTCTGGTCAGTGTCTCAGAGAGGGGGAGTCTGAGAAGCTGGGTGAACAATACGATCAGCCAGTGCTTGAGAAAAGTCTGTGAGAAGAAGCAAATGTAAATATAGTGCTTTCCAATAAGTAAGAACAGTTTTTCTCCTTTTTCAATAACTAATCTCATTAATACTGAAAATGATGAATCTACAAACTTCATTCACCAAGTGGATTTAATTAAGATACTGATAGATTGTGAAAAAAAAGGATAAACTGACATTTTTTAACAGAAGCAGGTGTTAAAAATCATCAAAAACAGCAGATTTATTTTGGGGCATACATTACACACGGCTGATTTCACACCCCGGAAACCCGCCCAAACAAACTTCTATCTTAAGAAGCACAAACATCTGAACTTCTCCTGCTCCGTTCTGTGCGTCTGCATCTGCACGTTGCTCCTCCTCAGGCAGAGCAGACACACTTCCTCTAAACAGGCCTGAAATAGTCATTCATGAGCTATTTTAGTGCTGCGGTCGGCGTAAACATCTCCTTACAGTTCCACTTTACAGTTGTTGCTTCATGAAGGCGTGACACCTCCAGGTTTCACTATTTTCTTTGATTTCTTTGTTTAGATGTAACTTTCATTTGATATTAATCAAAAGAAGGTTTTGAAAAACAAACATAAAAAAATAAAACAGTGTTGCCTGTACACTTTACGTGCAGGAAACACACATTCATGATTGCATGCACTCTGGTCTCTTAGCAGGGATATTGATGGATATTATAGACGATCAAAAAAGTGATAATTTGATGACTGGATGCACTCCCTAAAAGACAAGCTGTCACCACCAAGAATCCTAAGTACTCAAGGGAAGATACTAACTCAGTTTCTTGCTGATCATTAGTAAAAATGTTCTCAGACAAGTTTTTTGTTGTTCTTGAAGATTCAAACAACACAAGTTTAGTTTCATCCACATTGGCCACAGTTACATGATGTTTTTTACTTCAGAATTAAGTATTCAGAATTAAATAATTTGGAATCAATGTATTCTTCTTTGCGTTTACATGGAAATAGTTATTCTGAATTGAGGTTAACATGGAAAACATGTTAATTCGCCTTTATTCAATTCTGCTTCAGGTCTGGGGGTTGGGACTTGTTCTGATTGGACAGGGGGCGGACGTGACGTAATTACGTCTACCAAAAGAAAAGAAACTCCAGTTCAGTGTCTCCAGCATCTGGGAAACCTCGTCCAACCTGGACGCTACAACTTTAAACAGGTCCGCATTTTTATGCTTATTTCCATCCGCTCTTTTCATTACTTCCAAATCTTCTAAGGCTCTAATTAAATAAATTGTCTTGGCTCAAGTCCAATGCTTGCTTCGGGCGGCCATCCTGTTCCCGTCAGCGTGGAATATGTGCAACAGGACAAGGGAATAAGCATGTGCAGAAAGACCAGAATTAATTTAAAGCAGAATGAACGCATACATGATCGAGGAATTATTCAATTTAGATTTAAAATCAGAATAAACCAGCCACCAACTTTGGAATTAAGTTTAATTTGGAATGGTCCTTTTCATTCAGAATTAAGTCTTTACTAAGTCATTTTTAATCTTTTTAAAGAGGATGTAAATTTTACTCTGAGTTAAAGGGGAATTAAAGCTGTCATGTAAACGTAGCCATTAAGAACAAGCTGAAGCTGACAGAGCTGCTCTTGAACTAAATCAAAGGCATGCAGGAGAAGGCACACAGCAGTAAATAACAGCATCATCAGCATAAAAGTGAAAAGAGGAATTTAAGATATTATCTACAAGGTGATTCATATAAATGGTAAAAGAAAGTGCCCCCAACACTGAGCCTTGAGGCACACCCATGAGGAGTATCAGAGGTGACACCATCTTATCTGAAAGCCTGGGTTCCACCTGTCCGATAGTTTCTGAACCATCTGACTGTATGGTCCTAAAACCCTGAGGCTGTTAAGTGATCAAGAACGTGATACAATGATTAACAGGTATTTAAAAAATCAATAAAAAGAGCCAATCAGCACTGTTTCCTATACTATTATGTAAAAACATTTGTGGAGTGTGGGTTGGATTAAAATACGCCTCAGATAAAGACAAGTGCTGTGACTCTGTACTTCACAACTATCATATCAGTCTAAGAGCTAAGTCCCCATTATGTAGCTAGCAGGTGAAGACAGTACAGAAACTGAATGTTGTGGACGTTGCTAAATGGTATCAAAATTGTTGCACATGGAGGCTGCTGTAATAACAGACAGCTATTTACACACCAGTGAGACTTAAAATGTGGAGTTTAGTTTGAAACTCGCAGGGAAAAAAGTCAGAAAAAAATACTTAATTTATTAACATAACAAAAAGTGTTCTTCCATCAAACCCAACTTTTAGAGAACAAGATCAGCCACTAAAACAAGGACAAAACCCTGGACAGTGTACCTGATCACTCTCTCTCAGTCGAGAGGTCCTGAATAAGGATGATGAGGGAAGTTTTATTTACCGTTAGCGGGGACGAAGGTGAAACGCTGGTACTGACTTCTTTTCCTCTTGCCGTTGCAGACGTAGAAGTTGACGTGGACTGGAGTGGAGAGTCTTTGGTTTCTATACGGGGGGATTTCAATGAGTATAGAATTCTGCAAGAAGAAAAATAAATGAAATTAAAAAATTAAGTCAGGTATTCTTATATTTAGGAAAAGTGCAGGGAAAAGTATTGTTCAGTGCTGTGCTTATCCCTTTTCCTGTTATTTAAATCTCCTTTCACATCCTGCATGAAGCATCTTGTTTTGTTTTCAGCTTTGAATTCATGGTATTTAGTCACGGCATGGACTATTTTCTGCTAAATAATGCTTTGAATTCAACAAGAAGAAATATAGTGTGTTTTTTTGTTTGTTTTTTTTAACTGTATGTTTTAGTTTTATTTCTCTGTCTCACTCTTGTTTTTATTCCTCTCCCCTGTATCCATCGCCTCAAGGCATGTCTGTTTTTCTGGGCAGAGAATAAAATCTAGAAAATCTGGTTGTAATCCCAAACAAAAGAAGACCACAAAGAGACCATGGAGTGAGGTTAGAGCACACCGTGGTTGTTTGCTCAGTGAATATCTCAGCTGATGTTAATAAATTGGATCCGGGATCGAGCAGATAGTTTATTTCCCCAGCAGAGTTTCCTGCTGTCTGAGAACAAGTGAAGGCCAGGAGCGAGCAGGTTCAGCCCGTGGACACATTAGATCCATATGTCCGTGTGTGTGTTTCTAACGTGTGAACTCGCGTGTGTGTTTGAGGAGCAGCTCGGTAGCCCAGGAGGAAGTCATCTGTCTGCAGAAGTGTGTGAGCGACCCCGGCATGTACAGGTGAGAGCTGACACACGTTCTATTAAATCACTGCAGTCGTAAAATCAAGTGAAGCCAGATGAGACTTTTAGGTTTATTTTATCCACAAACAACTCCAAGAAAAATAGACGATAAGAGGTTCTGGAGCTGCCCGTCATTTTCACAGACTACAGTTGACTTGTTTTCAGTTAGCAAAAACCCATTTTTAGTGTTTGTCTCATTAAAGCTAAACTTAGTCTGACTAAAACTGTACTTCAGGTAATTACTCTTACATGTTTAAATTGGTCCAAAACTGGCAAAGGCAGCACACCCATCCTTCACCGCTGCCCTGCCAGGTATTGACCCTCAGGGTTAACAGCATCAATGCATAAATGAACAGGAATAGAGGCAAAGTATACACTGTTAAAGTGCCAGAGTGAAGTTGTTCTTGTTTGTACCATGCAGCCAGTGGCCACTTGGTAAAAGCCATTTCACACATCAAAAAAATATTAGCTGACATAAAGGAGAAATTATCAAAATTTCGGAGAAAGTTCATTCCCAGAATCAATTTTGTATCTACAGCAGAGAGATCGGGCATCAGAGCCTTTCAGAGGAAGACTATCTTGAGATTTTTTAGAAATTTTCTAAGGCACATAAGAGAACTCTAAGCTGCAGTGTTAATTTTGTCGACTAATTATTGTCATCATAGTTTACATTAACAGCCTTTTTTCCCCTGGTGAAAACTAGACTATAACTAAGAAAAACAAGTGGACATTGACAAAAACTAAAACTAAATCAACTGAAATTTTCGTCAACAAATAAAAACTAGACTAAATGTTTGACAGAGACTTAATCCAATCAGACCTAGTTTCATCATATAGAAAGTAGAGACAAGTCAGGAATCACAGCTACTTTGGTTGTGTGGAAAGCTTGGATGAGTTAAGAGGGACGTCCAATCGCAACTGCCTAAGCTTCATGGTGGTGGGATCCAAGTGTAAAACATGACTTCAGAAATTCAAGGAAACATAAAATTGCTTACACTTTACACTTCATATTTTAGTCGACTAAATTAACAGTAGATTTCATCGACTAAAATGGTGTGAAATTTCATCAACTAAAACCAGACTAAAATTAAAACAGTTTAGACGACTAAATTACGGCTAAAACTAAAAGATATTTTAGGAAAAAGACTAACTAAATTAAAAAGTGCTGCCAAAATTAACACTGCTATGCTGCTGTTCTGGCAGAAATGCAAAGACTAATGTTGTAACTATAAAATGATCTAAACCCACTGCAGACTGAATGACCACTAGTTTGTGTGAACAGTAAGAACTTCTCAAATACAACGTCGGAGATGTTTTTGGCTGTCAGAAATAATTCCTCTCATATGTGAGGGAGGGGAAAAAATGTGACTAAATCGAGCATGAAGGAGCATTTTTGGACTCTGTGAGAGAGCACTTCAAGATTATTTATCTAAGTTTATAAATCTGACGTCCCTAATCGAGAATAATTCTGATAATTACGAACATCTCTCTTGGGAACAGTCACTGTGAGCAGGTGATGGGCGCAGTGAGGGTAGTCTGAGTTTACGGAGAGGTTAAACCTGGCCAAGGAAACGTCAATGTTTGAAATGGGACCAATCCAGCAGACCGGGCTTGGGGGCAGGGGGGTTGTCTATTCAGGCAGGCAGATGTGACCAGGCAGTTACTGTATGTGTGTGAGCGTGTGTGTGTGTGTTTTGCAGTGTGAGGACACAGGGAGCAGGTGCAGCGTCTCACATACAGACACCCTCTAATCCCCTAAATGATCTCTCAGACTCCCACCACATATCTCTCTCTCTCTCTCCCTCTCCCTCTCTCTCCCTCTCTCTCTCCCCCTCTCTTTCTCAGGCCAAAGAGGACACACTGCCAAGCTCAAACTCCCACAGGTTCAGCGTTGAACTTTTGATTCCATTTTCACACATCTCAAACACAACTCTGCTGTTTTCCCCTCTGACTGACCGACAAAATCAATGCTCATGTTCCTGTAACACCTCCAAGTGTCACCACTACGTGTTTGTTCCATGTTCACACTGTGGAGGACGGACGCACCACAGAGGTGTCGAAGGAGAAGAAGAAGAAGAGAAGAAGAAGAATAATAAGAAGAAGACATACTTTATTAATCCCTCAAGCTGAAATTCAGTAAGCCTGAAATACACAAACAAGTCCTAATGTCCTGGTGTGTGTGACCTTTTACATCATGTCTTGGGCGTCTGTAAAGCAGGATTTCGTTGTTAAAATTGAATGTAGAGAATAAGATGCAGCTCTTTTTTCCTCCCCTCTAGAAACGCTCTAATCTTATGGGGCGGGGAGCCTAAAGGAGGCTATGATAATGAGCTCTGTGCTGATTGGCTAGGTGCAGGAGGTCAAAATAGTCATGGTGTATGCCTGTGAGCAATAAACACACGTAGGTGGTGGCTGTATAGCTATGACATAATTAACCACAGGTAGCAAAAGACAGAGCATTTTAAGGGTCACTTTCTTTAAAGAGGCATAGCACATTTCTCTGTGAAAGGTTTCTGTTCTGCTCCCCAAGCCCTTTCTGACAACATTAAAAGCAAAGAAAATTAATCTGGAAGGACATGAGACCTTTAAGGGCACCTCCCCCAGCTACCAAACCAACTTCCAAACATAGTTCAGTCCGGACTTGAATTAGCCGTCCTCCCCAAAGCAGCAATTTCAGGCATTAAAAGTTCCTAAACAGCCAATTTTCATGATAACAATCTTGACAGGACAAGACAAGACAGTTTTTTAGATTAAATTACAAAAAAAGAATTAATTACCTCCACCAAAGAGGTTATGTTTTCGCCAGGGTCTGTCTGTTTGTCTGTTAGCAAGATTACGCAGAAACTACTTGATGGATTTACATGAACATTTTAGCAGAGGTGTGTTTTGGTCCAAGGACGAACCCATTACATTTTGGTGGTGATCTGCATATTTGTCTGGATGCAAAAAATTCCCCAAATTTTCGAAAAATCCCATAACTTAACATATCTCTGACTTCACCTGATGGATTCGCTTCAAAATATACATGATAATATACATAATATAACTCTATCATCACGGTCAATTTCTCCTCAGCTGCTGTGAGGGTTTTGCTCCCTTTAAGTCTTTATGGGAATTGTAGTTTATTTGCAAACTGACGTCAACGTTTTTCAAGCCTATGTTACTATATTTCCCAGCATCCCTTGCGATGCCAGCATAGGAGCTCTCCACATGGACAGACATGAGCGGATACTCTGCCGTCCAATCGGAGCGCGTGGTGATCCAGAATTGTATCTTAGCTGCTTGGCGGAGGACTGCGTTTTTGGAGTGCTTTTCTAGTTTCATTTTGTTTCTTGAGCGTCTTCAAACTCTTATTAAGAGCATTAAAGCTGAGAGAATCGGTATGCTGTCCTGTGCTTAAGATTTGATTTGATTTGATTTTTATTATTGTGTCATGCATATACAATATGCCCAGCCCAACAGGCTTACAAGACACCATTATTCAATAATCAAGTTCAGAGATCATTGTAGACGCTTACAAAAAGAAATAATCTCACAAAAATAAACTATCCTGACGTTTTTTCCAAACGAAGAGGCCAAACAAAAGAGGCCAACTTGTAAATATTATAACTAAATAACCATTTCAGTCTGTCATCGTCAGTACACCAAAACATATCAGGACTTTTAACATACATTTCATTCATCAGAGGAGCTCTCAACTCATCGTAAAAGGGACGGTACAAAAGAAAATGTGATTCATTCTCAACTTCACCCAATTCACATAATTCACAAAGTCTGTGTTCCTCCTGGATGTTTTTAAATCTGCCAACTTCAAGAGCGAGTGGAAGGATTCCTGTTCTCAACTGAGCAACTAAAGATCTCTGACTTCTTGTAAATTAGCTGTTACGTAAGACTCATGGCCATAACTGTGTTTGATTTGGATGTATGTTCTTAATTTTGCCTGTAACAAAATTTAATTCAACCATTTTTTCTCAAACTTAGCAACCAGCTAACCTTAAGTTGCAAATGGTTGCCATCCCTTTATGAGGGAGCTGAATCAAAGTGCAGATGTGCGCTGAGTAAACATCATTCGCTCTGAGCCCTCATGATTCAGACATCTGTTTGTTTTTCCTGTCAATGCTGAAAATATCAAACCACTTAACCTAGTTAAATGATTAAGAACATCTGCTTTATCTTCAGTGGTTTTTAGTGAAATACGACAAGCATTTGCCACACGTATCACTCACCGACTTTGAGGCATCTCTGTCCACCTTGGCTTCAGTCTCCCAAAGGTGGTGTCCGTCTGAAAGAGACAGAAAAAGAGTTTTATGATGACATATTTAGGGGAATAATCAACCTACTTGGCTCTAGACAAAATGAGAAAATGGAACAAGTGTTGTTATTATTATCGGTTACATCACTGATTTATAAAACAGAAACAGTGGGCTGGGGGTATCACACACGTCATACTGTCTGACCCAACACTCATGAGCTCATATCCTCAGTCTGACAAACCTGAGACGGAAAGAGGCGATGCAGACACAGACAGACAGAGAAATCTGACCCAATCCCCCCAAAAACCTTTATTCATACCAAAAAGTATGAATGATGAGAGAAACCTGGAGGAGCTCCGACTCTAACAGCCGCTCGTCTCGTTATTACACAACCACTGGAAAAAAAAAAAACAATTTCAGCTTCTTAATTCCTGTTCACTCATAGGAATCTTTCTCCTATCCCCCCATAATGATTCTAAGATGGTTTTAGTATTACTTCTATTTCTGGTAATCTGTGATTTTTCTTCTCCTTAGAGAGGCCACATTAAAGACGTTTTCCCATCAGGCAGTAAAAGCGGGCATCACACGAGCTGTCGGGAAAATACAGGGTGGCTAAAAAAGCACAGTTGATTTGTCATGCTGCTTAAAGAAGTGTGACTTTAACGATATTTCTACCAATTTATGAGGCACAAAGAGAAACAATTGTTAATTCTCTAGACCTCCAGCTCATTTATGAGGACCAAATGAATGAATGACTGTGAATGTGGCCTCTAGGTTGGCTATGGGACACGCATTTAAATGAGAAAGATCTTTATATTTCTGCTTGATGAGATTCCTGAACTTTGTGTAACTTGATTGGAAAAAAAATGGGATTAAATCAAGGAACTGCAAAGACGGAGATTGGCTGATATGTCTGAAATGATACTGAAACCTGTTTACTTTGGAGTACTCTTGGTTTGAGTTTAGCATCTGGAAGAAAGACTATCATTAAAGTACAGTGTAACTGAGAGAGGTTTCTCTACATCAAATGGCTGAAAAACAATAATAAAGAAATACTCTGACACAGCCAAACTTATCACTGTGTTCCTCTGTGTCAGCACTGCTGAAAAGTCGAACTGGATACATCTTAACTTTGCTCCAAATGGAGAAAGAGTCTTGAGGTGTTCACATGTTACTTTTTAATCTCAATCTTGAGCATTAGTATAGAGGATTATAGGTTTTTGTGACCAGCAGCATAGGACCCACTGAGATAATTGGACACTCCTAATTGATGAGGCATCCTGTTGATAGTCTCTGATTTAGGGTGTCCCAGTTTTCTACTGTTGCTGTTCAAGGGTGCCCTCTTGCACTCTGAAAACACCCCTTTCCCTAAAAAATCTGACGATACTTCACTCAAGGCAGTTACTCTGAATCCCTTGTAATATCAGCTGACCAGTGGGGAGGCAGACCTGTTGTTACCTTGATAGATCTCTAAGGTAGCCACGTAAAGGCAGAAAGAGGACACAATGGAAACATAAATTTGGTTTTGATTATGTTTCATTTAATAAAGTTGGCATGGAAGGAGTTTTAATGTTAAGGAGGATGTTAACCTCAGTTAATTATGAGGGAGATTGGCAGATTGCCTGTTGTATATATATATCTATACATATATCTGTCAAACACCAAATATTAATGGAAAAAGGCAGAAAAGGAGAACAGTTACAGAAAAGTTATAGATTTGTTTTTAATCAACAAGGAGTTGGAATCTATGTGATTTTATTGATACCAACGCTTTTTATTGGTTCTTTGTTGATTTTTATGACTTTTTATGTGAAAACGCTGCCTACTCAGGTTTTCTGAGACTTCATTGTCAAAGCTCTGATGTTTAATGTTGCATTGCATGTCAAGACATTTCATCATGCTCCTGGTAATTCAACAATTGCTTGAAATCAAACAACCACAGACTCTGCATGCTGTGTTGTTTGCATAATTTCGTGTAAAAATAAGCCACAGTAGACTGCCTCTTCTTCCTGTCTGCCTTGATTACTTCCTACTTACTCATTTGTAGTTTTTTATACAGACTTCTGTGTAAGACGTGTAAATTTATTGAAGGCATTGGCAGGGGAATCACTGAACATGAGGGCAAATTATATTGATTCCTAAAACAGGTTGGAACAGATTTACATCCGCTGCCAGTTCTCAGTTTTCATCCCTACAGACCACACATCTCAGTAATGAGGGAAGTTCAATGGGATTATTGCCAAAGAAGAGTTCTGCTGAATCTGTTTCATACAGACTTTTTAGGTTCATGCTCAGTATCTCAAGACAGTTTTATTTTTCCACCCCGAAGATTAAAACATTAATTTAACCAGCTGTGACTTAAACATCTTCATAAATGATCTGGCGAAATGGGAGCAGTTTGACAGAAAACTTTGGCTTCTCTCTCTAAATCTTAACTCAAGTCAGATTCAGAGCTCTGTCTCTACAAAATTGTTTATTTGACTAAGACTTTGAGCAACCCATCTCTCTCTGTGCCTCTCTTTACTTCGGGAACCTCTCCAGAAAGGAAGCCTTTGCTGAGGTTGTCAATCCACAGGAGGTGAGCGTGTTTGTCAGATCTCTGTCTGTCCCTGACTAACTCTAACATCATTTTTCACTGATAGAAAAATTCTATTCAGCACTTTGTTTTCCTTGAGCAACCACCTACGGCCAGGAAACTTCTTTAAAACAGAGCTTTGATAAGTTAAACGTGTGGGATGCCTTTGTTTGAAAAACAGTGCAGCGGATAATTGATTACCGCAGAATGTAATTGATAACCACAGAATGTTCCAGACTTACAGAGCAACATCTGTGCAGCGCCCGAGTCCATCCAATGAAGAAATTCAGCTGCTCCACCTCTCCTCTGACTACATTTCAGTGAGCAAATACGGTTTCTTACTCCCTGGCCCACTGTGCTGGATTAAATCCAATATTATCTAAGTTAAACAACTCAGCCCAGAACCATGCGGCCCATATAAACCCTGTACCCCTCTCCAAGTCTCACAGCGCCCAGGCTCCTCTTGCCTTGGCGGCGTCCCAGGGTCTTTGCAATTCACAATTCGTTATACAAACCCTCAGAGGAGACATAACACAGAATGGTGGACGACATAGCACTGCAGAGTCCCAGCAGTGAGGGGGATCAAACAATACACAATACACGTATTTGTCATGTTGGCTTTTATAAGAGGAATCAAACCGCTCCTTGTGCTCCTTAATTGGAGCTGGGTGGAGTGAAATGTCGGTGCCCAGAGTGAAACAGCAGGATGGCGTGCACCCAAGCCCTCATAACGTACAGTAAATATAAACACATGTGCTGCTCCGAACCATGTGGAGGCCTGAAAGACTTCCCTTGTGCTCTGACTGATGACTAACGCCCCGAGAACACGTGGACGCAGAGGGACACATGCAGAGGGTTTGGCAAATGGTCTGAGTCCTGACCTGATAAATGGTCAGAGCGTAGGAGGAAGAAAGGATGACTCCTGCTCCTTAAGCCGAGGTCAGGCAACACGTTTTAAGCATGATTATAGCCCAGTCCAGTTGCATGGTTTTGGGACCCGCTGGGTGGTAAAATGGTACTACCAATACCACTACTGGTGTTTTTTCTGCAACACTGTTATCAAATGTTTAAACACACTGTAGTGTTGTGCTAACAGGAAGCTGAACCAACATCACAACACTTGAAGATTGCGTAACAGATTTACACCTAACCACAACATGTCTGCCCCGTGTAGAACGCTGTGTGTTTACATTGAGTCCAAGCTGCTGCACAATAATATGGTTAATGTGTGCTCACTCACAGTTTAATGGGTATAATGCTGCATTCCAGTTGTACTGGGAAGTCGGGATTTCAGATTTCCAAGTGGGAAATTTCAGAGAAGTTGGGAGATCCTCACCACCCTCGTGTTGACAATCAAATAAGGCCACCCCCAGTGTAAACAGTTATGAAGCTCTCTTATTAGCACTTCTGACTAGTGTTTGTCACACTAAATCAGTCATATACATAGTATTGTTCGATGTTTATATATAGAAATACTGCTATAGTGTTATTTACATTCTTCATGTGGGATGTGCGAACTGCAACGCAGGGCGTGCTAGCAACGGCTAACACAACAGCTAACAATAGCCTGGTAGATTGGCAAGTTTTGTCCGATTTTGTAACTGGAATGCTGATAACTGGGATATGACGTCATTCCCACTCTCCTCTTCCCAGTTTCGATGTAAATGAAATGCAGAATAATTGTTACCAACAGTTAATTACAGGCTATGTGCTGAATTAGTCCATGCCTTTTATATTCAGCACTGCAGCAATTTCAGCTTTGACAGCTGCATTAGAATAAAAGTGGACTGAGGCTGCACACTGGCCATAGAGGCAGGTGAAAAAACTGCAGCCCAGTCCCTTCAACCATGTATAAAAAAAAAAGTCCTGAATTGTGATTAAAACTGGGTGCTTTTATTTCAGTTAGTCAAACCAGGAAAAGTCGAGCTTTCAGTGGCAGCTTTACATAATTGAGGATTGGAGAAAACTACACATTTAGTTAAAGCTACAACTCTAAGAAATGGATAGTGAGTCTGCATTTCTGCTGCCATATCTGACAAATCTGTTGCAACTGTGTGATGCTATCATGTCAACTTGGACCAGAATTCTTCCAGCACTTTGCTGAATCTATGCCATTAAGAATAAACGGTCCCATGTCCTGGTGTGTTTGACAGTTTACATGCCTCAGGCTTCTAACAATCAAGGATTTGATTTCATCTCTGTAGAGGATCAGGTGCAGCTCTTTTTCCCTCCCCTTTGGAAACGCTCTATCTGAGGGGGCAGGGAGGCGATGATAATGAGCTCTGCGCTGATTGGCTGCCTAAACAATGTATGATGGTGAAAGCACACGTGTAGGTGGAGTCTGTAAAGCTCTGACATTGCAAGCCCCAGGAAGTAAATAACAGAGAGCTTTAAGGGACATTTTCTTTAGAGAGGTGTTTCTCTGTGAATTGAGAATTTAGTAAAAGGTGTCATGTTCTTCTGCTCCTCCTCTAACAACATTATAAGCAAAGAAAAAAATTAATTTTGCAGAACACTAGGCCTTTAAGACAGCTCTGAGGCAAGTGTGTACATGATAAAGTGGCCAGCAAGTGTAGTGTGTATAATAAAAATAAACAGGAATGTTGAAATAAGTGTCACAGTGAATATATGTTATCATGCCATCCCTGCATATGTCAGTGCATTAGTTAGGCTACCACAGATGAGAATTTTTTGATACACCCCTTAATTTAAGTATGAAACACTGACTCAGCTGAGCTAGTCCTCCTCAGAGCCTCAAGGCCAGAGGATAAATTTCTCTGCATTAAAACTTTAAAGCACATAGCAGGGAAAAAGCCTTAAAAGTAAGTGATGAATCTTTACTGTCATCATGAAGTCAGTGTGCAGAGGCTAAAACAGGAGTAAAGTCACGATTCTGGTTTTGTTTATAAGCCGTGCAGCTCAAGCTCTCGAGCCTCTCTTCTTAAATTATACACAGTAATTCATAAAAAAATAAACCTCTCTGTTTATGTGGCTGTAATTGATTTGTTTATGAAAACGGCCATTGTTCTCTGAAGTGTCAAAGGCAGCCAAAACCACTGAACAGCCTCAAGTGGAAGTCATTGTTCTATGAATGCAGCGAAGCCGATGCCTGCGGACCACCCCTCCCTACAAAACAAACCACCACTCTAGGCTAGTAAAGCCAGCACTTCAAATGCTGAATTAAACTTAAAAACAGCCTCATTGCCTCTATGTCCCTGTCTTCGTGCTCTCATGGGCTTATATCAGGAAGGTTATCAGTGATTTCTGCAGGTAATTCAGGCACCATCTGGCAGCCTTGAGTCATGATAATCCTCCCAAAGTTCAATTTCAGGTCTTCTTATTTTTTCAGCTGCTCCAGCCAGGAACAATTAAACCAACTTATTGGACAAAGAACTCATTTTTTAAAGATATTCTGTGTTCCAAAAAATGAGGGAAGATGGACAGGTGAGGAAAATGGGTCAACAAAAATGCAGCTACCTCTTAGCCGCTGAGTTTGATGGATCAGGAAAAAGTTATTCCCAGGGATACGGAGAGCAGCAGAGCGGGCAGCTGTCCAGTGCAGCCATCCAGATGTGAAAGAGCTTTTTTCACCAGAGGGGCCTTTTTTTCTCTGCAAGGATTTCCTCCAAAATCTCCACTCAAATTAAGTTATTATCAATCATGGTGGGGAAACACTGAGGAGAAAACCACACTGAAAAACAACAGTGAAACAAAATGAGAGAGAAACGAAATGACCTGAAGTAGGCTGGACGGAGCTGGGTTTTGATTGGCTGAGAGGGGTGCATTATTCAAGATAACTGCATGATTTTCCTTACCTTTAATTATCTGTTCGTGAATCTTATTTCAGTCCTTACTAAGCTTTCCAAAATTAATCCAAAGGCAGCATTTTTGAAAATTGAAGGTTCCAACAATCAAAGAAGCAGCTATATCTTAAATTTGGACTTTGCTAAATGGGTTCGTCCATAAGTTTAATTTATGTCTTTTAAGTAGACAGCCAAGGTTTGACTTCAACCCTTTATCTATTTCCTGCTTGCATCCCACACTTTCTGAGTTTAAAGCTCTGCACAGAGGTGGGTCAAGGAGAAGGGCCAACATGGTTTTCATGGTAGAGGGATTTATAGAGATCTTACAGGCAAAGGATGAAATTGGGCCCTTTGACCTTGTACCTCAAATATTTATAATCAATTCAATGTCAAGTCAGAGAAGAAACATGTGCAAAGACTAACAGACATCCCTTAAAGTCTTCTTGTGACACCACCTTCACAAAAAAATGATGCTTTTGAGACTCCTTGACATTGATCTTTTAACTATAGATGCAGTCTCTTCAATGTCCCCCTCCCAGTCAAATACCAGCAAAGTCCCATCCAGTTACCAGCAAACTTATGTCATTTATGGCGCTTACGTGGTTTACCACTGTTCTGTTTGAACTCTTACACTTTTTGTCATTTTAATCCTCACATTTCTCTTTATTTGTCTTTTATTCTCTTGTTTATCTTTGAATTTTGTCTGTTAAGTACTTTGTAACCCTGTTTTGAAAAGTGCTATATAAATAAAGTTTATTATCATCATTGTTATTATTATTGTTATTATTATTATCATTATTAAAACTTCCTGCCACTGGGAGTCTAAACAAGGGTTATTTTTTTGTTTGTATTTGTTCTAAATTTCTCCATAGTGGCATTTTCCATTCAAAGCAAAATATTCATTTACATATCCTATAAAATATAAATGGTAAGGGTTACATCTTTTTCACGTAATTGCGTGGGATATAATTACAACAATAAGGGTGGGAAGGTCCAAGGACTTTCCTATCATGGACCAGTCAAGACTCCGCCAAGGAAAGTGAGGAAAATTTAAGTTGCTCCATCTGTATGATTTTACAATTTGTATGCCCTATGGTGTGTTTTTGTGATAGAGTAATTCTATACTCAAGACAAAAAGTCTGCAGCATCTGGTTTTCTCCCTCTCCCCTTGTTTATAGCACCAGGAGCTGCCTGAAAAAGCTCGCTCCCCTAGGCCCAATGAAAATATGGTGCTGAACTGACCAATTACCACAGAGCTGGCAGGTCAACCAATCAGAGCAGACTAGCTTCAACATGAGTGAAGGGAGTCTTAAAGTGACAGAAGCCCTGACAGAGCATCTCAGGTGAAATGAGAATAGAGGTGGATCAGGGGTAATAAGTATGTGAACATTAGTGCCGGTGAACATACTCCAGAAATAATCAACATAAATACTGCTTCACGTTAAAGAGAGAGAGGAGGTTTAGTTGGGAAAGCAAAGCAAATACTGTAAGTGCATAACATCCCAAATGTACAGCATCTTTAATACCATGGGAACATTTTTTACTTTTATTCAGTTGTTTCTTTCTTGATTTGTGTGTGTGCATGTGTGCTGTTGTCAAGTCAACATCAGCGTTTCCTGATTTTCCTCTCAGAGGATTGTTGCTCATCAGTGAGCCTTCATTAATGCCTTCATTTTTCAGTTTCAGATTACACACATTTGTTGTAAGCACTTGTTTTTATGTGCCTTACATGCTTAACTGCATGAGAAATTATTGTTTAGGAGCACAGATAAAGTTCTAAAGGGAAGAGAAATATTCAATTATGCCTACAATATGGAAACATTTTGTTTTACTACATTTTGATACAAGATGCCCTCAAATCTGATAACAGACTAATGGACTAAATTATCTGTACACATGATATAACTCTGAAAAAGTTTTTTTCTCTTTTTAAAATTGACTGAGCAAATCACTACCCAAGCTGAACTTTGCAAAATATAATGCTTTTATTTAGTTTTGTCAATCATTACTGTTCAGATTTGGAGCTCCTAAAAGATGTCTTCTTCACCAGCAAAACAAACTATTAAAGAGTAGACGAGACATGATGATAAATGTAAAGTTATAATTAATGTTCTTTTCCTGGCCGCAGAGCAGCTGGCTCATCAATATACATGTTGATGTTTAAAGTAAACAAAAGTCTTCAAACTTTTTCCTTGGTTTCTTTTCATTTGTCATTTTTTTGTTGACCACATCTAATTAGAGATTTGACTTTGGCATATTTAAGCATCTACTCACATGTAAAAATAGTCTTCAAGCTCTACCCTAAGCAGGACCCAGATCCACAGCCTGAGGTGAATAAAGGACAGCTGGCCTAATTTCCTAAATGGAGCGACTGTGACTTATCGGACACAACATCTCCCCTGCAGGCTGAGGCAAGTGAAAACAAGGTGAGATTCAGTGAGGTTTAGATTACAGGCTGATGTCTGCAGAGCCAAGGACATACAGTAATCTCTTATGACAGATTGGCTGTAACCAGGAGTGACAACTGAACTGATGCTATCTGCTTTATTTCTACTGAGGCAAGAGACACGAGGGGACATGTTCAGTGGTTACTGTTTTCAGATGTTGTGCTCTGACTGAGGAGCAGGTGACAGAGGGAGTCTCTAAGGGAACAAGGGATTTCCTCCTGCATGAGTCATGGCTAGCAACAACACAAAAACATGAATATCAAACTGTGCCTGCACAAAAACAAAGCAGATACCAGTGGAGCTGAGATTAAGGGGGATACTAAACTACAAAAGAAAGAGCCACTACAGTGTCCACAGCAGGGTGGCTCCAAAAGTGAGACAATGCCAACTGAGCCCCTCATCAAACTGCTTCACTTTAAAACAGACTTACACATTATTTTTGTCTATTTACAGATACTATACAGTTACTGATAAAATTTGTTTCAATAGATTTTTCTTTTAGTTTTGTCTTTTAAAGACCCTCTGGGATAGATGTATTTCTTTCAATTGGCAGGTGTTTATTTACTCTAAATTTACACTGTTGCTTACTGGACTGATAATCTGCAGCTGTAACAAAAAACTGTCCTAGTTTCAGATCAATGAAGTCCATCCCTCTATCTGCCCATCATAATTTAAACACTAAAATTACACAGAAGTTTGAAGTGCTCAATAACAAGGGTCAAGATTTTGATCTAACTTATATAGACAGCGTGTTTATGTGTGGAAAGTATTTTGGTGATGCTTCCATTGACAAGATAGACGGACAATAATTTTTCAAAAAACTTCAGGCACCATGCACAGATGGTTCTTCAAGGCACCCTGGCAATTAGCCCATGTGGCTCATTACCTTCACCAAGGATGTTATATTTTTGCCAGCGTATGTTTGTTTGTCTGTTTGTTAACAACTTACGGAAAAACTACTGGATGGATTTACATGAAAATTTTACCAGAGGTAAAATTTGTCCGAGGAAGAAGTCATCAAATCAAAAAAAGAAAAATTTCCAAAGTTTCAAAAAAATCCCATAGGTTAACATTGGGCTGAATTTTAAAAAATCATATCGTTGTCATTTCTTAATGGATTTGCTTTCAGTTTTATAGGATAATTTGGGGTCCATGCTATCATCAAGGTAAATTTAATCTGGATCCGATCCAGATTGACGCCACAGAAAAACACTGAAGTTTATAACAGGAAATCCCATTAATGTCTCCTCGGCTGCTGTGAGGGTTTCGCCCCCTTTACTTCATTATGGGAATTGTTTATTTTCCAAACTGATGTCAACATTTTTCAAGCCTATGTGAGTAAATTTCCCAGCTTCCCTTGCAATGCCGGCAGAGGAGCTTTCCACATGCAGAGACTTGAGCGGAGACTTGACCGTCCAATCAGAGTGTGTGGTGATCCAGAATTGTATCTTTTACAGGGATTGTGGAAAAGCCACTGCTGTAACTGAGCTGTTTGGCGGAGGTCTGCGCTCTCTGAGTGCTTTTCCAGTTAATGAATGTTATTCCCCTTTTCTCTCTCTGATTTTCTATGCTATCCAACATCCTATCTAAAAATGGGGGGGGGAGCTTAAATATATATCTCTGTATAGTGTATATAATAATTCCTTAGTTTGACTTTTATGGCGGGTGAAAGTCTCAGTATTTTGGTGAGAGAAAATCTTTTGTAATACCTGTTTGCATTTGTAAGCTGGAATCAGTCTCTATGGAAACTGACCTGGATTTGTTGGCCTTTTCAAGGTTTTTCACACAGTGCTATACCTCAGTTACTTGTGCATAAAGCATATGCATAGTGTCCGTGATGTCACCCACTGTTTTCTACTGATGCATAATGAAGCCTAACAATGGTGGTCCCCATACTGGAAATGTTGGTTCGACTTAACCTTCAACCATGTTTAAGATAAGATGGAGCTGAGGCTGGTCTTACAATTAAAACACACTCAATTAGTGACTTCTGACCCTCATGACAGCTCTGGCTCACAGTGTCACAGCTTTTAGACCAGGTGCTTATGTGTACTATGCTTTGGCTTCATCTTCTTGCTGTTGCAGCCCTATTTATCTTCATGAATTTTCGCCTTAATAAAGACTTGAAAGGGTATATATAGTACTTTTTTTGCCTTAAATGTTCAGGATTAACATAAGTAACAGAAGACATGTTACAAAGTCATGATTTAACTGAAAAATATGGAGATAGAAAGTTTTAAACCACAATTTATTTCCCTAAGAGTAACTTCATTCATTGTATGAGGGTATAAATTCATCGTAAAAGCATTTTAAGTTAGGGGAGTTTCTTTAAAGAAATGGAGGAGCTTTCACTTTAAGAAGCACAAACAGGGAGTGTAAACATACTGTGTTTATCTCTCTGTGATGCATTCTACCACTGATACATGCATTTCTAGATACGCAAAGTGAACAATGCTCTTTGCTTTTCATTTTCCTTTCTATTTGGTTTGAAATGCACACGTGATTTATGGTAGAAATAAGCAAGTCACCTGTTCGCTTAATTCTCTCAACATGGCACTAATCCTGGACGTCAGAAAGCTCTGACTTGATAACAAGTTCAATGAGCAAAAATCGAAAACTCAATAGTTGTTACACAGCTAAAATGCATCCATTGTGTAACAGCTGCTGAGCTTTGTTACAAACCACTTAAATGAGCTCAATCTAGCAGTCAAATTAGCCTCACCTTTGTGTCTATTTATGCATAGCTCTATATCTTTATGAAATAATAAAAAAAAACACATAATATAAAAAAAAAATCCCCCCGACAAAGTTGCTATCAACAAAGAAATTAAAAGAAAACAAGTCATGATAATATGTCAATTTTTCATTTAAAATAAACACTTAAATATGGTGCATGATATGGATTCCCTGGATTTTGGAGCAAGCCTCAAGTGGACATTTAAGGAACTGCAGGAGGGTTTTTTTTGTTTTTTGTTTTTTTGTTTTTCATTTTTGTTGATTCCTGAATTGGCTTCATTTTTAAAACGTCATAGGTTAGGAGTCTTAACTAAAAGGTCTATGCAACTTTCCTCAGGTATCATCACACATACAATCCCATTATATTACTACCCAATCAGCTGGTAAATTAACCATGAGCATTCCTCCAGGTGCTCTCTGCAGAAAAGAAACATGACAGTGGATAATTCTGGCCTTTTAAAGCTTCATTTACCTCTGCAACAAATGGCACAGAAACAATGATGATGTCTATGATATATAAAATCTATAGTAAAGAAATGAATGTGCCTCCGTGTTACAAAGCTTTACACAAAAACTCAAAAAATCAGCACATCCATAGAAATCTTATTTGTCAGCAGAGTGGAAATGTCCTTCAGACCATCAGACACCAAAAACAGAAACAGAGACAATTTTTCAACTGCTGGCAGCATCACAGGGCAGTCTGACCACTGCAGCTCGTAATGACAGGGAAATTCTGACACACACAAACTCACACATATAACACACACGAGTGTAAGAACAGGATACATCCAAAAACGGGACATGTCAGTGCACACATGTTCTCCTACCGCAGCTTGTGAGTGTTATTTAGCAAGAGCTTTATTGGAAAATTTGCAGGAAAATTGTCCATCGGTAAAATTTTAATGCTTTAGATCTTTATGGCAACTAAATCCACCACTCTGGATTTATGAGCAGGATCGTTAAAAGGCTTTCTCAGAGCTGTGTGCTGGCATGAGTTAATAAGAATATTACATTTCCAAATTCTATTAGAGAGGATAAAAAAGCAGAGAGGATTTGCATCTTTTTTCCAAATATGCAAAGCAGCTTTGTAATACTGCACCTTGGTGCCATTTTACCCATGGCATTTTCAGTGTTTCGACTGGTCTACTGTATTTATTAACTCATCTATTTATACCGATGGATCCTCCGGGAGCCAACAGTTCTCAGAGTTAATGAACAGGGAGCGGATGGCATTGGAGCAGCTTGGATGGAGCAGTGGAAGGATGGAGGGAGGGCAGTGTTGTGGAAGCCTGGCTTCAGGGTGTTTCCATGCTAGGATTGCCCAGGAATCTGAAGCTGGTGCCAGACGCAGGGAAACCCTCATCAAAAACAAGGGAGCACACCCATCAGCAGCTGTCCACAGCTGCACAGGGCCCTAAAGGCAGACGCTTTCACAGCTAAAATAGACACAAAGCTGCCACTGCCATCAACTAGCTGCAAAAACATTTATATTCTATCTTCATCACTACAAATACAAGCACTATGCTGTGTTTTAGCTGCAAATTTTAATTCCTTTGTCTTGTAGGAAACCTTGAACTCAAACCCTGAACAAAAGGCTGATGGTACTGGGGGTAAATTATGTTGCATGCAACTTACCATATTTTTATCATATAGCAACATGTAATATCTTATTATATTGAACTGTATAATATTGTATTATGTTGTTTAAAAAATCATATTGTAATCTATTGTATCATACTGGGGAGAATCTATGTGCACCCTATTTCATTATGTAATATCTTGGAAAGGAAATTGATAGGATTTTATTGATACCCATTCCTTGTGGAAAAAACAGCCTCCATTAGGTTTTCAGTGGCACAAATGTCAGACATATGCAGGCCAGGTAATCAATGCCATGCTGCACAGATAAGTGCTTAAGCAAGCTGCTGGTATCTTCACTCTCTGAAAATTGTGCGTCTTTTTTGCCAAAAATTAATCCACAATTTTAGCCACTTCTGCCCCGTCTGCCATGATTTTTTAATTCTTTGGTATCATAACGGCCTCTGGAAAGAGCGTAAGGTCCTTGATTTGTGTGGGAGGAATTGACAAAACATTAATGATATCGATTCTTTAAGGGAGATGTTAACAATTTTCTCACTGGTCTTCGATTCCCATCCCTAGGAATATCATGTTGTATTGTACTGTATAATATTGAATTATATTGTTTTGTATTGCATTGTGTGGTAAAGTACTGTATTTACTGTATCTTATTACACTGTGTCATATTGTATTGTGTAATGTAATGTTTTGAATTGTATCATGGGTATATTGTATCATTATAATTAATTCATTTTATTTGTAAAGGGATCATGTGTAATATTAAACATAAATGTTTTTATTTGATGCGTTGTACCAGAGTTAGCTTAAAGCTCATGTACATCTGCAGTCTTTCAGCAGGTCATAATCAAACAAAAACTTCACCAAAAAAACCCCAGATGTTAAAACATAAAAATGGCAGCACAAAGATGTACATCACAGACAAACAGATTACGCAAAGTAAAAGAAGTGATATGATAATATGGAGGGAAATTCAGTGGTTACAGATCTGAGCATCTTTGAGCAACTATTTTATTTTGTTTTTAAAGCTGATGATTGAAAGCAAGTCATAATTTCATCTAAATTCAATCAAATTGTACTGTTTTGTATCATATTGTGAAAAACAGTAATTTACCACACAATATCATATCATACTGTGTCTTCTTGTTTGTTTTGCCTCATTTTGTTTTGTATTGTACAGCAATGCATCATATCATGTCATATTGCATTCTATTATATTTACTTTATTTCACATTGAAACTAATTGCATCTCATTGATTTAAAGAAAATGTATGATAAAGTACTTTATTGTATTGTATAATTATAATAATAATAATAACAATAATAATAATAATAATAATAATAATAATAACAATAATAATAATATGTATTCAAAAGCACCTTTTATGACACTCGAGGACACTGTACAAGATTGAAAGATCACATCAACACTAAAACAATAAAATCAGCAGAAAAGGATATTCTATTGTATTGTATCATATTTTGCATTATATTATATTATATTATATTACATTATATTATATTGTATTATACTGTATCTTGTCAAATAATACATTATCAAATTGTATAGCATTGTATCGTGTTGAGAATTAGGCCTGCATGATATGAAAAACATATATGCAACATGGGAGACCTTTTTTCAGTATTATAATTACAATAGAAATTGTGTTAATAAGCAAAAAATAAAACTAGAGCTATAAATAACAGTGTCATAGTCTATGCTGTGCTTAAGGTCCCATGTCCTGGTATAGTTTACTGTTTACATTATGTCTTGACTGTCCAAGATTTGATTTATGTTGAATTAAAAAAATGAAAAACTTTGTCTTTGTAGACGATAAGATGCTGTTCTTTTTCCTCTATTTTTGGAAAAACTTGCATCTCAGGGGACGGGGAGGCTACACAAGACTATGAAAATGAGCTCTGCACTGATTGGCTGCCCAAACCATGGGCTGCACACATGTAGGCAGAGGCTGTATAGCTCTGACATAATAAACCCTAGGAAGTAAAAAACCGAGCATTTCTAAGGGCATTTCTCTGTGAACTGAGAGTTTAGTAAAAGGTGTCATGTTCTTCTGCTCCTCAAGCCTCTTCCAACAACATTATAAGCAAAGAAAATTAATTTTGCAGAACACTGGTACTTTAAGACAGGTCTGAGGTAAGTGTGTACCTGATAAAGTGGCCGGCAAGTGTAGTGTGAATTAAAAAAAATACACAGGAATGTTGAAATTGTATAAGTGCCACAGTGAATATATGTTATCATGCCATCCCTGCATATGTCTGTGCATGAGTTAGGCTACCACAGATGAGAATTTTTTGATACAGCCCTTAATTAAAGTATGAAACACTGACTCAGCTGAACTAGTCCTCCTCTAACAGAGCCTCAAGGCCAGAGGATAAATATCTCTGCACATAGCAGGGAAAAAGCCTAGGAGACCATTGCCATTGTTGGAGTAGAGGGAACAAAGAGGGAGTTGGACCTAGCTGGTGCAACCCTCATCTCCAAGCCTCCATCCCAGGTGAGGGTTCAACTGGCAGTGAAAATGCAAGCTTGATCAAGGATTACCCCTCCAAACTGTACAGACTGCACAAAACCAAAACAGACCACTTGTGCCCTGACTTTGAGAAATGGAACTCAGCTCAAACGGAAATCAGTCATCCTCTCAGGAAGGGATCAGAGTTAATCAGAGAATTCGCTGTGAGGGGAACACGGCCTCGGTTCATTCAATCACTTCTTGTTTTGATAAACAATCTCACAGCACCATTGTGCAGCACTGGGTGTGTAGGAGGAGGGTGCTCTCTGCCTGTGTGACCGGGGCAGCCTTGAATTCTTCCTTTCACAGGTGGAACAATGAGGCTTCCCTCTTTTCTGAATGACTCACCGGCCGATAGGATCACACGTGTTTACAGGTTTGAAACTAACTGAGGCTCATGTTGCTTTACTGAAGCTAATCAAGGAAATTACTGTTTGTAAACCTCCTCGCATCAACATCTGGGAGCAGTCGCCTCTCGCTCCAAACCAAAACGGCTTTACATCTGAAAAAAGAGAAACAAATACCGAGGCATGGCACACGCACAAAAAAAGTGCATGTATCCAAACCACGTGCACAGACACCCACCCACACACGCACACACATCTTGCATTTGTGATCCATTCCTCTGCTGAACAGGCAATGGAAACTTCTGCAAATGTAAATCTGCTGGGTTAAAAATACAGCGCATTAATGTGCTCCACATGTGGCGCTCTGGCAGGACGGAGGATATTTTGACGGCGGGGGGAGACGAGTAAGGGAAGGACGGAGGGGAGGAGGAGGGAGACCTGGGGTTTCTCCAACAAATGGAGAGGGACACACACACACATAAACACACAGAGCTGAAATGAGACAACACACTTAATCCAGAAGGTTTTTTTTCTTCTTTACCTTGAGCCTTCTCCACAAACACCACCTTGGAGTCGTGCTGGAAGTTGTGTCCCTCGAGGAGCATCCTCTCCCCCCCGGAGGCGGGACACGTCTCCAAACTCTGCTTATCCACCAGCGGCAGCTCCTGGGCCGATCTCTGGGCTGTGGGAGGGAGTGAGGGAGAGAAGAAGAGAAAAGCGGCCTCATCGTTCTGCTAATACACACCCACTCCCCATGCAGACCTGAGCATCCAGGCCCAGGCTGAACCACTACCTAGACAGCTTCCCGGGACCGTCCGGACACACTGAAAAACCTCAGATTTTTAATGTTAGAATCAAGCTGCTGTTTCCCAGTAAGCAGGGAGAGGCTCCTTGTTTGGTTTATTTGTGTTTTCCTGAAATTATGGCAAAAATTATCCCTCAGATATTCTTTTTTAAGAGCATCTGTCTTCCTCTTGGCTTTTTAACCCGTCTGTCTTTTACCGTTTGGCTCTGTCCCCTCATTCCTCGCTTGCTTTAAGGTTTTCTGGAATGACATACGACTTACCACTGAGTCTTTCTGAACATTTTCTGACTATGTGTAACACTGATGGCCTTGCAATCTCTCCCTTTTGTGAATTGACTCTTATTGACTAAAAAACATTTTAAAAAATCAGGGGCAGTTTTAGTAATTCAGCCCCGATAAAGAACTAAATGAGGCTCTTTCCTATTCAACTTAAAGCAAACACAGCATGTTACCAAAACATTTCAAGCTTTTGAGAACCCTTAAAAGTGAACAACAATAGGTTGGGAGAATTAAAAAAAATGTAACTTATAGGGTAGACTAAAAAAAGTTATTAGTTGACAGTTCCACCCACTTTTACACATGTTGCCAGGTGTTAGTGCAGTATAAACACTGTTCCTGAAATGGCTAGCAATATCAAACTAGCTCAAAAGTATCTAAAAGACAAAGAGAATTATTTTGATGTATACATGGGTTTGTAATACATTAAAGAAAATTAAGAGGGAAAAAATCCAATAAAATAAAAGATAAAATTTCTTTTTTTAATGTAAGCAATTGACCCTTTGTTTTCTTTCTGATTCTGACTGGTTAACTGACCAACCAATCAGATTTGGGGAATCCCCGATTAAAGAAACTGTTGTCGAGTTACGCAGGCAAACACTTTCTGTGTTTGCAGAATCTAAATTAATGCAGTTATATATATTTTTTTATTAATTTGAAAGATTCATGAATTCAAAATTAATGTCAAACCTAGTGACAGTTAATATGGAGGGCGGGGCTTAACAAAGGATCGATGAAAAGGGCGGAGCTTGACTAAGGGTCAATTCTTCTTTCTCTGCCTGAGCAACACAAATGAGTTGTCAGTGTTTGGAAAAATTGGGAATTGGTGAAGGAGTTTTATTTTTATATGCCAATTTCACCACAATTTCCTAAAAGTTGCCAACCAAATGTTAATTTTTGACAATACACAGGAATTTTTCAGGACTATTTTTAAGTAAAGGGGAGTCAGAACTCCCACAGCTGCACACATTGCTCAGCAAAATTAAATCAAAAGTAATACAATAAAAAGAGTAGAGATGTATGATATTGGAATTTTGCCAATATTCAATATGACAATATCTCCAAACATTGCCAATACCAATATTTTTGGCATCTCCTTTACTTAAATGGACCTTTCCTCTCATTGTGACACTGTATTTATGTAAGATTTTGATGTTCACCAAGGGAAACTATTTTTTCATTCTCTAATAAAAGACATTATTGTTTTAAAAATGTAAACATTCAGCAATAAAAGGGTGAGACATTGTGCTACATTCATACATTCTGTGGGTGTTACAGCCAATATATGTGATTTTTATGGCTAATATGTAAGGCAAAAATATCAGCTGTAAATATAAGCAGAAATTTTGATACCTTCCAATACCCATATTCCACTTTTAAGCTAATATCTGCCTATACTGATATCGTGCCCGTAATATCGCGCATCCTTAAAAAAGAGTAAAGTCAATAGAAAAGATATTCGGTTTGGGACTGGAGATGGAGCCTTCGTCTCTCATATTGGGCCTGCCAAGCCAATGCTTAAAATCAAAACATAGTAAGAGGCTGTACTGTATCCTTACCTATGCAGCAAGGAAAAACATTTTACTGCAGTGGATCAATGAAAAAGTTCCAACTGTTCAAGGCTGGCAAAGAGTGGTGCTTGATCTGGTGCCATTAGAGTACCTTACATGTATATTGCATTTAAAAATAGACCAATTTTATAAAGTTTGGGAACCCTATTTGAACTATGTAGAGCCTGATGTCTCTAACATTATGATGCAGGGATTTTCTTGATTGTTCATACTGTACACCATTACTGTAACCCCGAGTGTTATATATTTAGATCTGAGCTGGTGTTTGTATTGTTTTGTCTGCTTGTTTGTTTGCTTTGCCTTTTATTTTTGTGAACCATATTTTGTACCCATCCTATACTTGTAAAAGTGAAAAATTAATAAAAATATTGTTAAAAAAAAAGAGTAAAGTCGTGAAGAAAATTATCATTTCATTGATTAAAAAAGGAATTAAAAAGTAGAAGTTCTACCCACCTGTCCTCACTTTTCCAAATGTAACATGCAATTCACTGATATTTTTTGTTTTTTGGTCATTGATGAAATTATTTTCTTTGGAAAATTATCAATTGGAAAAGTTGTGGAAATGGGAAGAAGCTAGGAAAACCTACTTTTTCAAAAGCTGCCAACCTATTTTGGCAGCTTAAACACAGTTCAGTAATTTGTCTGTAATATTTTGTCAAACATTAAAGCAAAATAACGATGATAAATGAGAGTCAATTTAATCAAAGACAGCCTTTTCGTAAAAATGACTAGGGTGCAACAAAACCTTAATAATTTGTCAGTTTGAGCATCATCTTTTCAATTCTATGCTCATGCTATCTCATTATTCTCTGTCTCTGGAAAGCATCTTCTTTCCCCATCTCAGTTTTTTCCCTCCGTCTGTCTGTCGCCCTGCCTCGCTCACACACTATGTGAAGTTCGGTCAAAAAACAATTGCTTTGTGGCGTGTGTTCAGGCACTAACAATGCTCTATTTGAAGGGGCTGAGCTCATGGTTTAACTACTGTCTTTCATTTAGCTCATAAGACTTAATCTCTATGGCAGCTCTCAGAGCCAGAACCACACAGAGCGGTTGATCTGCCTGAGGTTATCCCGGTCCAGGGAAAGGTCATCTCCAGTGCAGAGCAGAGAGTCGATATAGTTTATTGACGAGGCTTACGTGGCTGTAACACAGATGGAAGCTGTTGCATTAAAATGTGGGTTACAATCCCTGTCACCAGTTCTGCAGCAGCTGTGATCACAGAGCTGCGTAAAACAGTTACTGTTTCATCTTTAGTGCATGTTTACTTTTAAGTACTTGATAACTAGCAAAAACAGCCACAATTTTTAACAGCCAATTTAATCCCAGAACAAAAGTAAAAGCCAAAACACTGGAAAAATCAATTAAAAAAACAAACGTAGTAAAAAACTGTAAATACTCAAACTTTGGAAACTAAAAACTGTTTCTTACAACATTTTATGACTGTGCTGGTGACTGCTGAGGAGAGGGCATTGTTTTTCCCAGTTGACTTTGAAGGTCATGGGTAGACAACAAGGTCATGGAGCCCCATCGTTCATGAGCTGCCTTAAGAGATATCCTCAGGATTGTGAGCAAATGCTCTCTCTGACACAAAAATAAACTGGTCAGACTTTGGAGGTCATAGGTCAGAAAGTAAGGTTGTAACTTCACAGTCATCCACTGCTTGAGAGCACAAAAACTTAAGAAGGCTTTAAGGGATTTTCTCTAAATTATAGATCTAGACCAAACTGCTTTATTAAATGAAAAACAAACAACACTGGAGATATTTCTAGTTAGAATGGATATTTTTGCTCCATTTTCAACTTATTTTGGCGAGAGTTTGTTCAAAGAAGTGGCTCACATTTTGTAATTTATACTGCAGGAGTGGTGCCCACCTACTACATTATCTATAATGAATGTGATTGACAGAACAATCATCCAATCATCTGCCTGATATGCTTTTGAAAAGTTCTGCCCATTCTCAAACACTTTCTATGGGCTGTTGCTCAGATGGATTAGTGAAACAATCCATCTGTCAACAGCATGTCAGATTAGTCTTGACTATGTCTACATGGCGAAATGCACTGAGTGTTTTTTGTGAGATTTAAACAGGGGTTGCTCTTGACAGAAGATCATTAGGTGCTGTAAGGCCTCATATTGTTCACGTGTTCTGATTGCTGCTGACTAAATGAGAAGGGCCTCGTAATGGTCTTATCCTTAGCCTCTGAAACACTAAAACACGTCTCATAGATACTTAGGGATTGACAAGTTTCGTGTTTTTCAACCTAAGACTCAGCGATGATACTTACAGCACTCTATGGGGTTTGATGAGGCCTGCAAAGACACGGTTCTCCCCGTGGGCTGGTTGATATGGACTCTGAAAACCATCCGCACTCGCGTGTTCTTGCGCCCGATGTCGGTCTCCCCCCTTTCTCAGCTCGATGTCTGAATTACGTAACTTCAGGATCCCTGCGCAGTCAATCCTGTGATGGAGGAGCCATAAGATGAAGAGTTAAAGTCTGCCAAAGTCTGCCTGTCCACACACAGCAGCTCATCACTCACATTAAAGACACGTGTCCTCTCACAGTTAATCAGGATGTGATTTATATCCCTCCGCAGACAAATCAAAGTCATGTTAACTCTGGGAATCTTGAACGTCGTCCTGAAGGAGGCTGCAGTCATGTCAACAGCAGATTAACACCTCAAACCCCAGCGGAGCTTTTACACCTCATTGAATCTACTCTTGGGTAAAATTCAGACTCTGCAGAAATAAATGCCTGGGAATGTTCATTACGTCTGCATAATGCTCCACAGGAGATCATTCCTGACACCCTGTGCACCCTCTATAAATCTTATAAACAAGAGCCGGCTCTAACAGCGTTATTGTTCTTATTTGTCTCTAAATCAAAGTTTCTTTCTCTTTTTGTCTGCACTGGATGCAAACTGAAACACCTCAGAGCACTTCAAACCATCTCTGGCATTTCCATTTGCGAGCTTCTAGATGCTGCATTCCTCAAAGCCCAGTTAAGGTCAACTTTTACACACATTTGAACACTCCCTAAAAATTCTTCCCGCCAGACACGGGGTCTGCAGCGCTGGTGAAGCAATCAGGTGTTCATGCTGAAGACCCCAGCTGTTCAGCTCCACACGCCTACACAGACGAGCTGAGTACAAAACCAAAAGCTGAGGCGTCTGCTCTGCTCCTCAGAGGAAAGTTTTTAATGAGATGGCGCAATTCAGAGTTCTTACACGGTGGCCATTTGGCTCTGACACAATACTCAAGATGGATGTTTTTGAAAGATCATTGATGGTTGAAATCTAGCATTTACTTTTAATTTTAATGCTATCTAATTGTTCAGAAACACAAAATACTTAAAATGGAGTTGACTGATCTCTCAAAGAGTTTTTTCATACCACAGTTTAGGTCCAGTGGTCGACTTAATTATGTTTGGTTTTATAATACTGGATTATACTCCAGTTTAATGCAATCTTTACAGAGGGCCATGATTAATAAGTTATGGCCCTCTGTAAAGTAGCACCCCCACCATTCATACTACAAATCCCACGATGCACTGCAACAGCTGCCATGCAGGTCAAGACCTGTGCACCAACCCCTATAATACCATGTTTTAACACTAACTTCTAAGCTTTCCCAAAAATCTAAATGCTGTTCATATTATGATTAAAAATAAGTCAGTTTTCTGACAAACTGTTCAACAAATGTTGATCCTGTTTGGTCTGCATACTCGACCATGCTTTAAATTTTGGCTCCTTCTGTGAGTGAGTTTGACATCCCTGCTCATGGACAGTTTTACGTATCTATGGGATATATTTCAAGTCCATCTGGGCAACATCACATGAAGAGTAACTGCAAAGGGAAGAGTTTCTACAATTTTGGAATGATCTAACTCGTCATGACATTTCAGTTTTGGTCTCATGTTAAAATTCCATATATTATCCTTGTATTTTGGTCTACTAATCAAATTAAAATCTTTTTCAAAGTTTTGTTTAGAAGGTTTAATTCAAATAAATTTTTCACATTTGGTCCATGATCGGATTCAATACATTTAAAAAAAAAGTCCACTGGACATTTTTTGATACATGCACCTGATGAAACAATTTCACTCATTCTGGTATTTTTAGTGTAACCAAATTCAATACAGATTTTAAAATTTTGGTCGAATATTCAGACTCATATTTTGAAAATATGGGTCAAAAAGTCCAAATGTAAAACAAATTTAAAAAAAATAAAAAAAACTGGTCCAGTGGTACTGTTTACAACATGCTTTTACAATTCTAGGTCCATTTAGGGTAATTTAACTTGTTTTTCTCATTCTCAGTCTCGAGGTTCAAAATAAATTGTAATTTTTGTAAATATTTTTATATCCATTTTTTTATATATTTTGGTCAACCTGCTCAGTTCATTTGATTTTTTACTCTTTGGTCCAGTTGTCCAGTTCAGTGCACTTTAACAGTCTGGTCCAATGGTCTAAATCAATCACAGTTTAAAGTGTAACAGCAGTGGTATAATATCAAAAGAGCATGAAAAGTGGCTGCCATTAGGATCTGCTGAATATCAAGAGGAAGGGCAGAGTTATTTCTGACTTGATTTATTAAGAGTTTATTTAATCATACCAAGCTGACCAACACCCTTTACGGCTTGATATCAGCTGAAGAAATCATAACTGATGTTGATTGATGGTTTCATATAAAACACGTCGCCTTACACCATCACCATTTCAGAAATATGACCTGGCTTGTACTCTCTACCACACAATAAAACTTCTATATGTCACACTAGCACACATGTCAAACTGAATAAAACTCCCATAAATCCCTTGCCGACACAGTAAGTACTCTGAGGTGTGTCCTGCATGAAAGAGGAGAAACCATATCCTGAAGTAAAGTCGTTGTATAAGTGGAGCCTATGTGTTACATCCATTAAATCTCAGAGAAAGTGCTGATGCTAGCAGGCTGCTACTGCCTGCAGCTCAGACAGAAAGCCCAGATCTCTGTTAGCAGCCCAGAGCTTCCCCGGTAATCTGATCTCTGAGGCTTATAAAATGGGAAAGCCACCCGTCTGTGTACAGAGGGCAACACTTACAACAAAAACACTCACAGCCAGACACACACAACACTGAGCACTGGGGAAACATCATATTTCTGGACAGATGGAGGGTTTTTTTATTCGTATATTTTATTTATTCTATTTTAAACAAAGCCAGCATCTAATGCCTTTAGATAGGAGCAGAGAGGGCTTCAGTTTGGTTCAGTGAATGGACGTGTCAGCCATATTTTAACCCACAAAAGAAATGTGAAGCTATTTAAAGCATTGCATCACCAAAGCTCTCGTTACTCACATGGCCCTCATGTTGTTCTCAGGCAGCAGTGGGATCTCCAGGACTTTGGTGTTGTTGTGCATGGCCTCGTGGCTTGGCGTGGACACGGTTTTCCCAGTGATGCGGTGGACCTGGTAGAAGGCGTGAGGCCGCAGCAGCCTGTCGTCCGCTGTGCCGATGAACAGCTGCAGGGTCAGAGGTTCGCTCTCCATGTAGCCATGAAGCTAAGAAATGAGAAGTGCAAAAAAAAGGTCTAACATTCATTAAATGAAGGTAATGTCTGGTTGTTATGTGATCATGATCGAGGGCTAGAATTTTTTTTTTTTTCGCTTAAGGGCATGGGTGCATGTTTTGTAATAAACTTTTGACTCCAGAAAGAGTTAGTGAATGGGGGTCAAATTGATGCTTTAGGTTAGATTAAATTAGATTAGATTAGATAAAACTTTATTAATTCCTTGGGAAACTCCTTCAGGGAAATTAGGAAATTTCAATAGCAGCTGAAAAGTAGATAGAAAGATAAATAAAAATGATAGATATAAACAGAAAATTAAAATTGAAATTAAAATCAATTAAAAAGTGACCCAGGAAACACTGAAGAATTTCAGAGTAAGGGGTGGAATTAAATGTGTACTAGAGAGTATCTGCCACACAACTCCTACTCAGCCTACTCAGTTTTTAGTTGGCCATAGGGGTGATTGATGTACAAACCCCAGTCCTGATGAAGCTGGGACACTGGAATAAATTCATGAATGAATGTTAACAAAAAAAAAGAAGCTTATCATTTGAAATATTGAATATCTGGTCTTTATTGTGTTTTCAACTGATTATAGTTGTAAGAGGATTTACAACTAACTGCATTTTGCTTTTATTTACATGTTACAAAACATCCCAACTTCACTGGAATGTGTGTAATTGTTAAGTGCAGATAATTAATGGCAAAATCAGTCAGGCTGAGGTGGTGAAAACAACGTGAAATTGCAAAGTTGGAATAAAATCCCTCAAAACTCTCTTGGAATATCCTGCACAGAAGACTAGCCTTGACAAACAGATGGACGGAGGGAAACTATTTGTTGCGCAAAGGCATAAAAAGAATCATCAGCTCAGATGGTGTTAGAGAAAAAGAGGGTCTTTGAGAGGTCAGGCTCTCAGCAGGATGGTTTAAAAACAAAGTACCCATTTAGGATCCTGTAATCACCCTTTTCATCTTCTTAAATTTACTACCATAGCTTGTTTTTACTTCCTCCATCACTTAAGGCCCAGCCTGCCAACATGTTGATCCCACAGTAGCTGAACCTCAGGGGCCGCCGCTGCCAGAGAGCAGTAAAACCACCTACAGCGAGCTCTGTTGTGATTTGTGATCCATGGCTCGGCTTGTGACAAGACCGAGTTAGTGTTCCAGAAAAGTCGAGGTCACGTCAGTATAACAAAGCTCCGGCCAATCAGGGTCAAGAAAAACTCTCATTAGTGACCCTGCTCTGATTTTTATCAGGAAAGTGAAGCTTTCTGAAGCTGATGGGCTCAAACTAAAGCTGCTAAAGTACTCCCAGAACTTCATAGGTGTTTCTGACAGCAGGCCTCCCGCCAGGATGACCTCAACCACCCATAGGCAGCGTGCAGGCATGAAGCTCAAGCCCGCAAAGTGAAATCTGAGAGCAGCTACTACAGAAACCCTGACGGAGAGTTATGTATGTTATCCATACAGTGTGACAGGAGAGGAATTAGGTTAGAGCTCTGACATGTTTGATGTCAAAACAAGTGAAAGAAACATGAACCAATTTGAGCTTTACTAAATGATTCCATGTGGATCAGTCACTTTAAATACTGTTTAAGAAGTAAATGCTGTAATGTAGGACCTGGTTTTCATGTGGATTTAACATTTCACACAGTTTTTGTTTGGTAATGGAGGAAATGAATATTTGCAGCAAGCTTTAGATTATATTACTGTACTCTTGTATCACTTCTTCTATTAAATTTAATTTACAAATCATTCTACATTGTATGCACTAATCAGCCACTTCATTAGGTACACCTTGCTGGTACCAGGTTGGACCTCCGTCTACATTCAGAGCTGCCTTAATGTTCATGGCACAGATTCAATAAGATGCTGCAAACATTCCTCAGAGACTTTGGTCCATATCGACAAAATAGCATCACACAGTTGCTGCAGATTTGCCAGCTGCATATCAATGATGCTAATCACATCCCAAAGGTGCTCTATTGGATTGAGATCTGGTGACAGTGGAGGTCACTGGAGTACAGTGAACCAGTTGTCATGTTCAAGGAACCAGTTTGAGATGGTTTTAGCTTTGTGTCACGGCAAGTTATCCTGCTGAAAGGGTTAGAGTTAGACAGGAGATAGACAGGCTCCGCAACAAATAGGTGGGCTTTGGCATTGAAATGATGCACAATCAGTACTTAGGGCTCAATGTGTGTGAAAAAATATCCAACACACCTTTACACCACCATAACCAGTCTGAACTGCTGATACAAGGCAGGATGGATCCATGCTTTTCATGGCAAGTTACCTCCTTACCTGGCTACTCTTCTGTCAAGAAATATTTAAGCCATACAACCACCTCTCAAACTATGTCACTTTAAAAATACCAAGGCTTAGAACTGAATGGGGAAAGGCAGCTTTCTGCATCTATTACGTGGAATAATTTTCAAATGATTGCTAAGCTCCCCTTTCTTGTTTCGCAAAGCATTTTTAAAGGGCTAGTGTCAGAAATACTCAAGAAAGAGAACTGCAACTGCTTTGTTATTTGAAAAGCTTTAAGAGAGATGTTGCAAGTGTAAACATGTAAGATGACTGTAAAATGTATTATTTGCAAAATAAATCATTCTTGTTTGTTATGTCTTAATTTGTATTGCTGCAGAGCAGCCCTGGAAAAGAGACCTCGGTCTCAGTGGGTCCTCCCTGTTTAGATAAAGGTATAAAAGATAAATAAGGATAATAAAGGATAAATAAATAAAGGTTGTTCACGTCAAATTCTGACCCTACTCTCTGAATGTCACAGCAGAAGTTGGGACTAATCAGACCAGGCAACATTTTTCCAATCTGTTGTTTTCGCCAGGGTCTGTCTGTGTGTTTGTTTGTTTGTTTGTTTGTCTGTTAGCAAGATAATGCAAAAACTACTAGCTCGATTTACATGAAAATTTTACCAGAGGTGTGGTTTGGTCCAAGGAAGAACCCATTACATTTTGGTGGTGATCTGAATATTTTTCTGGATGCAAAAAATTCCCCAAATTTGCGAAAAATCCCATAAGCTAACATTGGGCCGTATTTTTAAAAAATCATATCTCTCACACCACTTGATGGATTCACTTCAACATTTACAGGATAATATATGTAATATAACTCTATCATCACAGTAGATTTCATCTGGATCTGATCCAGATTGACGTCACAAAAAAACATTGAAGTTTATAATGGTAAATCCCATTAATTTCTCCTCGCCTGCTCTGAGGGTTCCGCCCCCTTTACCTACCTTACTCATTATGGGAATTGTAGTTTATTTGCAAACCGCCATCAATGTTTTTCAAGCCTATGTCACTAAATTACCCAGCTGCCCTTGCAATGCCAGCGGAGGAGTTCTCCACATGGACAGATATAAGTAGAGACTCGCAGTCATATCGGATTGTGATCCAGAATTGTATCTTGGTGGAGGTCTGCGCTCTAGTGTGCTTTTCTAGTTTTGTCCAATTTTCTCAAGACCATGCAAATTGTAGCCTCAGTATCCTGGTCTTGGCTGACAGGAGTGGCATTTGGTGTGATCGTCTATTGCAATAGCCCATCTGCTTCAAGATTCAATGTGTTGAATGGCCTTCTTGGGTTTAATGAGTGGGTAATTGAGTTGTTGTTGCCTTTCCATCATCTCAACCATCCTGGCCATTCTGCTCTGACCTCTGTCATGAGCAAAGCATTTTTGCCCATAGAACCACCACTCGCTGGACATATTCTCTTTTCAGACCATTTTCTGCAAACCCTAGGAATGTTCTGCATGAAACTCCAAGGAGATAAGCAGGACCAGCCCATCTGGCACCAACAACCATGCCACATCAAAATCCCCTTTCTTCTCCATTCGGATGCTTGGTTTGGACTTCAGCAGGTCTTCTTGACCATGTGTGCATCGCTAAAGGCATTGAGTTACTGTGGTGTGCTTGACTGATTAGCTTTTTGTGTTAAAACCAGTTAAATAGGTAAGACTTAAAGTAACTGGTGAGTGTTTATACATGTATATCTTCATGAACTGGTTTGATGTGGCAAAAATTAAAAAAAAAAAAAATTCTTTAAAGCATTTTTTCTGCATTTGAAATCCATGCTGTTTGCTCTGAATTATGGTGTGTTCACATTTTTATTTAACTTCAAATGTATAGAAATTATTGAAAGGGACAACCCTATGCCATACACAAAGAAATCAAGGAGATGCCAGCGGCTGATTATCTTAAATTTTTTCATAGATTCTCAGGAGAGCATGTGTGAAAACAACCAAAGAAAACCTTGTTTGCTCACTAATATAGATGGATGTGCATGTTGTTTAACTGATGAGGGGTTTAATGTTGATAGTCATTCAATCGTATCTTTTCACTGCATCACACACAGTAGCACACGATAAGAAGTACATTTTGTCTTTAGTCTCTTTGTCTTGCTCCATCTGATAAATAGTCTTCTTCCCTTCAGGACTAAAGAGGCATTGCAGGGGAGGGGTGAAATGTCTTCAAGATATGAAACCGAATCTAGTCGCCTTCTGGATGAAGATTGAAATAAGAAAAGACGTTCCTACACTGAGCTGCAGCATGCATTAAAATTCAACCATAATGATAACCTGACCTTGGCAGTCAAACTTGGCATGAATGAGGCAGAAAAATGCACAATATGTTTACAGTTAAAGTGTTATAGAGGCAGATCCTGATCCCTTCATAATATTAGACTGCTGTGGTCGAGACATTCTGCTGAAACATTCAGCAGTGAAATGCTGACATGAAAACCAGAGCTTTCTCTTCCACACAGAAAAGTGCACATGAGGCGAGGGGAGCCCACAGTGAGCGTGAACGGCTCGGAGCGAGGAGGGAGGTGCAGCATGTGATCTGGAGGAGGATCTCTGTCAGGGTTAAGAGCTGCAGAAGTCTGTGTATTTGTGTAAGGAAATAGGTTACTGCCTAGCAATGCTGTTTATTTAGGCAGCAGGAAGGAGTGTGATGAAGTAAGGCAGCACACTCGCGAGGTTCGACACCAACCTTTAAACAGTTACAGATTATTGGTTATGTGCTCTGGATTATTATCAGCAAATAGAGATAATCAAAAAACATGATTGATCTCAGCTGTTTTTAAGAAATGTTTTGTCTCCTCTCTCTCGGGTCTGAATCATCTTCTTTATAAAGCATCTGCAGAGACAACAGCTTTGATTAGTCGATCTAATTAAATCACAGTGATACCACCCTCCTCCACCCTCACAGTTTGACAGTGGCATCACAGCAGTCCCTCCCTACTTCATATTATCACCCACAGGAGGAATGCCGAGACTCTGGCTGCTCAAGGCACCAGGCAGGAGGAGAAAGAGGGTGAGAGCCGCTGCGAGCTACGAGACCCTCCCAACTGCTAAAGAAAGAACATGCAAACACACGAGTGGATTCATGTATTTGGGCAATATAGAAAGAAGGAGTGACCCTGTTTTATCCTTCTAATTGGTCCACTGACTCATCAATCAAACGCCCCCTCTCAGAAGCAATCATTACTGGCCATTTCCAGCTACACAAACTTTTGCCCGGGCTGAGGTTTTGAGGGATTTTCTTCAAACTGTGCACAAATGTCCAATTGGAAGCAAAGATTCATCCCTTGCTTGTGAATGTGATATCTCAAGAACCATTAGAAGGATTTCTGTTAAAATTTTCACTAATGTCTTCCCTGGCTAAGAGATAAAATGAGTACTATTCAGATGTCTCATTTTGTCAAACAAGCCCTTTGTAACTCTGCTGTAGAACAACCGCTAACATTAGACACCTCACAGCTATCAGACATTTAGTATATTATTCTGATTTCATTCAATGAGGCTTTAGAGATTTAAGCCTTCACACCTAAGATTCGATGGACTAACTGAATCTAGTCAGATGGACCAAAGCCTGTCATATGTTGTGTAATATAGCCTCCTGCCACTAGTTGGGGCTGTAGCTGCAGTCCCTGTTTCTGCCATCTGGCACATTTTAACAAGTTATAACATTGTTTTGCTCAAAGCAGTTTGGAAGCATTCAGAACCATAAAATAAAGATAAAGCTGCATTTAGGCTGCATTGAGTGGCACTTGCATATTTACCAGAGCGATGCATAAACATATTCAGTTGGATTTGTAGACATGTAAAAAGGACTGAAAGCTGGCAGAGCTAACAATGCTAATGTTAGCCACATTCTGCTTTATATTGTTAGTGAACGCTACATTAGCTTTTCTGTTCTGATATTTGGCCAAATCCAAGCCACAATTCTCTCCCTTTCGGTTTGCTTGCCTTGTTTGGCCCTTGATTGGTTCAGTTTGCTTTCACACTCATCATGAACCAAACTCTGGACTGCTTGGAAGTGAACCAGCGGACCAGATCTATGGTCCAGAGTTCATGTAAGCTTTCACACCACCTCAAATGAACCAAGCTTTCAAGAAAAGAGAACCAGAGTTTGTTTGGTCTGGACCAAATGTGTTAGGTGTGAGAGTTATCTTTATAAGCTATAACACAGCTTTGGTATGATGGCTGTTCAACATGAGATTCGATCTACTCAAGATTTCCCTACTGCTCAACAGTTTTTTTCTTGCTGGCATTACTGTAAGTCCCCTACAGACGCACCTTCCTGTAGTTTGGTTGGCCCAGAGCTGTGCTCATGATGGATTCATGTTAGGTTTTGTATGTATGTATGTGCATATATATATATATATATATGTATATTTCATAAATGAATATATGTATCTATGCATATTTATGTATCTATAAAATTAAGAGTTTGGCTTCAGCCTGCTCTACTGTAAAGTGTCTCGAGATAACACTTGGTATTTATTGGTGCTACACAAATAAAAATTGATTTATTTTATAAGCTTTATAAACTGTAACTTCGCTTTAAGTTTTCCAGTGAAGCCAAGCTTCTCAAAGAATTGAATTATTTAGTATGAATAAAACCTATTCAAATTGAGAGGTGGTTTTAGCTGCTGTAAGATGGGAGGGGCAGCATGACAAGAGACTTTGACTAACCTACAAGCAGTAATCAAAGTGAGAAGGCCATACAAAGACTCAGTTGTCTATGCTTGATCAAAAACTGATGAGCTTTCTGCTTCACATGATGTTACTTAATTTCATGTTTCTACGGAATCTAAATTAAATCACACAGATCAAAGTCAAGAGAGGGCACAAGACTTCAAAATAATCCACAAAAATGTTCGCTGAAACAACTCTTTGGATGTGTTCTTCAAGCAATAAACAGATCATGACTGTTGGCTTCATCCAGAGAAAAAAGAAGACCTCACAGGCATGAATAGAGGGTATTTCCTCTTCTCCAAAGTACAGGCTGAAACCCCAAGCATTAACTGTGGTGAGCACAGCATACTGCACTTCAGAGGGGCATACTTCAGTCTGCTGCTGGCTGCAGGGCGGGTGTGGTTTGGGATGGCATTGAAAAAGAACAGAAAATAGCTGGCTTAGCTGTGCAGGACGTGGAGAAAGACTGCACCGCACAGAGCAGTGCCATCCAGAATAAACTCTGTAAAGTCTGGTAAGGTCTGAGTCAGAGGGGTTGCAGAGGATTCATCAGCCTGCGTCCACAGCGGAGGCTTCAGCACTGTATGTAACATGTAATCAGGAAGTTTGGAAAAAATGGGGCTGCCTTTTCTGAGGCTCCCCCAACATCTTCATAAGAGCCTGCCAGAAACGTGTGTGGTTTGGTCCCTGCCGCCTCCGCAAGAAACAGCGGGAGATGATGTCAGCGGCACACACGGGAACTTTCCTAAACAAAGGGAAGTCTGTGTGGTTGGGGTGGTAGCTGGCGCAGAAGTAAGGGGGAGGTTCGGGTTCAGGTTTAAAGTGAACACACACTCTCTTTTTCATCTCGGTGAACCCAGACCCCTGTCATTAAATCATTAGCACCTTCTTACGGACAAACAAGCCTTGCAAAATGTGCAGCTGCAGTTGATGAAACATGTTTTAGTTTGAAGAGGTTTTCTTCCACAAATATAGATTTTCTGTTTCCTTCCTTCAGCACTGTTTCCTCAAAGGGGACTACATAACAACGCCATTAAATTTAACCTTAAAATACTCGAGAGAGGGCGCCAGTAGTTGAGTGATTATGTCAGTGTGAATTATGCACAGAGGCTGTTGTTCTCAAAGTGGGCAGCCCGTGTTCAAATCTGGCCTGTGGCTCCTTTCGAACATGTCACGCCTCAATCTCTCCCCATGATTTCCAACTCCATCTACTGTCATGTTATTTCAATAAAAGCACCAAAGCCCAAAAACAAATCTTTCAAAACATAAGTTGAAGATTGCCTTGTTTGAAATATTAACATTGTGTAAGGAAAGAAAAACAAACAGTATGAAACATGGACGTAACTTCAGTGACATCAGCCACTGGTTTTGAAGCCAATCTGTGGTGGTCACCATACTAAAAATGCTGATTGTACCCAACTTCAAGAAAACTCTGTCACAGATATTGTTGGTACATTTTTATTACATTTAGATCTCATTTTAACAGACAATGTCTTAGTTAGTGAGACAAGATGAATTAAACTTAATATTATATTAATAGGAAGGTGGTAATGGTCATACCAAAACAATTTCACAGTGTTTGGTGAATGTAATGATATCTGAACTGATATTTAATTGTCAATATGAATTTTTTATATTCAATCAATTGTTGCTGTCTTTTAGTTTGCACAATGCTTCAACATTTTGCTTATTAACTTTTTGGGGCACTTTAACCCATTTTACTTATGAATAATGATCGATACGAAAAGTAAGTTGCTATTTAGACTCATGAATAACAAGTAAAGACACAAAATCATGTCTGCTAAGAAAACATTAATTAACTTAACATTATATTACTAAATCCAAAGGTCGTAGCGGCCTTAAAACAAGTGTGAATATAATGTTATATTACTCGTATGAAAAGGGTTTTTTTTCGTTGGGGATATGTCATGTTTAATAAATTGTTAGTGCCTTTTAGTATGGAAAGTTTTAGATATGGTTTGCTTTTTAACTTTGTAGCGTACAATGACTTATTTAACATATGTATAATGGTAATATGAAGAAAAGAAAACTCAAAAAGTTTACATGGTTTAACTTAACAGAGTTAAAATTGATGCTTTAAATGAATCATGAGCATAACAAAGACTAAGAGACAGCAAAGTTGTGTAAACTATGAAATATTAACATTAAAAATCAAGGAGCAAAGTTGAGGCAAATTGTGTATTTAAATAGGTTGCTGAGACATACCTACCAAACTAATCATTTAACAATACAGTCTTATGAATGGATAAAGCATAGGCAAAGCTAACGGTTGAAGATTAGTCACAGTATTTAGCTAAAATTAAGCCAAAAATCCTAGCCAATCCTTTGTACCAGCCTAATGCCATTTAGAAAAAGTCCCTAAAAATCAGCTGATCTTGTGGCACATCGATAAACTGTTTCCTTTTCATTAGAATTCCAGACTATATATTCGTATTTACCCCCAAAATGGTCTAAACTTCATTTGACGTTCCTCTGGTTTCAACAGTTAAGTGACACACAAGTTTTTTTCTTTTCTAGTCAGGCAGCAACCTCCACTGCTGAAAATGGAGGACCATGCAGAACTGCCAAAAAGACACACTTAGTCATATCCCAAGGCCCTCATGTGCTCCGCAACACCATTTGAGAGCTCCTCCTCTACTTATAATGTGCCTTTAGTTAGCATACATCTTTAAACAGGGAGAAAGATAGCCTGAGCTAGCTTATAGATGTTAGCATTTCCTCTTTAGCGACAGAGTCTTTTGGCTAACTGCTCCTCTGGCGTTGAGAAAAAAACTCCTCATTCCAGCCACACATTTTTATCTAAAGTGAAAGGCAAACAATAAAAACTCAGCTCAAAGTCTGACGAATGTCTGGCACACATGTTGAATTATTATAATGTATGAATAAACCGTCAAATGGTATCAATTAACCAGACAGCCTGCCTCAGCGCTCACCGTGCCGACTCCTTCTGCAGACCCTTTATTTATTCAGAGACTGAGGTCAGCAGTGCGAAGTAATAGTCGAGGGACCAGATGGTTTTCTAACCAAAACATATCTGCAGTTGTCCACATTTTTTCTCATTCAAACTCGACCACCAGAGCTGTGGTTAAAGCTCATGACTAAGCTCTTGCCGGCCATGCTACCTCACTTTGTAACGTCTGCGCTGCACACGGTGAACGTAATGGAAAAGTCTGAGTCACCCTCGTCTGGACAGGAACTGACAGAGTGGACCGGCCCGTCAAATAGCAGCATACCTCTGGTATTCCATTCAGAATGTGACATCCCTGAATAACATAACAGCTGAAACGCATGTCGCACATATCTGTTCTAACACATGAGGTCAAAAATTGAGGAGGGGGTGTTGAGGTGAGGAGTGATGAGGTAAGAGGCAGGAGCGAAAACCAGCCTAATGGCTGCACCGTATGTTAGTCTAATCATCACAGGAAACCGAGCAGACAGGGTTCTCAATATGAGGTTTAAGCCCCTGAGAGGGTTGCATAACATGGCTGTGGGTTTATGAATGTGCCAATTATACATTTTTTGTGGACGACTTTTTGCTTTTAGTTGCAGAAAAGTAGAGCACTATGCCCCTTAAGTATTAGAGTGGCAGAATTCTTCAGAAAAGAGGCACAGATTTGTCATTTTGGGGTAGATTTTGAGTTGTTTGAAGATATCTAAAGATAAAATAGTTTAGCGAGGTTAGCTCTACCTCAATGATTTTTTAATGACAGTAAAGTACTTTCTTCTGAGGGGATTTAAGATAAAATATTGATGTCACAAAGACATTGTTTGTCAAAACTGAAGGTCAAATGCAACAATCATCTCCATGTGTGATTAAAAAATTTGGTTTCAGTTGTTTAGCTTCTTAATTCCCTTCCATGCTTTCATCAAGTTGCTTACTTCGCCATGACTTTGGTTTATGAGAGGGCACGCTACATGGCAGTGGGATTATATTCATGCAAATTATGCTGTTTTTGTGGAAGGAGCTCTGCTTTAAGTGTTAAAACTGGAATATTTTATCCCTAAAAGCATTAAATTACAGACATCGCAAGACAAAAGAAGTTGTTTTAGCAGACCTGTACAACTGGATGTCCCCCTGCCAGGGCCTTCACTGCTCCCCGGCTGCCCTCTGTCTCGTAGTGGGCTCTGTGGTGGGACTTTGGCTGCACCTCAATCTGCAGGCTGTACGGCCCTGAGCTGGACGGCAGCTGCCAATCGAGAGCTGGCAGGGATGGGCTGTGAGGGCGTGAAAAACATGTCCAACATGTCAATTTAACAAGGAGGGAGGAGGGTTTATTTTAGACACACTTATCTATGCAGAATGTGTAGAATGTACACAGAAAAATGTGAAACCTTCTGATGAATCTGAGACTAATTTTTGTTTTCTAGCTTAAATAAAAGAAAGTCCAAGTAAATGGAGAGTGTAAGCATGACCTGTGAAATTAAATACTGATAGTTTGAAACTGTGTCTAATCCTTAACAAACATCTATAAAATAAAAAAATCCTATGTCTGTTTTGACAGTCTCTTCTTGATGTTAACTGGTTGACGTACCAAAGTACAGTACTTGCACTGCTGATTTGTCTGTTAGTAGTTTGCAAACTCTTTTTATAGTATAACTTAAATCAGGTCAAAGTTTCAAGGCACATGTTCATTTCTATTTCTATGTAGGGCTCTATAGTATATAGATGTCCTTATATCTCTAAAATCAACTGCTATACTGTTTATGAATGCATCTACAACAACAACTGCCATAAATTTATGTCAATCAGTATGGTTGCTAATGCTTCTGCTGTCAGTCTTATTGTGTAGCTGTTAGCTAGCTTAGCTTACCATACTTACAAAAGCTTTAGCACAATGTCAGCTATGAGCTAGCTGTCTTGCTGAAAAGAGAGTCAGCATTTTTCAAAGAGCTCCAAGAGAGGTATAGGTAACTTTAGGAGGTAGCAGACAATGAATGTGTCGTGTTATCTCCAGGGTCTCGGGGGCAGGCGCTGCTTTGAGGTCAACAAAATTGGTCAAAAAACAAAAACTGAGTACATGCTTTCTTTAAAAGGTTTCTCTGAAAATTTGTACACAATAATGCATGTAAGATCATTGTAATTTCATTTTATCTATGAAAACAATTGAAATTGGTGCATTCAGTTGGTGCATGATTGTTTTTTTCGTAGGTCCCAAGGGGTGCTTTACTACTAGGAGCAACTACAGGAGGCTCTGTAGAAAGAGGGTTGGGAACCAATGGTCGATTATACCAATGCAATCCTTGTTTTTAAGCTTACTGCCAATTTATAATAATATTTTCAAACAAAAGCTTTGATTAATCTTGGGAGACAATAAAAATCAAATTGTGTCATGAGCCTGTACATAAGGGTTTGCTGTAACATCACAGTGGCTAAGTTTATATGCAGTCAATATTCGGGTTAAGGTCAACATTCCAGTTTCTGAAACATTCAGAATAACCCGTTTACGTGCAAACAGTATATGTGGTATCTTGATCAAAACAGTGACGCAAGGACAACATCTCAACGCATAGAGAACGTCATGTGCAATGCGCATCATTTGTGCTTCTTCTTCCTGTATCCAATAGCAACGAGATCAACAACAGCAGCATGGTGGATAATGAACGGCCTGGGGCAGGTCGTTTGCGCTTTGGTGCTGGTACTGACCCACCACCAGTACTTGACACTATTCTTTGTCAATTTCTTAATTAATGGAAGACGAGAACGTGAAGAAATAGGAAATGGAGCCGGAGCTGTGCCATTTTAAATCAAGGACCACCTGTACTCAAAAGACCAAATTTCCTTGCGAAGAGAACATGCGCAGAACACAAATTTATGTTCCTTTCGATGGATATCCCGATAGGCGTATACATGACCAAATATTCGGGTTAGAAAAGGAGTAACCCAGGTGAGATTTTCGGGTTTTTAAAAAACGGAATACAAGCATATTCTGGTTTTCAAAGGGTTATTGGTGTTTACATGGCCGTGTGCAACCAGGTTATTGCTAATATTCCAGTTATGAAAGAGTTAATGACTGCATGTAAACGTTTGAGGTTTGAAAATATAGCCCACTTTAACAGCATCATGCTAACAAACTAAGATGTACACACATCTCCATCATTGAACCCCCCCCAGAGCCACTGCTCAAACCTTCTTACCTGACATATTGCTTTGGCTTGGACCAGGAGTATGGGTGTTGGGGTACATCCAGAAAGCTGCCACAGTAACCCTCCTTTTTTAACGGCAGCCGGTTAGAGGCATGGTCATCCAAGCAAAGTTCCCCTGGACTCAGCTCCTCACCGCCAGGCTCCACCTTCAGATTGACAGTGGGAACGTTCTCCAGGCTGGTTTTCCGAGCCTTAATGGGGATTCCCTCCCCAAGGTCGACAATACCATCTGTAGTCAAGGCGTTGATGGCTGCCAGGATGGCTGAGTTGGTGTACTGGTTGGTGTTTGGCAGCCAGGTTTCCTCTGTGACGCTGAGGCGAGGGGAGGTCTGTGGGGACAGCCCTGGTGAGTGGTTTGGTGAGTATGTGTAGTGCTTTTGCAATGCTCCACTGCCGTTGTAGCTGTATTTCCTCTTCGCACCACAGGGGGAGTTGGGCCTTGAGCCTCGCTGACCCAGCCAGGTGTCATCTGTCACACTGGTGCGAGGGGACGTGGAGGGAGAGTGGCGAGGGGAACCGGTGGAGGTGCAGCCCTCACCGGGCAGGGCAAGGGTGGAGCCCTTTGGAGACACTGATGGTGACTGCCAGGGGGAGTTCTGTGGTGAGTTATCGTAGTTGTAAGAAAAGCTTGATTCATATGACGAAGCCTCAGAGTGGCAGCTGCGGGACGAGATGCTGCTAGCCGGACTCAGGCAGCTCGGATCTCTGTAACCATCAGCATTAGGGAGGGTCAGGGTCACAATGGAGTTGACCCGCTTGGCGACAGGAAGGTTACTCTCCTCAACCTCCTCCTCAGGAAACTGACCATAGGCCGTGATCTCAATTCGAGGGCTCTCCAGAGTCGGGGCTCCATTAGGACGGACGCCTGAGGTTGAGAAATATCCTGGTGCTCTCATGTCGTCCTGTGCATCGTAACTTTGAGGCTCGGAGACGGAGACAGATATAGTTGGGCTGGTTTGGAGGCTGTGGTACTGAGAGGGGAGACAAGGGTTGCCTAGAGGGAGGGAGAGGCTGACATTTGGCGTGTAGCCATACGCATCTGTAAAACAAACAGAAAGAGTGTGTTACCAAAATGATCAAACAGTCCAAGACATCGTTTCCTAAGGGACAACTGAACAGGACTTATAAGAAATCTTGGAGCTTTTCTTTGGCAGAAGATAAGAAACTTTGACTATACTTTTATTCAGGAGCTGGACAATTCATCAGTCAGGGCTGTGGTTCTTAGCTGGTCTGGCCTCAGGACCCATCACATCCCTAATAAGCATCAGGATCACATACACTCTGTCAAAGGCTACTTTTTTAAACTACGTGCCACTGTTGCCAGTTTGTTAAATAAAGTTTATGCAAGCAAAAAAACAGACTATACAAAGCAAAGTTGCTCAAAGCATTAATTGTTGGGGAGTTAGGGTAGTGAGATTATGCACAATGAATTCATGTGCATCATTAAGCCCCCTTTTAATACTTGCTCTAAAAAACCCTGGAGATAAAAGCTGTGAAAAAAAATCCCAAAAGTCTGACTCAGTGATGCAGTAGCACACAGTTCTCAGTCTTATTCTGATTTTATTCTAACAAACAAAAAGAGTTTGGAGACAAATCCATGATTTTGTTAAACAGGAGTTTGAATGTATAGAATTTTAGCCTTTGTCATAATGTAAAGGAAAAATATAAAAAAGTATATATAAATGGAACTTCAACCTCTGGGATTTAAAGGTGAGAATTCATGCACTTTTTCATCTTATAGCCATTCGATAACCCTGAAACGACTTTAATCATCGGCCAAATAATTCTATTCATCTTCATTCCCTTCTCCTGATGCATGGGCTTGCAAGTTGGAACTACAAACCTTTAAAATCTGGGGATTCCCGAAACCCACTCGAGTGACAAATCATCCCCAATTGGCAGAAATTATACAAAACAAAGGTGGGAGACACTGTTGAATAAGCCAAAAATAACTCCAGTCTAAAAATATCCAGAGGTAAGCCCAGGTGCTCTTATTTTCCTCTCCACTTTACCAGATTTATGCCCCTTAATGCACACGCTGTGGCTCATAAACTGCAACATTATGAAAACACACACTGATGCTTTTGTTGAAGGGTTTCATGTTCCAGCACTCACTGCAAATAAACACAGCAGGGACATGATTCGTTTATTTGCATGCTGTGAAAGTGCACGCTGTACCCAGCTCTGGAGGAAGCTCATGGCCGGGGGTACAGTAATTTAGAGGCAAATATGAGATCCATCTTAATTTCTATGGAAATCTATCTACCTATGACTTGTTTGATACAATGACTTTTTTGGATTTGGGCGGCACTTTTTCAAGTACTGAGAATTAGAGACAAAAATCATCATTTCTAATTAACAGAGAGTAACCTACTGTCTCTGTAAAAAATGTTGGTTATATGTGGGTGAAGCTGTCCTGGAGCCTGGCATGAGTTAACAAAAATGCTAGTTTAGGGCCTCAAGTGTGTAAGGGCCTCTTGAATTGCCAGTCTATCAATAATTTAAAGTTACTCTGCAGGAAAAATGCTATTGACCCCAATATGCTTTAACACTGAGGGGCACTTTCACTCACCTGTTCTTTACTCTAAAGATAAATTTCTGTAAAGTATCTGAAGTGCAAAAACAAGGCAACATACATTGCTGTGCAATTTCATTGCACTAAAACAAAAATTGCAGTGACCCTCCTGACCTTCCCAAGTTTGATCCAAAAAGCAGTTGGGCTGGTTTCTAGACAATGTTTCACTTCTTTTCCAAAACGATGCTAAAATTCTTGACTTGTATTGGATGTTACAATTATGGTTTTGTGATACCTTTTTTGAAAAAGGGTTATATTTTGAGCTCCACCCTTGTCAACTCTTAGAAGTGAAGATACCTTCTGGAGAAAAGTCAAAACATCTTCAAGACGCTAAACAAGCCAAGGTGCCACTTGGATCTAACTTTGGATAAGTACAGGCTGGAGGAATGAGAATCTACACAGACAGATAAGTCTCCTGACAGTCTCTAAACTGCACAATGTTGTGACCAAGCAGCAGTTTTAGCATAGGATCATGATCATGGGTGCTTTAGACAGTGTTCCTCTCTCTTTTGGTAAATCATACTGCTATGACATATTGCTGAATATACAAGTTCCAAATATAGCTTGGCTACTACCTCATGAAGTTTCATAACAAATGAATGCAAGTAAAGTTCTAAAAAGATCCTGTCATGGCTAAAAGTGTAATCAAACTCCTGACTATGTCTAAGTTAAGTGAATGTTGTAAACCCATTCATGCTTTTTAGGCAGTGTGTACTTAAAATATACAACTTAATCCTAGATCAACACTTCAGACTCACACTTCAGACCTGCTCCTCACCTGCAAAACCACCTAAAGGGGCCTCGTGCAGCATGAGACCCCCAATTGCCAAACTTAACGTAGTGGTTAAACCACTTATGCTCTCATGGTCCTGTGCCAACGCTCCTGCAAGGTCATATGAAACTCTTCCCATCTGAGGTCACAGCTCGGGGCAGCTGAGGGGATGGGAGGGGGGCTTGTGGGTCCATGCAGCTGTATGAATGTGCCCACAGTGCAGAGCTTTGATTCAGACATGAGGTGGCTGCAGGCAGACACATTCAGCCTGCAGTCACCGCAGATCCTGTCTGCTGCAAATTAAGCAGAATTAAGGGGCCCCTCCATAAAGACTATGACATCAGTGCTGCACCATATGAGTCCTTGTAATAAAAGACAATTATGCTTACATTTAAGCAGTTTGTGGTGTGTGACACAGTAGCACTGACATGTTTGTTTTCTATTATTAGACTGCTGTGAATTAGTTAACATCCTGACAGGTAGCCTGAGGGGCTGCAGCCATCTAATGCGCACCACAATGTTACCCACAATGCCATGTCAGTCATTAGCACATGCAGACTCCACTCTGGCTATTTTGGGAGCACTTTTTAGTCATGAGAGGCTCTTGGGAACCACGCCCACTCTGGTCAAATCAGCAGGGCGGGGCGCGCAGTGGATATCAGCGCCGCCGCTTTACTACTGTGCGCTTTTGGCTTATTTCAAACGTTCAAATGAGCATAGAGTGCAGATAAACACTCAGTTTTAGAAAACATCTCAACTTTTTCATCATGTCAGGGTTTGGTGTAGCAAAAAAGGATGCAAGCTTGCTTTAAGACCCTGTAAATAAGAGGGAAAGCACATTAGAGCCAAACTTACCCTCCTCAGCCGATTTCATATTCGTCTTTACGCACAGATCCGCGTCTTCAAACTCTGGTCACAACGGCAAATGGCAGCGATTCCGTATCCATATAGAGTTAATACAGTCCCCAGCTGTTGCTCAGGATATCCCTCAAAGCAGACAAACAACGATTATGATGAATTTCAAAGTACAAAAACTCAAAAAGAGGAAAAAGTCGCATCCAAAATGGTAAAAATCAGAGTCATGCGTCCCAATCTTAAAGCATACAGAGTAAAACGATTAAAAGGCAGGCGTGTTCTCTTGTAAATGTATTTCTATCGCTGTTTTCAGAAGCAGGACTCTGTACCGGGGGATCCTGGCTCTGCTGGCTTGCAGTGACGCACTGCTCCACCGCGCAGAGGACTTCTGCGCTTTTAAACTTGGGGATCACCTCGGCTGCCGCGGCGCACCGCCCCCTCCACACTGTGACGCATTTGCCGCCAGATGGGTCCAAACGGAGATCCCTCGCTCACACTGGGGTTTCCACAGGCATAGGAGGCCAATTAGTGGAGCTGGCAGAGAAACCTGAAGGCGAACAAGAGGCACGCCACAGGAGAGGGTAGAGTCAATCCTGTGAGTGTTGAAAAAGATAACACCCCTGAGAGCGCCTGCTTCAGACAATACTGAGGAAACTGAGCCAAGGAGACAAATAACTGAATTTAAACACAAAAACTGGCAAAATTGTAATAAACTGTGGATTGCTGGAGGATAAAGAGAGGACTCATTAATGCCTAATTATATGTATTGCAATTAACATTCAAGAGACCTTTAATATCTGCCTTATAAAGGACAACCATGTACACATTTGACCAAAAGTCACTTAGGAACAGGCTTCATTTGAGATTTGAACTACCAACTTTCTGGTAGTGAGGACACAGATTTACAGAAGTGCCACCATGCAATCAACAGGAATGGCACATGTTTTGCAATATTTCGGTCACAGAGCTGGGAACTATTAGTGTATGAGAATTAAAATAAAGCAGAACAGCATCAATCAAATAGGTTTATTGAAAGCATGTTAGTGTTGGTAATGAATTAGATTTAATAAAATGTCTGATGAATCTGAGAAAAGTGTCAAATAAACACTGGGGCAGCAGCAGGTTGTGCCCATGCTTCACAGCAAGAGGTTGCTGATTTGCATCTCATGTCAGTTTTTTGTGTGGAGTTTGCATCTCTCTGTGCATGCATGGGTTCTCTCTGGCCACTCTGGCTTCCTCCCACAGACTAAAAATATATGAGGTTAATTGGTGACTCTAAACTGCCCTTAGGTGTGGGTGAGTTTGTGTGAATGGTTGTCTGTCTCTCTATGTGGCCCTGCAATTGGCTGACGAACGGTCCATGGTGTACCCTGCCTCTCACCCAATGTCAGCTGGGATAGGCTCCAGCCCCGCTACCCTGATAAGTGGTACAGATAATGGATGGATGGATAGTCAATGCTGCATATCAGCTAGCAGCTGGTTTAAAAGTGTTCTTGATTGTACTGTTTGGTGATGGTGATTACTGGTAAAAACTACTGATGTTGGGGTGGGCTTTTTAAGAAAGGGGGATCTTCTGGAGAGGATGTACATGAACTAAGTCATGTACAGGATGCACATCAGTAACAAGATTTGAGGTCACGGTCACCTTAGCATATTGCCTCCAAAATGTAATCAGAAAATTCTTTGGGTTGGTAAATGCACAAAGTTTGAAGAGAATCCCACAGAGCATTGTTCAGATTTTACTCTCATGAGTGGAGAAGGCTCCATAACCTTAACCTTTGATTTATGATCATTCATATTTAATCAACTCATTCTCAAGTCAGAGGTGGGATTAGTGCATAATTTGACAGAAGTTTCTCAGAGCATTCTTAAAGTTTAACATTCATGACAATGACCTCATATCTTCAAAAATCCACATTTAAGAGATACAAGCAAGGATATATCACAATGATCTTTGAACTATGACCTGCAAAAAAGAAAACAAGTTTATCCTTAAGACAGAGAAGACATTTATGCAACGTTTGAAGAAAATGTTTCATATTATTCTGAAAATACCGATTAAAAAGTTCCAAATTCACAAGCCTGACACACCAGACGGGCTGTTCAATATATCTTACTTGTCAGTCTGGGGAGTCTGGGGAGTTTGGGCAGGGCAGAACCTTATGAAAGCATATCAGGCAGGTGATTGGACAATCACATTCATTACAGGCCAATCAGATAATGGAGGAGTAATGGAGTAGGTGGGTACTACTGCAGTCATGTAAAGAATAACATGTAAACCAGATTGTGGAACAACTGCAAGGCCCAGATCTGACAAAACTGCTTCTGAAGTTGTTAGCATCTATGCTAATCTCTGTATGAGCAGTCACTTCCTGCTGTCGTCTCACTCGTAGCTCCCACCTCCCTCCTGCTGTGAAGGACACTGAATTGGCCATGCCTCTTTTGGCCGCTCACAGCAGTTGTTGATTGAAGCTTGGCAAGGGCTGATCCAGCTGCAGCGCAAGGTTACAAACTAACAGGTGAATATGAAAATCAAGTTTGCAACCAAAGGATGCATGTATTTAATCATCTTTAGGTCGGAGCAATATTTATGTAAATTTAAAGTACCCCATCAAAGCACCACATAGAAATCTTCTATGCAAGAAAAAGGCCATTATGAGGCTTTACAACCCTGACCTTTGACCTGTAACCTTGACATCTTCCTGATTTAACCATGACTGGATCTTTTTCAAAATTCTTCTTCCTTCATTCTTAAAATGTCACCCTCTAAAGTCAAATTCACAAGCAAAGAATGAACATGGGTCTTCATGACATTGACCTTTGATTTGGGAACATCAAAATTGAATCAGCTGATACTTCAGTTGGAGCAGATTTGTGCAAAGTTTCAGGAAACCCCTGATACTGTTTACATGAAAATGGCCAACATAAGGATCCACAAGCTTGACCACTGACCTCAAAAGTTTTCTTCTACGTTTTTGCACCAGAGTGTAGATATGTTAATATCAATATATATCTTTATATATATTTCAGCATTCTTGAAATGTTGCTTTCATAAAATCAAATTCACCAGTACAGTATTAACATGAGGCTTCATGACATTGGCCTTCAAATCCAATGAGTTGATACTTCAGTAAGAGTGAACATTTGTGCAAAGTTTTAGAAAATCCCTCAAAGCATTACTTGGTAGATACCAGATATTCTATCATTCATAGAAGTGAACTTAAAAATCTTACAAGAAAAGGACTAAGACCATGATCTTTGACCAGAACTCTTATCTGTATAACTTTGGGTCACAGTTGCATATTTGTGCAAAGTTTAAAGAAAATTCCTTTTGGCATTCTTGATATAGCATTAAAAAATTTAATTTACAAGCAAAGGATACAGATGTGGCTTCATGACCTTGAACTTTTTGTGACCTTGAAGCTCATCCTATAATAAGAGTGGATATATGTGAAAAATTTAAATCTCAACGCATTACTTAGAAATTACATCTACAAGAAAAGGAAGAACATGAGGCTTGTAACCTTGACCTTTGGACTGTGACCTTAAGAATCTTCTGTATTTGACCTTCAGTCAGAGTGGGCATTTGAGCAAAGTTTAGAGAAAGTCCCTCACAGTGAGATATTGCACTTACAACACAACTTGTCTTTCCTCTTTTGGAAATGTGTCCCATTTTCCCTTTAAACTCATTTTGTTGGCTAGCAGATGTTTCTAGAAGATCTTTAACAGAAGCCCAACAAACCCCAACGATCCATGACACACAAAATGAGCACAAACATTAAAACACACTTTCTACAGTCTATCTGCAGTCTATCTGCTCCTCTTGGCATCATTTAAACAGTAGTCATCAATGTGCTCCTGCTGCTGCATGACACGGCACATGGAATCCCCCAAATGAAGATTTATGGGCAGCCTAATCCTCACCAGCATTTCACATTAAACCGCTGCCATCTCCACCCCGATGGAGCCATTCATCAGCAGCAGACAGATGTTGGTTAAAGGCTGCGTGGCTGTGAGTTTACAGCTGGAGGAGAAGCAGACACAGTGACAGGTGAACTGAGGCAAACATGAGGGAACAAACAGCTGCTCCATGAGACTCTTAAACATCAAACTTCACTCTCATGTTGCTCAGGGCGTCTTATGGGGTTTTAAAGTTATTGCAATAAAGGCAAATAACTTCTCTCCACTTCCTGCTGCTTGTCTGTGGAGAACAAACTCATAATTATCCATACTTTCATAGAAGCACGATATAAAAATGAAGCCTGTACCCTGTCATTTGACACGCTGAACTGAGAGTCTTCATAGAGTTGTTCAGAGGCCGCGCTCTCTCTCTCCCTCTGTGGTCGCTGTTTTCTTACTTGTCTTCGCTCTGCAGGCTGACTGGTTGCTATCTTTGGCAGGTCTGGACCTCTCAGCGGCTGGCAGCAGACCTGCGGTTTCTGTGATGACAATAGTCACATGGTGGCTCCCTGAGAGGCTGCCTGACCCTCGAGGTGGGAAGATACTTCACCGCACAATACCACCTTATCAGCTGGCTCTGTTTGGTGTGATCTTGGGCGCTGCAGGAGTGTCATGCATTACTAATCTCAGTCAGGATGTGCTTAGGACTGTCTTTATTTGAAGGTCGTTATGTCTTGTCTTAAAATTTTAGCCTCTCTAGCAGAGTATTTGTGCTCAAGTTAGATAGTTACAAGACTGAAGCTGTGATTTCTACAAGCCTGCTGCAAAACTGACACAACCTTGAGTATGTCTTGTGGTCATCTTAAGCGGGGTACACACATAAGGATTTTCTATATCTGAAGAGATTTTTTTATCTGTTAGAGACCCCACACATGTAGATAAAAAATTAGGCACTGAACAGTTTTTATCATACTGTGTGTGGTGTGCTCCAACAATCTCAACACAGCACACCACACACATACCGATCCTGTCCTACCACTGATCTAGTATCTAGTCCTCAAAGACATAATCTCGCGTGATCAAATGTGATCTAACAAAAATGAAGAAGAAGAAGCATAGCAACAACTAAAAACGTTGTCTATGGCAACAACTGGAAAACACAACATGCAGAGGACATACAAGAAGAGGGAATGATGGTGGTCTTTGGACTATTTTTGACAGAAAATCGGGAACTTAATAAAAAAAAAGACCGGGAAAAATCCTGGAGACAGCGTGAACACGTGAGCTGGTCCTCCGTTTCTTAGGTCCACCAAATTTTGTGTTTGTGATTCAGGTTGGCCGTGCTTGTTTTTATTTATGCCTGCGTCCTTGTTCCTCAGTCAGCTCACTTCTTGATTGGCTACAATATTGTTCCAAGTCACAATTCACAGAGTCATGACTCGGGAGTCGTTGACTTTCCCCACACACATGAAGATTTTTGGTCATAAATATTTAACAAGTTTGCAATTGTCGGCCCCAACCCGTTTCTGAGCCGATTATAGGGACAAATTCACCCTTAACACACCTAAGACCACAGGATAATCTTATAGGATAATCTTATCAAACAGAATATAATCTGGCTTTTGCCATCCTTGGTCGGGAAGGGGGGAAGTTGAGACAAAAACAGCCCGATAATCTTTATGTGTGTGCCCCGCATTTGACATAATGTTTTTTCCTGCCGTTTTAAAGTTGCAGATAACATTTCCAAAAAATTATTATTATCTCTGTTTTGTCTTGTGCAAATAGTGCTGTTTAATGGCTTGACTCTAATCAAAAAATGGTAACAGTAGCCTTTGACCACTTAAAAGGAAGCAACAGGCTGTAACATGGCAGGAAGGTGAAGGAGCATTTGCCTCTGAGGGACTGTGAGGAATAAGTAGGATTTGTTTTGTTAGTTGAAAGATCAAGAATCCTTCTTAGACATAAAACAATACTGAGGAAGTAGAAAAACAATGTACAGAAACACTGGAGGGCAGGGGATGTGCAGTGAGTAAGCTCAAGCAAATTAACTAAGAGCTAACCTCAGATTCGAGCTAACAGTACATACCAGATAAAAACAGTTATTTCCAGTCAAATAATCTCACTGTCATGCTTTCTCTGGGTCTTTCTCTCTCATATATCACACAAATGAGTAGAAGGGGATTAATCTAGTACAGCACAGCCAAAATATGCCGCTAGCTAGTAGGCTAAAAATGCAACCACCGCTCAATCCAGGACAGTGGTTAGTTCCTGGGCTAGCTGTAGCATACTAATAGGGGATTTTGACTGTTTTGGCAATTTCAGTCCTCATTACTTGCTTCTCCACATTCATGTGGCTTTAAGAAAATGACATGTCAAAGTTCAAAAACAAAATCAATTGGTAAATAGTTCCTTGATTTGAACAGAAAAAAAAATGTAAAAATGATTGTTTGGATAGGTATTAAGATCCCACTTATTAAACAGATTTTTTATTGATTTGACAACATCTTTGCAAAACTTTTATACCTCTATCAAACTATTTAGCATTGTCTTACAAACGGGTTGATATTAAAAACATGGACCTAACTGACATACAGGTACAAAAAAAATGCATGGAAAGACAAGCAGACAGGAAGGAGACATCTAATTAAACATTACCACAGTTTTTCACATTTTTTCCACAGTTTTTACAAACACCTTTGAGGTTCAAAACTGGTGCTTTTTTTAATGAAGAGAGTTTAGAAGAGACTGAGAGAAAGCACTAACAACTTAAGAACAACTAATGAAAGTAAAACAAACTCACGTGTCAAAAGTTGAGTGAAAATATCCTTTCTATGGAGAAGTTTGTTGTGTTGTTATTTGTTTTTGATTTAATAAAGAATTTGGTCAAGAACTGATAAAACGGCAACTGAAGCTGTTAGCATCTATGCTAATCCCTTCACAAGCAGTCACTTCCTGTTGTTGTCTGGCTTGAAGCTTTTACCTCTTCCTGCTCTGTAGGACTGACTGGGCTGTCCCACTTTGGACCACTCATAATTATAGATTGGAGCTTGGCAAGATGGAGCTGCCTGGTTAGAGACATTTAATCAGGTGGAACCAGCTGCACTGCAAGGTTAGATGATATGAAAAGTGCAAAACACTTTTGTTATGGGTTGCAGATGCCTTTACAAGTAGGTTAAACCCCATGTAGGAAAGATGGTCTTTCAATCAGGAGGTGTTGTCATTCTCCAGTCTTCATCTCCAAATCCCCTCTCTGGTCCTGTTATAATAATCATATCCAACAGTCTGTCTGAACCAAAGTAGAAACTCCTTAATTTTGCACAAATATTGTAAAAAGGCCATCGCTTCCCTCCTTCTGCTGGGACATCAGTGATTGGTTAGTTGCAGAGAAACTGTTAAAGTAATCAACCTATTTTGTCCTCATTGTGCAACAAAATGGCATGCTTGCCCCAAATCCAGAGTGATATTCTCCCTTTCACCCATTAGGCTCTTATTTTGGCGGGGCTCTACCTCCTGCAGAGTGTGTGGCGAATGACGGCACTTGTGAAACTTGAGCCCTGTGTTTCATCACGGGACATGGCTCTGTGGCCCCCCAGTCATTTCAAAAACCCCACTACTTTCTCTGACCTCATGGAAAGCTCTCATGAGACTGAGGGGGATTGAGGAGGGGGTCTAATTGGGGCAGAGGAGGCAGGGAGGAGGTTTGGGGGGTGTGTTGCCACTCCAGAGTTATGTGTAAGTGAAACATGTGCTGCAGTAAACACTTCCACCCGTCTGCAGTTAATAAATAGCTCTGCTGCTGATTGACTCGTGGACTCGTCTACGTCACGGTGGTGCTGGGGCTCGCAGTTTTTCCAGACTGGCCTGGTGTTGGTTAGTGGACACCTTGGTAACAGCCGGCTGTAGACCGGATAGAGCCGGAGCCACAAGTGAAGGAAGAGCAGAGCAGATAATGAGAAACAAGACCAACATCCTGAGCTGATAATGTTGATGCTGCAAAGTGGGCAGAGGACTCACTGTGATGTCAACAAGATGGTTTTCACCACTAATGCTAGAAACATGAGGAGTGATGAATGTGGGCTTGAAGTGGATTTTAAGTCTCAATGAAGTCCCAGAAATAAAGTCATGGATCTCATAATGCTGGACTTACATAAAACAACAGTACAAGAGGTTTTAACACACAACCTAACCAAGTGTTCGGATAAGTTTGATTTGGTATGGAGATCAATTATGTGCTTACAGTACTTGCCAAAAGTTTGAAGAGCTACTAAAATAACTTACTGTCCCACTTCTCTGCCGCCCTTCTGTTGGGATACCAAGTGTACCTATGTGACCCCAAAGACTGAAGTCAGGTTGTGTGTTTCCATCAGGTGGTCCAATTTGGTTCAGTACAGTTCTGCACAGTAAACTCAAGTCATGCATGCATTTCCACAGCCACCTTTACCCTCACACTGCAGCGTGCTTGGCTCTGACTTCTACAGTTGGATAGGTGTTTGTGGTGAGTTTCCACTCGGCGGTCTGGTTCAGTTTGGTTCGGTGAGGTAAGAAATTGTTTGCATTACCTCTGTCTAAAGTTACCAGGATGAATATTCCTGTCTATTCTGTCCTTCTTTTTGGAACCCTTCTGTTAGGTGAAAGTGAAAGTGAGAATAAAGGTGGATCAGGGGTTCTTAGAATGTGTAAATTAGGTTTTCTTAAAGGTCCTGTATTTTGCTTCTTTTCTGCAGTTTAACATGGATCCTTGATGTCTTCATGAAACGTTAGTAACATGCTTTGGTCCAAAAAGCCTATGAATAAAGCACAGCTGCATTCTTTCCATGCTCACATAACCCCTCTGTTCAGAACGGCTGGTTTTGAGGGCGGTCGCCTTCATATGCTAATGAGCCAGAGCAGAGCAGTGCACATACGGGCAATTCACGATAGACTTGCAGCGTAACTCGAGCGAAGCAGAGCTCCAGCCACACGTTGCTTACAGTCCTGAACACACACAAACCATTAATCCATGCCGGTTACCAGATAACAGCAAAGCTCTTTTCCCCCACACATCACAGGCTAACGCACAACATGCTAACCGCGGCCTAGTCACCGCCTTGGGACACAGCCGCGACTTAGCCTACCTTCCAGACTAAGGTTAGTGGAAACAGAGGGGTGATGAGGTGGGTGAAGGACTCATTATATTCAGCCAACTGTTAAACTCCCCCTGAATAATGTAGGAATATTCTTACTCAGGTGGATGAATCAGGTTAGGCTTATGCAAATGAAAATATACTGTTACGTAACAGTATAGACTCAACAGCTTGCCAAACACCATGAGTTTATATTCATGCAGCCAGCTAAATGCAGGTTTTGTTGTCTACTATCACCATTTGTGGGCTGTGAGGAAGGTCAAATACCCAAAAATGTGTTCAAAAGCCTTAAAAAAGTGGTTTTTGCATAATGTGTCCCCTTTAACTTAAGTGATCGTGATCGTACTCTAGCATGAGCTTGCAGTGCTAATGCTGGATCCGCATTATTTGATGTCTTTAAGAAGACAAATCTATCTTGCCAAGCTCCAATCAGCAACGACTGAGCACAGCCCAATCAACTTCCTGTAAAGCATGAACAGGTGGGAGCTACGAGCGAGACGACAACAGGACGTGACTGCTCTTACAGAGATTAGCTTGGATGCTAACAGCTCCAGTAGCGGTTTTATCAGATTTGGACCACATTTCTTCATTAAAGGAAAGACAAATGACAACACTGAAAACATTTCTCCTTAGACAGAATGTATTTGCTCCACCTCTGATATGTATTAGCGAGAGTTTATCCTGTCAAGTGGCTAACATTTTGTACTTCACACTGCGGCAGTAGCATCCACCCTCTACATTTTCTAATTGGCCTGTACTGAATGTGATTGATTGAACCTTCATCCAATCACCTGCTGGATATGTTTTTGAAAGGCTCTGCCCATTTCCAAACACTTTGTATGGGCTCTTTTGAACGAGTGAAATACACTGAATGGTGTGTCAGGATAACTCTGGCAGTTATCAGAATCAAACATTTGAACAATGGATGCATGTCGACATTGAATCAGCATTAGCATTGGCTGATTTCAGTCCTTCTGACAAACATGGGCCATCACCAAATTAATGTGATGTGAACAGATATGAGTTTCAGATGTTAATCTGTTGTGTCAGAGCAGTTTAATGCTGGCATCTGGCACACCTGACTGCAGATTTAGAGCAGATTCTTTTTTTAGTGCAGTGAGCAGTGAAGCAAAAATAACTTGTTGGACAAACTGTGATCGGTTTTAATGGTCAAGTATGAGAGAAAGTAATGTTATTGTGGGAGGATTACTCCAAAAGAGGTAATTAAAAATGCTTGAGTGCGAATTAAAGTGATGATGAAATATAAAAAATAATGAATTAACAAATATACTACATAACTTACAGATAGATGAAGGAATATATTTAATGAATTGTTTGATTCTTTGTATTATAATACATAAGGTCTGCTTTTAAACTGTTTTAGCTAGGCTTTGGTGAGTTTTGGTTCAATTGATTTTGACTTTTATTAGGTTTTCTAGTGTTCTCTAGGTCATATATGTACTTTACTGTTGCTGTGGACAAAGGGAGGGCATGTTGTAAAATGATTACCTTTTTGAATGTATACTTGTACTTAATTTTTAACGGATCATTAGTCTGCAATTTGTTTTAAATGTGTAATGGACCCCAGGAAGAGTAGCTGAGGTCAAGTGCCAAAGCTACTGAGGATCCTAATTAACAATAAACAATTAGAAGAAATTCAGTATCTGCTTCAGAAAAGAGTGAACAGAAACAGAAAAACATGCATTTGTTACCACAAGGGGCAGATTTCTTTTGTTTTTTCCACTGAGCAGATTGTTTGTAAAAGTAAAATCAGAAGTTGAAAGTTGCAGTGGTGTTCATATTTTCTATCACTGTAGAAAAAAAATGTGGTAAAAACCTTCTCTTTGTTTTTGTGCCTTTAAGCTACAACCACAGTAGGAGGTTGAATCTTAAGATCATCATAAAAAACCAAATCACTGACCCTCTTCATTATTTGTGTTTTATAGAGTAATATTGTGGGCGACCTGAATGTGCAGCAGTGGATTTGCTTGACAAAATTTCTTTTATCCATCGGGAACATCTCGTTCCCAGAAAACAAAGTTAAAAAGCCCTGTGGCGCACATCCCTGCTCATCATAGTCGCCAAAGCTCTTCTATTAGATTAAACCATTTCAGATTGTTTTCATGTGGATCTGTGTTTTTGCTGTTTCAGAGAACGTTTCAGTCAATGAAATGAGGCGGTGGGTTCCTCAGGCCGTGAGCTTACAACACAAACATAAACCGAAACACTGCAGGCATTATCACAGCTCTAACCTGATCAGGTCAGAGATCGTCTTATGTCGGGGGATATTCTTGACCCCTTGTCTCACTGGGACCCCAGCTGACAGGAGGGAGGGCCGACTTTCCCAAAGTTTTGTCTTAAACATCATCATTTTAACAGTGTGGGAGCGGTGAAGTAGCAAATTATGGGTCTCCTGTGGAAGACCACTTCCTCCACAGATAAATCAGAAGAACAAGGCACTGAAGCATTTCTGAAAATAATCAAATCTTGATTCTTAAGATACAGCTGTAAAATTAGTCTTCAAGTTTAATAAAAAAGTCACAATGAGACTATAATGCCTCATCATGGGTTCTTCCTGCTGAGCTAAGACGAAGAAACAAACAGACAAGATTAAAGGATTAGATGTGATAATGAAAAGGTAAAATAAAATAAAAACTTTTAATGTTTAAGATAAAATCAAAACAATGAAACAAAAGTTAATGTTGTGAGGTAATACAACAAAATGATGAGATAAAACAAATCATATATACATGAAAAACATCTACATTATGATAAAAAAGCTTAATTGTGAATTAGAAATTTCTAAACATAAAGAAATAAGTTTAAATTATAAGGTTAAAAGACAATACTTTGGGATTATATGTGTAAATTGTTTAATGAAACCTCAGAATTTGACAAATAGGCAAAATATTACTGCAAATATGAAATTATGAGTTAAAAAGTCAATACTAATACAGAAATTTTTATTTTGTTGAGATGAGAGGCCCTGATTACAAGATTTTATTAGAAAAAAGAGAAAAATTATTAAAAAAAGTCAAAATAGTGAGAAAAATTATAATTATGTAGAAATTAATAACTATGAGGGAATAAGTCAAAATTGTCGAGTAGAATGTTGTAAATAAAATAAAAAGTAAAAAAAAAAGTAGATAAAAGTCACGATATCTGACAAGAGTTATAATGAAATGTTAAAATAATGAATTCAAAAAGACAAAATAATGAGATGTACAGTTGATCTTAAAATTGGGATTAAAGTCAGAACTATACAAAGAGGAGAATTAACAGGAAAAAATCAAATAAGATGAAAAGTCATGAATATGGCATAAAAAAATATTATAGGGACAACAAGTCACAATGAAAATAAGAGAAAAATGTCATGTGAGATGAATAACAATCATTATAATTATGAAATTATAGTAAAAATCGATATAGTAAAAAAATAATTATGAGAATTAAAGCTAATGTAAGATAGATTAAAAATTAAATATTGATTTATAACCCATGAATGAAATGTAATGTCATCACCGTGAGATAAACAGTCAAAATGAGACAGAAAGTGTTCATAATGGCATTATTAGACAATAGAATGAGACAATATCATAAACGTAAGACATAACGTCAGAAAATTATACAAAAAGTCAAATTTTTAAATAAAATGTCAGTCAGATAAAATAAAGAGACATAATAATGCAAAAAGCCCTAATTTTGACATTAAAATGTTGTAAATGTGAGATTAAAAAAGTAATTCTACTGAGATACAAAGTAATGATCATGTGACAAAAGTCACCGTCATAAGATAAGAAGTCAAAATAATGAGATAAAAAAAGTCAGAACTATGAGATAAATGTAAAAATTATGAGGTTAGAAGTCAAATTTTGAGATTAAAAGCACAATAATGAAATAAAAAGCCAAATAATGAGTTAAGTTATTGTAATGCAGTCCAATTAAATGAATGAAATAGAGTCATATAGGCTATTTTAGATACTAATTAATATGATCTTAATAAAGAGGCATCATTTGGTTCTAAATTTATAAATTAAAGGATAACAAGTCACAACTTAAAATGAGCATCAGCACTCGGAGGTTTTTGTTTAAAATCAGTAGCGTTAAGAATTAAAAATATAAGCTGCGTGGTCCAGAATACTGAAATCAGACACTATAACAATGACATGAAGTTCAAAGTTTTGAGATATTTAGTTGAAATTATGAGATAAAATGTCAAAACTCTGACAAAAAAAAACCTGAAATTAAAATATAAAGTTGATATGATCATCATGAATAAGATAAAAGGAAATATCACAAGATTACTCAATAATTCTGACATGTAACAACAAAACAAGTAGTTTTAGTCCGTATAAATTAAAAATTTGATTTGTGTCATCAGTGTTCATTTTCAGTTTCTGTCCTTTCTGTTTCATGGTGGAAATGTGCGTCCACAATCTTACTTTCTCAAATCCCACACATTTCTTTTTCTTCATGTCTGCCATCCCAAACGCCAAATCTGGAGAGCACTCCACTCGGTATGACGTGGTTTGGCTGTGGCGAGGTGGAAAAGACCTCAACTGGCTTTTCTTTCCACATTTCTAACCCTCGGAATCCAGCGTCTGGATTTATTTGTGTCTGAACAAAAACACGACGGAACATTTGGACGGCGTTTTAACTTATTCATAAACTCAGAAACAAGCGGCCCAAAATGCTGCTTTTTTTCCCGCTGCTGAATCACCTGTTTGTTTTGGAAAAATGGATTGGAAGGAAAGTGAAAAAAAGTCTTACTGTAGCTCTTTGTGTTTTTGAGAGCGCTCACACACCCCTCTAACCATATGTGCTCTCAGAACCGCTATTTTATAAAGTGTTTCTTGATGAAGAATAATAAAACAGAAAAAAGAGTCTCTGTGGTCACAAGTTGAGTCAGGACTGTGACCAGAAAACTGGCAAAGGGAGACGTTAGGCAATCAACCTTTACTGGCAGCATTTAAAATCTGAAACAAAGAAAAAGGCTGAATACAGAGTGACCTCAAGAGACAAAGGGATGAAAATAACGCCAGTGAGAGCTAAAATAAAACAAAAACTCTTGGTCAGGATGTAAAAGATCACTTTACAAAATCATTACATAAATGCTTTTTACTGCTTCGGATCCAAAATCTTGAGCTCTGGACAAAAAAAGTGCATTCTAATGGATGCAGCATGAAGATGGACTGTTTCTGAACTCAAGTCAGTGTTAAAATCTCTCTGTCCTCCCATGTCAAGCAGTCAGAACAGGCTGGGAACAAGTGAGGAAGGGGCCTTAAAGTGGATGGAGCTGCAGCAGACGGACTGAGAATACAGCTGGATCAGGGTTACAAGGCTTTTCACACAGGTATGCAGGTATTATAAAAACAGAGCTTTTTCTGTGCAGTTTGGTCTTCTGTACACACGTAAACTGGTCACTGAGGATGCATATTTTGGAAAACATTGTTTTGGACGTCTTCGCGTGGACAGGAAAAATGTAAAAACGCTGTTTTGGGCCTAAGGGGTCACACGCTGTACCAACCTCTCTCTCTCTCTCTCTTTCTCTTTACTGAGCTTACTTCACTCACATGGGATGCACAGCAGGGCACCTCTACCATTAACTCTTTGACTGGCGTTGTAACCGTGCGGTTGACTTTTTGCCGCCTTCCCACTGTATTTAAATTTTGAAAGCCTATCTTTTTCTGTTTTTCCTTATTTACCTCTCTGAATAGTGTTTGTAACACCAATATGTATCCACTTGCTGGCACTGCTGTAAATAAGTATAATTGTTTGAAAACCAGAAAAAATCGGAAGCAAATCATTGCTGCATAACTCCTCAGAAATATAACAGTAAGAGCATTCATCAGAGTAAGAAAAAATCTTTTCACATATTTCCAGATCCTCAGACAATCATAATTTTGTTGAGGGAAATAAATTTGATGATAAAAAAATGTATCTATGATTCCTCAGAAAACTGCATCATCTGCTTTATTGCTAAATTTTGCTTTCTGTGATGTTCCTATACAAAAAAAATGTTGCAGAAATGAAAGAAATCCATTCATGCCCAGGATAACCCTTGTCAGGCAAGCCAACAAGAAAATTGACCAACATATCTGCTTCCCGATTGGGTAACCTGAAAAATTAAACCTGAAATGTTGCTAAATGAAGAGGAAGGAACACAATTTTACCAACAAATAATTTGTTGCAAATGTATTTCTTAGTTTGGAAGTCAAAGGGTTAAGTCAGACCATTTGCTGGTAAATTCAGTTAAAAGCTGGAGTCTGTAACTGCAGTGGGAGCAGCTTTACTCCCCCCTCCATGGTTGTGCTCCTATCCACGCCTCCTTCCTTATGCACAACCAATCCTCTGTGTTTGTGCCTTTAGCTGCTGTTACCATTGTGCCAATGTAATGTATTTGCAGCCACAAACCACATGTCCCTGTTAACATTACCTGAACAATCAAAGCAAAAAGTAAACCTCACTTAGACATAACAAGCACATAAACCTTTGCAGAGGATCCAATAAGAGCACCGTCCCTAAACTCAGCCCTGATTGGCCGAAAAGTGGGCTTCCCTTTCTAGATGCTGTTAAAACTTCATATGCACCTAAGAGTGCGTCTCCCCTCTTATTTTGTTTCTGTTCAGCCGGTCAGAGCAGTATTGACCCCCTCACAGCACCACACCCCTCTGCCCTCCCTCCACCCTCTTACAGTCAGACTTCCTGTCTCCTGTCAATGTTCTCCTTTTTTCTCGCCTGCTCTGACGGAATCCCCTGCTCTGTTTCCTGTTGTGAACGCCCGTCGCTTGGTAACAGGCCGAGGGGGAGGGAAGACTTAGCAGGAGGCCGGGAGGTTCATGTTCTGTCCTCTGACGGTCCTAAAGCTGGAGCACAGCTCTGAGCCACAGCACCCCCAGGCCCACGGCTCTTCACTCTCTCTCAGCTGTTGGTCAGACTGCTCGTGTCAGAGGTTGCACGCATAAATCAGAGGAGGAGCGAGTGTAACAGCAGGGGAGGGTGGTTACCATAGACCAGTTTGTTTCTGTGGTACACACTGAGGGACGGACTGTGAAGCAGCTGATAACACCAGAGAGTTTGAACCAACACCACTTGATATGATTTATTAACAGACTATTAGATATGACTTGATAGAAAAGTATTTGATATAATTCAGTGCAATAACATACCATCTGGGGCATGGTGGCGCAGCAGGTAGTGCACGTGACTCACAGCAAGAAGGTTGCCGGTTCAATCACCGATCAGGCAGGGCCTTTCTGTGTGATGTTTGCATGTTCTTCCCGTGTATGCATGGGTTCTCTCCAGGCACTCCAGCTTCCTCCCACAGACCGAAAACATGTTCATTAGGTTGATTGATGACTCTAAATGCCCCTAGGTATGAGTGTGAGCGTGAATGGTTGTCTGTCTCTCCATGTTGCCCTGGGATTGGCTGACAACTGGTTCAGGGTGTACCCCACCTCTCACCCAATGCCAGCTGGGATGGGCTCCGGGCCCTCCACAACTCCGAAAGGGATAAGCAATATAGAAAATGAATGAATGACACCATCCATCCATCTATTCTCTATTCCTCTTATACCCTCCAGGGTCACAGGGGGCTGCGTTTAACTGATCTAAAAGTATGAATTTATGTTAAATGATGTCAGGTGGTGGCGTTGTCTAAAATTTAACCTAGTAAAAACTAAAATGTTGGAAAAGCTGTTAAAAGCATTTTTTTCAATCAAAGGGACAGACGTCTTGCAACCATTGAAGTACAGGGCTGATATTGATCGAGTTATTGCAACTGTTATCTTTCAGTTTGTGAAAGAAGTCAGTCATGAGTAATAGGCTGGACCTGGATTTGCTGAATTAGGTAAAGTCTTATTTTAGCACATCTTACCTCTTCTTTCCATCAGTTCACTTTGGCAGCATCATGACTGTAACTTTACCTCGGATGGTTTTACGTTTCTGTATTCAAACTTTGAGCTGTGGAATTTTAAAACAAGCTCGGTCAGATGGGGAGAGACAACATAAGCCACTTAGCTGCTCCGTAATAGGATATCATAATGGCATAATGGCAGGTCTCTCTCCTGCTTATGAAAAAGCAGCAAAAATGTAGAAAATAATAATAATGATTTGACGTGTAATGTTCCATGGATCTGAGATTTCTGCTGCGTAAGTGTTTTGTTCCCCTCCAAGGTTGGATCAAATCAAGATTAGACGAGGACGATTCAAAAAGCAACATCCTGGTGTCCGGCTGAAGGTGAAAATATGGAGCAGCATTTGTTGGACTGGAGATTAACCTTTATTGTGACTGCAGCAGCTCCACACTTAGGCCTCTAATGAGCATAAGCATGGGACTGATTGAGCAGCTTCTCCTATAGATAAATAAAGGCCAAGATTTGTTTGCTACACAGTGGAGGTTTGTGGAGGTTTTCCATAAAGCATGTACTGAATGTATGTAAACCTATTTGACAGTCAAAGTGCTTGAAAGAGAGACAAAAATAAACAGCACTGATATAAGATCTCTGGTTATTGTGCTGAAGCTAAATCTCAGTCTGCAGTGGGAATAAACACAATTCTGACCTTGTGTGCTAAACAACAGACAATAAAATCAAATGTTTATAGTAATTATCTTGAGGGTTTATATTTGGATAAATAACTTCAAGGTTTATTGCGCTTTTGGCCCGATGTTAAAAGCAGTGGTTTGCATTTGCAGGATTAGGAAGGTTAGGTGTTTGTGGTGACATTATGAGGAGAAATCTTGAGCTTCACACAATCAATCATGTGTTTCCAATCACACAGCAGTGGTCGGCCCACCAGGGACGCCACAAACCAGCTTCTCTACTCGTGTCAAATGTTCTCCCTTTTTTTTCTTCTGTATCTGCTTTTGAAATTTTGGCCCAAACCAAACTCAGCCATTTTAAAAAGCCTGCATCACTGTATTCAGTCTGCTTAACTAATCCTGAAATGTTACATGCATACTCTGTTGTCATTGTTAACATGAAAATGTCTGTTAAAGACAGAAGAATGGCTTCAAAAAATAGAAAAACATGCAAACTTTATTGGAGTTTGATGAAAAATGAATTAAATTATGCATTTTAGGTAGTCAATAAGCATCTTTCCACTCACAAATATGACCATCTAACAGTCATTTAGTTTATTTCTATGAATTAATTGTCCCATTTATTGACTTAAAGTTTATAATAGTTTGCAATATGAACTTGCTGTCACTGTTAATTTTGTCGACTAATTATTTTCGTTATAGTTTTCATCAACAACCTTTTTTCCCCTGATGAAAACTAGACTATAACTGAAAAAAAAGTGTACATTGACAAAAACGTAAACTACATTAACTGACATTTTCGTCAACAGATAAGAACTAGACTTTAATGTTTGACAGAGACTAAATCCAATCAGACCTAATTTGGTCATGTAGAAAGTAGAGACAAGTTAGGAATATATCCAATCACAGCTACTTTGGTTGTGTGGAAAGGTTGGATGAGTTAAGAGGGACATCCAATCACAACTGCCTTAGCTTCATCGTGGTGGGATCCAAGTGTAAATCATGACTTCAGAAATTTAAGGAAACATAAAAAAATGCCTCACACTTTACACTTCATATTTTAGTTGACTAAAGTTACAGTAGATTTCATCGATTAAAACAATTTAGACAACTAAATTATGACTAAAACTAAAAGATATTTTAGGCAAAAGACTAAAACTTAATTAAAAAGCGCTGTCAAAATTAACACTGCTCGCTGTCCACTTTATTATGTACATCCTGCTTGGTCGGCCCTCGTTAAAGCTCATTCACACATCAATGTACAGTAGGTGTCATCGACCATCGAGAAATCATCAATATTTCAGCAAAAGTATGTTCCAAAGGTCAATTTTTTGGAGTTCGATGCAGATCAATGAATCTAAAGCAAAGCAAAACGCTGTGCTGGTGGAGTATGGCGTTGTCTGAGTGCCCCCTGTAGCCTCCCTGTCACTTCAGTTCATAGCTTTTTCAAAGCGGAGGGAAAAAGAGTTGCATCTGATCCTGATCTGATCCTCTACAGATAAATTTTAGATTTTTTAAATTCAACTTAACCGTGACCTTTAACTTAACCTTTAACAGTGTGTATGTTTGGTTTTCATTATGATCGACATCATGACTATTTTTACTGTCCTCCACCATTTTTATTTGTGTTTTTTGGCCTTTTAGCGGCAGGCACAAGCTCCAAGTGAGTTTTATTCTAAGAGGAATCAACAAAATCCATCTTTTTATGTGCCCAACTAAAGACTGCAACTCTCGCTGTTATGAGAGCAGCTCTTAAAAAGGTTGTCTTGGCTTTGAGTTGCATTTCATGATTTTTAAAACCACTTGAAAGTTTAATCATGAAAGACTTCATTAATTCTAATCATCTGATTTTTCTGGTTTAAATGTCAAAAACATGCTTAGAGGACCCAGACTGTTCTCAGAGGACTCCATTGTTCCATCAAAAAAACATAAGTTTAGACCAAATCAAAATGAAAAGATCCATTCAATAGTGAGGGACCACTTTTTCTTTGAATAATAAATCATTAAGTTGCATGAACATTACGGCTCCATCACAGCTCCTCCACAGCTCCTCCACAAACATCTTGCACATGCTGTAGGAGCAGTTAAATATGATGTTGAGGGAAACAGATTTCTCTCTGCGCTGAGGACGAGCAGCTTAAAGGCTGAAATGAGAACATGAAGGGGAAGAGATCTGAACGTGGAGGAGCCATCAGACCATCACATCCACCACAGGGTCACCCTCCATCCATGAACTACTTCCTCCTCTACAGACAGAAATTGATAACACACTGTCTGTCTGCATCATAACTGCCTTTGATTACACAGCAGATCCTCTCATGAGGAAGCACCCAGTCTTCTACTGCAGTGTGCACATGTGGAAACATGGAGGGCAGCTTTTAACAGGACTTTATGAAGCTTACAGTCTTAAGTTCAAGCTGGAAGACTGTTCATTCATTCTCTCACTCTCCCTGTCTTCTCTGCACTGTGATAGCTGATGAGGGGCGTTCACTCACTTCAGCACTGAACCAACCAGATTCTGCCACAATCTTGATAAGCCAACCATCCTGCTGCTGTCATATTTTAAGACCTGGTCTCAGCTTTTTGTTGCAGTGTGCACTTTGTCACCCTGCTCTACCCCAGGCACCTCAAACACTCCATCCGTGTCTAGGTCCAGATCCACAGAAGTCGACTCCTAAACTCATCCTACACGCTTCACCAGCTCCTACAGTCATCTCATCAAGCTCCTCAGAGGTCTCATCCCATATCCCTCATCACCACCACATTTGTCTGCTGTTGGCCTCAATACCCCTTCAGGTACATGACGACAGCATGATGGAATCTAACCCCTGAAGAAAGCTTTCACAGAAGACATTACACATTTATCTTTTAACCAAGCTTGTAAAATAAAGTAGTCTTCACACAAGAGCCCACGTGATGCTTCTTTAAGCTTAATATATCATATAGTTTTTTATATGTCTCTATATATGATGATGTACTTCTATGCTCAAGACAAAAGTCTGCAGCAACAGGAGTTCAGAGTTGTTGACAACATGGCAAACGCACTGAAAGGGGGCCTGATAGTGATAGGCCCTCCTATGGAGTGTCTCAGACAGACTGAGGATGCAGGTGGATCCTGGGCTCAGTTTATGAAAACTGGAAGGTTTTTGAACAGTTTTGAGTAATTGTGAACTTTCTCTGAGAGTAATTGAAATCAAATAAACTTGTCTTAAGGCAAAATATGGGCTCTGAACATCCTTCCAGATTGAAATAGGTATAACTGTTTTGTATGTACGTGCATATATATATTTTTGTTTTTTTGTATATTTTTTTTTCTTTCCATATTCCTTTATCTCACCATCAGAGGCCGCATGAACTTATGTCACTATTTTTATTACTATAAATATTTTGTTTGTTGTTACTCTTTCTCGCGGACAGAGAAAAGAACCAGAAAATAGAAAGAAAAACTGTATGAATATGGTTTGATATCGAGGAGACCGACAAGCCTGCCACACTACTGTACACTTTGGGAGCTATTTATGTATGTACTTGTTTTTCTTTTTTCTTTTCCTTTCTCCTTTTCCTGCTTAGTCCTGAATTTATATATATATATGTGTTTGTATGATTTATGTTTGATCAGAAAATGAATTACTATACTCTGTGGCAAACAAAAATAAAAGTAAAAAAAAAAAGAAATGGGTATAACTGGATCTCTTACTGTAGTGTGCATACACAGAAACAACAATAAATTCATGTAGGATGAGTTAAAAAAGGCCTTTTTATGTTTCACGCTCTTTGAAGCAGCATCTAATATTTACAGATCTGCTTTAAAAAGGTGTTAAAGAAACAACAAAAGCTGCACAGATGTTTGTATTTGTGTAAAACCTAAAGAAAATGGAAAGTTTTTCCTTTTTATGAAAGTCATTTTTGACATTTATAAACTCAGTTTCCAGTATCTAACAATATCTTATCTGACAATCAGTCAGGTTTTGTAAAAACACAACCACAGCAACATCCTTTGACATAATGACTGTGTTCAGCTTTTTCTACTGAGGCCTTCAGTGCTGTTGATCCTGTGATTCTGAAAGATGAACTGCACAGTTTTGGTCTGTCTGAATAATCCATCAGTTGGTTTGATAACTATTTACCAAACCGATTTTCAGTGTGTTACGGCTAAAGGCTTGGCTTCTGTACATCTAAGGAAAATGGTGTGCCACAGGGCACAATCTTAGGATCGCTTTTATTTACACTCTATATCAACAGTATCTTCCTCGTGCAAATTCTTATTTAAATATTTATGGCATTATTTATTGGTCTGCACCTTCATTCACTCTGTTATTCTCAAGAGGCTTTAAATAGAGTACAGGAAACTCCATAGGAGCTAAACTGGTTTTGAATTCTGACAGAACAAAACTGATGTTTTCAAAAAGAAAAGGACACTGACAATGCCTTCTGTTATTATGTCTGATGGTGATGTTGAGTCTGTATCTTCTGTCATAAATGTGCTCAGGTTTATAGGATGTGGAAAATATTTCTGAATCCGTGGGTTTGGGTTACCCATTAACTTTAATTTCCAATGCAATCTGATGGGCTTTAGAGCTGAGATATAAGTATATAATAAACTAGCAGCGCTTCTGGAATCAACCACTTCTGCTGTGGTGCCACAAAAGTGTAAATGTTTAAATTTTCTTTTGTTTATTCTTGTATTTGAACTCAAGTTCCTCTCCATGGTTCTGTCTAATGATTGATTTAGTTTATTTAACTTTACTTGCTATAGACATCAGGAGGAATTGTAGAGTTCCCATGGTAATTACAGATGTTGAATGAATAACTACAAACCATATCCGTCCAAGCTTTGATCTCTATCTCCATCTAGTGGCCTCGTAATGAATGAAATGATTAAAAAACCCTCCACATCATGTAGCTACTGTAAGTAAAAAGAAGTACCAGCAGCAGTAATATTAATACAGCAAATGTTTGGCATCTGACATTCCTTTTATTAAGCATTAATCAATAACAGTAGTATAAATAATAGACATCGTTAGAAATAGCAGTGTAGGACATGGAAAGCAAGTTCACAAAAAAGAAAAGCTTCAACAAAATCACACACAAAGATCCCAACAGAAAACACAGGAACCAAAAGCTGGAATTTTTCGACATGAAATGAGAAAATTTAAGCCCTAAAATGCAATTTGCATCAAACTCTCTCTTTCCCTAAATACAGACAATATCCACTTATTTTTCTTTTTCTGATAGTGTAGCTACATTTAAAATCTCTGCTCCAAATATTCATCTAAATCGGAATGATTAACCTGAGTTTAACTCAATTAGGATTCAGCAAAAATGTCAATCCGACTCATGGACACGACTAACTACTTTCTGTTTACTTCATTTAAAGGTCAGTTAAACCTCTGAACACTCCTGATCTCACTGTGCTTAGTACACGCTGAACACTTACAAAACCTGGAGTGAATGATAAAACTCATTCCTCCTTTAAATAAAAGCTGAATGTCAAAGTCTGGTCCGAGCCTTTATTCACAGAAAGGCTCATGAGCCATATTGTCAATAAAAGCCTAAAAATACACAGCAGACATGGATTTAGGCTCCTCTTTGTGACTTCTAAAGTACATTTACCGTCAGAAAAATCAGATGAGAGCAGCAGGAATCAAAGCCTAAATCTGGATGTAAAAGAAACAAAATCAAACGCACAAAAAACCTCTGATTGTTGAACATCCAACGTTGTGAAAATGCAGCTTCAGCATATTAAAAAACATCATGATGAGGCACAAACTGAGCTCCCAGGTCCCAACAGAGGGACTGATGGCCGCAGACAGACATCATAACTTTACACAAAGTAATAAAGGCCAAATATGCTGACAATACAACGTGTGATGTCATGATGGAGTGCTGGTTAAAAGCGACACAGACAATCAAGCAGCAAACTCACAAGTATTCAATTTGAAGCAAGTTCCAGCATTTTCTTTTGGATTGTTGTTGGAAAGTTTTGTTTCAATGCACGTTTCATTTAGATTTGAATCACAGACTGTATATAAAGATGGACAGCATAACATCCGTCTGGGAGTGAAGCCAAAATATGTAAGCTCCCTGTGCTGATTGGCTGCAGGAAAGTCATAACTCCTGCCTCCTCAGTGTTAACAGATGGGACCTTTTATAAAATATAAAGGAGAAATACAAGTTAAATATATTTCCATATACATTTAACCTGGGGTAAGTTGTGAAGATAATTTGTCATTAGGCCTAGGAAATACAGCGTTTCCAGCAGGCTCTGTTGATGGTGGAGGGGTCATGATCTTCTTCAATAAAGCACTTCTCCCTGCACATCCAGAACAATTCATTACAGAGAGATGTGTCACTTTTGAGACATTTACTGAGACATAAGTGTTTAAATGTCTTGCATGTTACTCATTAGTAAGATGCCCAAGAGCTGTGCATGTATGTTTGAAGACAAAGCAGGGCTCTCTTAGGCTGAAGTGAAAAACACATGGCACTCCTGAAGTTTGATGCTGTGCCACATGATCATATGCTTTTGCAAGGATCTGGTTTTTCAGCTTTTGCTTAAAATCACAGAAACTGGATGTTTTGCATTTACCAATAATATTGTGCAAATGAAAGGTCCCATGTCCTGTTCTGTTTGACAGTTTACATCATGTCTTGGGTATTTATAAAGCAGGCATTCAAATGTATGAATTAAAAAATGAAAAATGTAAACTCTGTAGATGATCAGATGCTGGGGGGGAGGAAGGGTTACAGGCCATGACGCAGACTTTCAAAACAGGCATGGCGTCTGCCTGTGACAAGCACAAAACCAAAATCTAGGTGGAGGCTGTATAGCTATGACATCATAAACCCCAGGAAGTAAGAAACAGCATTTAAGGGTCATTTTCTTTACAGGGGCAAGTGCAGGTACCACATTCATCAAGCAAAGAAAACTGGCTGACTTTGACTTCTTTGTTACTTTTCTGGTGATGGGAGATCAAAGTGGAAGGAACTGATAAGCAAGTTGTTAGGCAACAAAACTAATATTTCATCTCCCAACATCGCGATTACAACACATCTGATACAAAAAGCCGTAATATTCTCTCTGTCTGCAAAACGTTACAGCCAAACTTGCATAATTCTTATTAAACTGACTGTTAAACTGTTCTGATCCAATATTTTAGGTCTTAATTAGTTTACCTTTGTGAAATGATCGTGTAATTCTCAAGTGTTACAGTAACACTAAAGTGTAAACTCAGGGCGCTGCCATCTTGTGAGCAAGGGGGACCAAAATAGCTGTTTCCGCATCCGGTTGAGAGAGAAAACCCTGTACAGTATTTGTTGTGAAAATACTGAAATTTCATTGATTAAAACGTTGAATAAAAGGTCATTCTTGAGCTGTCTGAGAGAGTAAGGTTGGACAAAATGTGGATGCGTGTTATATTTGTATACAATGTTTTTCCTGGAAAAAAAGCATAAAAAATGGGGTGCGTGTTATAATAGAAAAATTGTGGTGGTTTGTGAGAGAATCCTGTCACGTGACCAAAATATTGAACATAAGTGAATTGTCTGATCAGGTGGGAGCAGCTTATTGGGTCGTGATCCTCTGTCGTCTGTACACTGCATGAAAGCGAGGCTCGGTCAGGCTAAAAGCTGTCCTGACCTTAAATTCAGTCATATGTCTCCAAATTTGGGTCAGAATGAACTTAAAATCAGTGTTTTCCCAGCTTCAGGGATTCTAGAGGGGGCAAGAGAAGGTGAGGGGAAACTAAAGGGACAGTCGTTAAACTTCAATAAACTTGAATGCCTGCTCCAAATCAACACAACAGTCTGTTCTCCTATTTAATGAGGGATTTGTGACTGTAAGTAAATCTGACGGTGTGCTTTGGTTAGAGGGAGAGCTGTGGTGTCAAGTCCTTGGTTACTTTAGACAGCTTCAATCTGCACGTCTTGGCTTCAAGTGCAATATGTCCACTGAATCCAGTGTCCATTGTAGGGTATTTCTCCTCATTTCTTCAACAAAGGAGTCGGGATGTGCTGTCCATATCGACATACAGTCAATGGCTTGAGCGTATTGAGGTTCACACTGACAGCAGTAGAAATCAAAGCTGCACATTTAGGCTTTATCTACAGTAACATTGTAGGAAAATTTTAAAATACTATAATTTTTCCTCTTAAAGCAACTCAACACTGTTCACAGATGCAGGCCAGCAGCTGTCTTTAATACCCAGGATAAAAAATAACACTTAAAAAAGTCCACATATAAAAAGTTTAACAATGCATCAGAAGTGTATAAAATGATGTATGAAGCGGATCTGTTTAAAACAAAAGAAGGCAGATTGACCCTTTTCCAACAAAATGGGGTCCAGTGTTTCATCCAGGCCTTCTAAGTGCAGTCCTCTCCCCATTTGTGTGACTAAATCCATTTTGTAATTGTCTTTTTATGTGCTCCATTATTTCAAGTTATCCCACATCTTAGTGATTCAAGGTTTAGTTTTTTACATTTCTCCTCCATCTTTTTTTCAATTGTTCCAGTGGTTTCTCGTCCTTAAGATGGGAGAGTAAAAAAAGTGCTGCGAATAGAAAAAGCTCAGTGAAGCAGGAAACTACAAACCAAACCAAGTGATCTGAGGTTTGGGGCTCACGAGGAGAGTTTGGAGTAGCTCGGAGGTGAAAACTTTCGCTTTAGGTATTTGATGATGTAAAGAGGAAGACAGCTGACCAACGTGATGGCCGACACCTTCCACAGGAAAGGCCAAGTCGTGATGTAGGACAAGTCTGGAGGAGCAAAAGAAGAAAAAGTGCTTTAATGCACACGTCGTAGTGACAGGTCATGGTTTTTATGGAATGTGAGCACCCAATCAAGTCATGCAAACAACAAAATCACTTGCAACAAGACACAAAAACAGGACAAAGTCAGGCATGGTTACACAATTTTAGAGTATGTGAAAATGTGACAGTGTTACGGATGGAATGAGACACCAGAAAGAACCTGCAGTGCAAAAAAACAAACCCAAAATGCACAGAAAAAAGACCAAAATCACGACACAGTTCAACCTCACAGAGAGCAAAACATGACTGATACGGACAGAAATATGCAGGGAATGTGGAGATGACTTTCCAGGTTGCACACCTACCAAGAAAAGCTCCGAACGACACCCTGCCTATGCCTGTGACCAACATACAACCGCAAAGGAAAGGCAACAGAAATAAAGTGAGGCAGTGAGGAGAGAGACAGGAAGACAGAGATTAACAGAAATAAAAGAGAGGAAGAAAAAGTCGAAGCAGAGTGGCACAAAACCAAAGAGGTGAGGTGGTGCATCACTGCCACTCTGGTGCCACGTAGTGTTACATCCAAATAAACAACACAGGAGCAGTGAAGAGAAATGTGACCCCTCAAAGTGCTCAGATACCTGACTGTAGACTTTAAAATACTGAGTTTATCTAAACAAGAATAAAGGGACTGAAGAATTTGTCATTTTTGCTTACAGCATGAAAAAGCTGCTAAAGCGAAATGGAACATCTGTAACCATAAATTTAAAAAGGTTTATGATAAATCTTTATAGCTTCAAGTATGTCAGAATTCTCCATTTTAAATGTTTGTTTTCTTGTTTAGAATTCACTAATTATTGTATGACACTTAAGCTATAAAAAAAAATAAAGGAACAAGAATTGTTTTTACTGTTTTGTTGCATCATTTTATTCATGTACAGAGCTTAACACATTTATCTAGACCACCTGTCATAAAAACAAGAAAACAAATATTTTAGAAATCTTTCAAAAAACATATTTAAAACTGAAAATATTTTCTTATTGGACATACTTCAAGAGGTATAAGAAATTTTAATCTGAATTCACCTTTTCATACGCAAATTTGAGCCGCATACTGGGCTTCTCTAAGAAGTCAGAACTCAAGCACAACATTCAACCACTAAAACTACTTTTTCTCTTCAGGGATGCAGGTTAATAAATGTAAGTGGACATCTTAATCAAGAAGTAACTATGTGCTGTACTATTTTTTCTGGATTCTTTTGTAAAAAAAAAAAAAAAAAATCAATTTGACATTTGATGGATAACAATAATTTTATTGTAGCATTAAAAATATGACAGAAACATTAAAAATTATTTTGGTAACTGCTGATTGGGAACTGGGATTTTCACGAACATACATCTTTAGCAGTTACAGAGAATGGTGCCAAAAAAAGAGAGACTATTTGGTCAGCAGGTAAGGTCAGAATTTTTCATAACTGATGGGAAGCATGTATCCATCTTGCCTTGAGTCATTGGCTCAGACTGGTGGTGTAACGGTGTGGGACACTTTGTGAGGCAGTATGACAGATGTGAAAGTATCATAGCGTGCAAAAAGACATCACTATCTATATTGGTCTTGTAATCAGCTTCAAACTCCACACAGGAGCTTTAAGGATCAACATGTATAGAGCCTTAAAAACATAAGACAAAGTGAAAGAGGAGCCTTACCAAAGTACTCGTTGAGGAAGGCGAGCGATGCAAGGTAGCATCCCAGGCTGAAGAACTCTGCCACCACCATGAGCCAGTGCCAGGTCCGGATGGTTAAAGCCACCATCAGCAGCTCGGTCAGGATGAGTGCCGTGAAGGAGATGGCGACCACGTGCACAAACTCAGACTCGAACAGCACCAGAGCGCCGTACATGAGGATGCCACCTGGTGGCGCCAGAGGAAATAAACCCGCAAAATGATATTATGAAGCAAATAGATTTTAACGATGGAATGGGAATGTTCAGCTTCAGAGACTTTTGATACATTTTCTTTTACGCAAAGGTTCAGAAGTCTGAATTAAATCTAGAGATAAGGACTGATTTAATAACTTTATTTATGAGTTTAAAGGATGAACAATGAGCTCCAGTGTGTTGCATTTTTTACTCTGCAGACACTCTCTCATCTTTGGGCGCCACCTCCATCTTGATAACCTTTAAATTCATCATAGCACTGAACTAATTGAGCTTAATCGCCTCTAACTGATCACATAATTGCTTCTTCATACAGTCTTCATACAGTGCATTCCATGGAGGCACACTCTGTAATAAATTAAGCCAGTTTGGTGCCTAATGTATGTCTTCATGTTACTTTTTCCCCCCTCTTGGAGCTGCTTTTGGCCTTTAATTAAAAACCTGGAGCTGTCAGGAAGTCACGCTCGAGCAAGAACATAGATCTTTCTCACACGCTGCATGGCTTAGCGATTACAGAAATATCGATTTACTGGACGGACAAAAGCCTGCATGTAAAAAGCGGATGGCAGTTTGAAACTTAAGATACTGAGAAACAGTCTGTCTGGAAGTTTGAAGGGGCCCGAGGACCCGCGGTATTAGACACAGAAGAAATGATGAAATGGTGGTTGAAGAGAAGCTCTGACAGTCTACAATGCCAGACGTGTCTTTGGTTACAGATGCAGTCATTTTATAGACATACAGATTATTTTAATGAATTAATGTAATAAGCTGCCAACTATACAGACTGGTGGTCCAATATTACAGAGCACCTTACCTTGATACACACTGATCAAAACCCAAATGAGGAAAGTCTTGAAGGACAACGATCGACCCTGGAAAAGAAAAACAATGACAGCAGCATACTTCATTCTAGGGCTGCACAAGAAATCACAACTTCATTGATATCATAGTGGAAGAAATCCCAATAAACACACCTTCAGAATACATAACAAGGGTGCCATTGTGTGACACTGCTGTGCTGCCAACTCTCCTTTCTTTAAACACATGTTTTTGGGGGCATATGGTTCTTAGCTCTTTAAAGCACTTTAGACTGACTTGTACAATCAGCCTGTCTTTTCCTGCCTAAATGGTCAAAAAAGCTGTAATGGTAAAAACATTTTTTTAATTGAATGAATAGAAACTGTACCTTCGTGAGGTCTTTATAAAGCTCTGGGTAAAGGAGAGCCATCTCTGGCTTCACATCTTGGTCCAGGACCAAAGAGAAGACAGGAAACATGGTGTAGATGGTTGCATAACTGCACAGAAAGAAGAGGCCTTGTCAATGGAGCTAGTTAGATTGATTACATGATCATGTTTATTAACACATAGGAGCTGCTGCCAGGGTCTGGCTCTTTTGTTAACCACTGTTGACTTTACATCTTGGCTGGAAAGACAGTAAGACAAGGTCAAACTGTTTACAGAGAGTGTGGTTCAAATGAAGAGCAACATGTCAAAACTACATAAAAAAGCAAAATGAAGACATTAAAACAGAAAGTGTGAAAAGCTCAAAAAGATTTATTTTATTGTAAACTGTCAGAAGCAAACCACACTCCGGTGTACACCGTGGTCCAATGGTTGCTTTCTAACAAGCAACATTTTTTAGAGGCCTCTTCAAGTCCTCAGTTGCACAAACTGTTTTGAGCCTCTTCACCTTTTTAATCTCAGGAACCTAAAAGCCTCGGTCCTCAGGTACTGCGTATTGTTATACTCACATAATTCTCATCCGTTAAACTGCAGTAAATGCTTTATTCAGAGAATTAACTTTATTATGCAAATGAGCAACAGGGGGTGCTTTTACCAATGCTTGCATCTCTTTGACCCCTTCACGATCATTACAGTGTCCCAAGAAGAGAGTGACAAAGGCCGAGAGGTCAAGATAAAGTATAATTCGAAGTAACCAAAAAGACTGTTTACACAGTAAAAAGGTATGCTGCACTGAGTAGACTGGGTACATCTGTGAGTTTATATAAAAACAAAAATTAAATCAGTCTTCATAAAGAGAATAAAAACAGAAAAAGTAGCATACCCAACCATGAGGAAGCCCTGGTACAACGGCACTGAGGCAAAGTAAAAGACAGAAGAGAAGACGGCCTGAGGAGGGAAAACAAAAGAGTTAGTGCTGCTCATAAACTTTATTGTCCTGATAGTGACAGCATGTCTTTGGCCTCAACACAATCCAAATTTAAGTCGTTTAAAACCAACAATAAAAACAAAACAAAAAAAAAAACTTTATGTGACACAGATGATTACAAAAAGAGGCTCTCGTAGATTTTTTTAGTTACCCTTATTTATAACACAAATATGTCTGGAAAGTATTTTTGTATTACCTGCATCGTGGAGATGATCATTCCCCTGTGCATGACAAACTGACCCAGCGCTGCAGAGCGTTTGTAGCTGTTTCTGCCGTGAACCATGAGCAGGCGGCCGATGTGTTTAAACTGCGTGATGGAGAAATCTGCCGCCAGAGACGCCTGCTTCCCCTCCTGTGGAAAATGACAACAAATCAGTCTGAAATATCAATGCACCACTTGAAACTTCAGAATATAAATGGTATACATTTACTCTACTTGATTCCTTCTGTTATTCCTCCTCTTCCTTCTATGCTGTGCTGTATAATTGCTTCGAGTATATAATTCATATATCCTTTGTATTTCTTGCTTCAGTATCTGTCATATTTCTTCATGTGTATATTCTGTGTATGAGGAACTAAAACATCTGTAATCTCTGCTGTGTTAAATGCATAATCTCTGATTTTGATAAAACTAATGTAGTTAAAATGTGGCCCTTTATGGAAGAAGATATCATCAATGACCCTATACAGTTTTCACTGCTTACTGAACTGAACACTTGTTATGTTTACTTGTGATTGTAATAGGAGTGATTAGAATAGGAGCATTTCTAAGGTCACTGCAGCAGAGGGATCACATAAGGTCTTTACCTTTCCTTCAATCCCGATCCCACAGTCTGCAGCCTGGATCATACTGACATCATTTCCTCCATCACCTGTCATCGCACAGAAAAACTGCATTATAAAAAAGGTTAAAATACCCTAAAAGACTTTTTTAAAGGTGTGAAGAAGAGACGTTGAAGGCTGCTTCTCCAACTGAGCTTTCACTGCCATCTTGTGGATCCAACCAGTAACACAGAGTGTAAAAAACAAACGAAAAACTAAGCTTTTTTTCAGCCGTTAAAATGTATGCATACTAATGATTAAGTCATGTAAACCAAAAATACAAACCTCTGTAATTCATTACCCAGACCTAAAGATGGCCTTGTTGAAGGCTTAGTGCCAAATACATTTCTATGCCAAAAACAAGCATAAAACATGTATTTTATTGCCTACAAAAACATCCATTTAGAATAAAAAAGGATTTATAAAAAGCATAGTTGTAGAAATTATAATGATTTTTAACAGCACATATCTCAACCAAATCATTTGTATAAATGTAAATCATTTGGTGCCCGAACAAAGAAATGGAAAAAGTATGCCAGGGTGTTCATCATATAAAAGTTGTGAATATTATGATTCTAGTAAAAAGTGAACAGGATCGATACCTGTTTTGATAACATGTCAACAAAGAGAAGTCCTGGGCTGCCAAAAATGGTCATCTATTGTTTCAATCAATAATTGCAGGCTCACTTTTGCGCACTGTTTAAATCACACCGATGCTTCGGCAACATTTCTACACCAAACCTGAGACAATGCTTTTTTGCAGCCAAGACAGAGATCTCTCTTTCACTTACGACAGATTGGGTTAAAATATGAATTATGGATATGAATATGAACAAGTTCAGTTGATTGTGAGCTTGAAAGCCTCTTTAACTCTTGCTTAGCATCACTGTCAGCAGGGATGTGGCTATTTACTAGCAGAAATGCTACTAGGTCATTGAGATTGATTTCCTTCTTAATTCATGGGACCTCTTATCCAATTAAACTCTCTGATGATTGTTTTACATTTTTAACATCTTCATACACAGGAGACTAAGATGAATCCACACAGATGTTATCCCCCCTGACAGTTTCCTCTGCTGCCTGTAAGTGATACGCGACCACTCCATTTAGAGCTTGTAATGCTTTTACCGTGGATCTGTTAACACACACCTATAGCACAGGTTCTGTTTGCCGTGTGCTGCTGGAGGAGCGTGACGATCTGAGCCTTCTGAGTCGGGGAGCAGCGACAGCAGACGACCGCCGGACACTGACACGCCAGCTCCACAAACTCATGCTCGTAATACCGCAGACACACCTGCAACACAAACAGAGGCAAATGATGTACTGAAAGGTAAATGTTGAAGATGTTTAAACAGTCTTTCACGTAATATATTATTCTGTGTGAGTTGTCAAGCACCCATGTGAAAATGGGACACATTGCTACAAACAAGCTCAAATTGTTCTGCTTTGAAAAGAACATGAACAAAAAGTCTTTTTGGATTTGCTTCCTCTCCAGATCTCCACGGTGTCCTTTGAACTAAATCATATTAGTTTTGGCCAGGAGGTGGTTTTTATTCTTTCACTGAATGTTTGGCTTCAACTTCAGTTTCATATAAGTGCTGCACTGTGTTGTGTTTTGTAGTGTTGTGTTGTAGTACCTCTAAAGAGTCTCCAGAGATGACCAGAGCACAGTCATGTTTCCTTCTGAAGGCGTTGAGCTCCAGATGGGCCTCTCCTCTGTTAGAAACCTGAACCAGAGACAGAGCACACAACCAGCAGTGAGGACACTGAAGCGTTTGTCATCTCAATATACAGAGCGTTAGGGATCAACTCAGGGAGAGAGGAAAAACGAAAGCATACTGGTTTGAAGACGTGGATGTCTTGGTTTCTGGAGACTAAATGGGAGCTTTTGGCGATGCATGTGGCCGTCTCAAGTTTGTCTCCTGTCAGCATCCAGATCTGGAAAAGAAACAAACACATCAGAATGAAAAGTCAGGAGAGAAGAGTAGGAGAGAAAACACTTTCATTCATTTCTGTCTGAATGTGTCTGTTTACCTCCTTTTCAACATTAACTTTGTTCCATTTAAAGCACTAGATTTCAAGTTGTGGATAACTTCTGTTTTTGATATTTTTGTTTTAACTATGTAGAGACAACGTTTAGTAAAATCAAGAATGAAAAGACGAAAATGTTTGAAAAGTTTGGAATATGACTGTATTAGTTACGATATAGAAGTGCTCCAAAAGCACAAAGCTCTGTCAAGGCACTTAACAGTTTTTTGTCAAAAACGTGAAAAACTGCCCTCTCTTGAAAATATTCCTAGATCCACAAACAGATTTGGATCACCACCAAAATCGAATCACTTATCTCCTGTGCCATGACCAACATTCCCTGAAAATCTTCTCCAAATCCATGATGAACTGAGTTATTAAGAAAAAGAGTGGAAAACTGCCCTCTTGCAAATCCTTTAAGAACTTCCTTGATCTGCAGCCACACTCGGATAACCAGCAAAATTGACACGCTTTTCCTTGACTGAAAATTTTGACAAAATCTGTTTAGAACTTTCTGAGCGATGTTGCTATCAGGCAGACAAAATCATAATCTCCTTGGTGGTGATAAAAAAACAGTAAAAAATGTTTAAGATAGGAAAAACTGAATCCATATGTCTAAAGGGAAAATGTTGTTTAATTATTTTGCCTTTTAAAAATCTCTTCATTCAACTTAATGTCAACAGAAGGAGACATTTTTTCTTTAATTATATGCATTTTGGATGGTAATGAAATTCGAGGTTTTGTAGTTTCTCCGACATCATTCTCCAAAATTGGCAAACCTCAAATGTTCATTTCCTGCTCACCTTGATGCCAGCATTCCTGAGCAGCTCCAGTGTCGGTCTGACGTCTGCTTGCAGCTGATCCTCCACACCAGTGAGACACAGAAGCTCCATCTCTCTCTCCAGGCTCTCCACCACTGCTGCCACCTTCAGGGCCCGGTCGTGGATGCTCAGCTTGGCCTGGTTGTAGCGGCTCTGCAGAAAGAGAGAGGAAGTTAAGTTAAGGAGCAACAACTGAGCTGAAAGTATATGAACTAAAAAGTTTAGAAAAGGACTCCAACAAACAAAAACAAAAGCTGGAACTTCAGAACAAGATCATCTAGATATTTAAAAGACATGCAGTTCTGCCAGACAGCATTAAGATGGAGGAAAGGAAACAAGGAAAGGACACTCAATTTGACCTCTCCTCAAGTTGAATATGGATAATAAGACTCCAAATTAATGCAGTTCAACCTTTTAACCCTTTTGATACTGAAGAATGTAAATTGTTAGTTTTTCTCCTTAAGGTCAGAGGTCTCAACTGCTGGACCTTAGACCGGCACTGGGTTGTAGGTTGTTTTGTACAGGGCTGTACAGAAACAAAAATACTGTATTTTCTCGATTATAACACTGTACTCGAATATAACGTGCACCCAAATTTTGCCTAAACCTTACGCTCTCAGACAACTCAAAAATTACCTTTATTCAAAGGTTTAATCAATGAAATTTCAATGTTTTTACAACAAATACACGATTTGTTGCATGCTCAGTCATAGTGTACTGACCAATCTGAGAGCAGCTATCAACATGCCGATGTCTTTGACCAATCACAGCGCAGCTATTTTGCGTCCCCTTACTCACAGGATGGCAGCGCTCTGTGTTTGCCTGTGTTTCGCAGAGAAAGAGATTATTTTGGCTTTTTGTATCAGATGTGTTGCAATCGCGATGTTGGCGATAACAAATATGGTAAATATTTTGTTTGTACTCATGTATAATACACACCCGAAAAATTACAGGTTATTTGAAAGCAAAAAAATGTGTGTTATAATCGAGAAATTACGGTGATGAATTTCATTTCCCTTTTTCTGAAAAACTGAGACTGAAGGGTGTTTTATTTTGAAAGGATGAACAGATCTGCTTGACTGCACAGACTTTCCACTTACCTCATTTCAAGACTCCCACAGTCTCATGAAATACAATACTTATTTTAAGCTGTGAATCAAATTTTACTCAAGTTCCATGTAAGTATATTTTTTGACTGGAAATTAGACAAACACACTTGCTAAGATCTGATTTTTTTCGCAGTGTACGATATTCAATCACACACAAAATTTTTTAAACAGAATGTTTAGTTAGGAGATTTAGGGCATCTTAATCTTGATTGGTTACCTGTATCAATGAAGGAGAATTAAAGAAAGTTGAAGTCAAATGATCTAAAACATTTATATATAGGGTTCTTACCTCAAAGTCCTGATACTGCTCCTCAGACAGAGACTTCTTGGCCACAACCAGCGTCCTCAAACCTTCTCTGGCCATGTTTCCACACTAACAAAGAGGAAGGTGAGGAAAGTTAAGTTTATTATCTTTGTCTACATAACCTTTATAGAGAAGAGTTTAGAAAATGCATAAAGAGATAAGCAAGGGATTCATGAAACATGGTATGCTTATAAAGAAAAGATATTCAAAGGAGGGCGATATCAAATATCATTCCAAAGCTTCATTTTACAGCTTAATTTGAGTCATAAAGTAAATGTCTGATCTGTAACACTGCCTTTTCTCTTGGATAAATATGACTAAAATGGAGGGCAGATCATTAGTATTAGTCCTATCAGAGCAGCTGCTGCATAAGAACACCATGTTCAGCCCTGTCAATAGCAGCATATTGTTACCAACACCAAAGAAATCAATGGTGAATAACATGGCCCCAGGATGAATTCAGAGGACACAGTAAAACAAAGGGATGGATGGCGGTTTATTTTTGATATGAAACACCAATGGGGCAAATCTGTCCTGTTGATTGGTTATTGACGAGCAGAGTAACCGCAGCGCCGGCTGATTTGACAGCGGGATATTACAGCCAACAGGACATCATTAGCACCATTGTTCAAGAATATGACATACTGTAATTACCACAACTTTATGTAGGTCACTAATTAAATCAAATGCCGCCCCCAGTGCTAAATGACTCAATAATGCCAATATAATTATGAACATACGCACACGAGACCTTCAAACACAAACTGGTGTAGACACGGCTGCTCATCTCCACATGAACGTCCTCATTACAGAAGAGGATCAGACTGAAAAATTATTATAGTGTGTAAAATAAAGACAGCGGTGTGTTGTTTTATACTTCAGAGCTTCATAAAATCATAAAAACAGATTCAGCTTACATTCATTACGTGTGAATCAATGTCAGAGAACAGTTAGGATGTCAGATCCACACGCCAAGATGAAATATGGCAGAAAAAATATAAAGTATTTTTAAAGAAAAAAAATGTTGAATTTATTATCTGAGGTACTTCATTGGCAGTTTTATCTTTATTTGTGATGCATTACCTGCAAGGGAGAAAAAAAGTGTAAATCTAAAGCAAATACAAAAAACTCAAGTTCTTAGTCTATAAACTGGAGACTGCGGGACAGTTAAGTCATAATTTCCCTTTTGGATGAAAATTAAGACAAACAAGTTTCAGACCTTTGAGTCAATTTGTCTTTATGTGAAAAATTATAATCCAATACCACCTCACTGTACAACAAGCTAAAATATTCTTAATTAGGGTAAGACAACCATAAGCTAAGATATTTTATGGTAAAACCATAAACTAACTTAGCCTAAGAATTGTAATGTTAAAATATCGTAAAGTGAGGCTCAAAATGGTGCACAAACAAGGGTCTCCAACCACAGGGCCGCACACTAGTATAGGGCTTTTGATAATCTAGTACTGGGCTGCACTGAGTTATAATTAATTTAACCCCAGTTTTTCCTAATTTAGTCTGTTGGGTGTTTTCGGAGCACAAACCCCTGTCAAGGCATTTCCAATATTGTTGGATGAGTTATAGTCAAAAATGAAGAAAACTGCACTTGCTCAAACTGTCAACAAAGAATTGAAAAAATTTCTGGACCCACATCCTGATTCTTATTTCCAACAAAAGGTGATCACCTCTCCTTTGTGCCATGACCAACATTCCCTAAATATGCCATCCAAATCTGTAAAGAAGCTACCGTGTTATTACTGAAATGAAGAAAACTGCTCTAATATGCAATTTCAACAAATCCTAAAGAAGTTCCAAACCCACGTCTGTATTTGGCAAAACAGCAAAATCGAAGTGATTGGTCCCAAGCCCTTTTCTGACCTGTCTTAAAGGTTTCATCCAATTCTGTTCCTAATATTTTTTTAGTTATCCTGTTAACATACAAACTAAATAACGAGCGCTGGCAAAAAAAAAACCCATAACCTCCTTAGCCAAGAATCCTGTCAAATTTGTCAGTGTGTCTTCAAAGAGAAGACTTGGCACACAGGCTCTCCGTCTCTGCCACAGCAGCGATGACAGTTAAAAAAGTGAAGCCCGAGAAAAACTCTGTCTAACTTTGCTTTAGCATACTTGTTTAAATATGTCATGAATTCAATCGTTGACTGACCAATCATAATTGAACTGAATCATTGATTGAATAATCATAATTGAATTAAATCTCTGCCTGAATAATCATACTTGAGTTGAATGGAGGGACTGGTGAAGATGCAAAGCCCTACAAAATGCTTCATCAGATACTTAAAAGCACAGCCATGGACACACTCAGCTCAGAGTTGCCAGTCTACATGGACACTGTTTGTTGCACCAAGACTGATTTTTTTCCACATTACTTTTCAAGGAAACATTACCCACTGATGCTGCATTACAGTGAGTTATTCACTTTTTTTTTGCTTTTAGAGTCCTCAACTTAAATATAAACTTAAAATTCATACAGGATCATTTATTTTCTTTGATTTTATTTTAAAGGTTGACTTTCAAACAAGAAATACTATGTTTTATTCATTGGTTTATTTATTCAAATCTGGCCTGGTGGTAATTGGCTGTCGGCTTGCATTGCTGCAATTAATCTGTAAATCATATATGTGTGAGTAAACAGTGAGGCAGCGGGAGTTTGACGGACTTATTCCTTCTTCCTATTCAACAGTATTTTGGTATAATATGAAAAGAAACCTGCATTAATCTTAAAATGAAGAGGGTCTATTCAGACAATCAAACAACAGATTTAATTCCCTAGAGTTTTACCTCTTCCTCCAACCAGTCGTTATACTGGACAATGCTCGCCATGGCAACATCAGCACCCTTCATGTAGAAAGTGATGTCTCCGGTTGACTCCTCCTGGAATAAATTACAAACGACCAGTTTAGCTTTACTAGTTAGCAAGTTAGCTTACCAGACAGGTTTGTGTTGTTCCAAATAAAAAAAGAGATTATGAAACATGATCTGGCAGCAAAAGCACCACACTGAGTTTTTGTAAAATGAGTTAAATGCTCTAAAAGCCCACACAGGAATCACATCATATTGTTATTTAGAGGTTCACACACCCTGACGATGATACCCATCCTCTTGCTCTCTGAAGTGAAAGGGAAGATCTGCAGGATGTGGAAGGAGAGGATCTGACCAGAAGGAGTCCTCAGCTGCAGGGAGGTCAGGTCTCTGTTCACCAGGGTCAAACCGACGCTCTGTGTCCATCGCACCAGCTCCACCTGAGGAAAAGACACAAACCTCCCATGAAGCACAGAAGACCACAAACTATCAAACAGATTTCCACATGACCAATTAAAAGGAAGCTACTTTGCTTTCTTTTACTAATGGGATGAAGAAGAAACATAAATATTGTCCCTCTGAAACTTAAAGTGATGATCAATAAACTCAAATTTAACCAAGTAAGAAATACATTTGCATGAAAAATTCTAAAACAATTGTCGACCATGAGCTGATGGGATCTTCTTTCAGTGCTGGTTCAAAGAGCGTCGTGAGAGAGTTGTTTTATCTCCAGAGCTGCTGAGCTCCCTTCATTCATCCAGCTCCTCATAAGTGTTTTTCTGTTTCTCTTTCCTCTTTCTCTCCTCAGCAGGAACTGCGGCCCCCGAGTGAGCGTTCAGCTGCACACGACTCAATCCTCAATGGGTTCATTTTCAATTTACTCTCTCAAAGGTTGTTATTATACTCTGACCTACAAATTGGAACTTCCTGTTAATACCCCGTCATTTCTCTTGCTCCCCCTTTGAGCTTCGTAAAAAGGGCTGCCTATATTTACTTAACACACATCTGGGTGTCATTATACCGGTGTGAGAGAGTGTGTGGACACATGCACCACGAGCTGAGGATCCAGAACCTCCCTCTTAAATCTGCTCTCTCACCCCTACAGGCACTGTTAAGGCTTTGTCAACTTTGATGCACGCTGCACGTGAATCATGTGTAAACGCTGTGATGAAAGGAGAACATGTCAGGACCAAAGAGTTTTTAAAAGAATCAAACGAACGATTTCAACTGTGTCCCGTTTGCTAAAGTGATTTGTTTAAAGGTAGTTCTGCCACTGGATTCAATGTAAACAGCACCTTAGGCATGACATTAAAATATGATGTACCCTTCTGGCAATGAAGTTCAGGGCAAAAAAACACAATACTTTAACACCTTCAATTCAGTTCAGAAGAGTTATACATATCTTTTATGTTTGTAATGTAACTGTATGAAATTCTACATTAGATGAATTTCCATATAAAGCTTTATCAACCCCTGCAAGTTCTAAGCCATTTTCTGCTATTTTTAGCCCGCTAGATTTCTTTTGTCATAATGCATAAAGAACTTAAACCCTTTCAAGCACAACCAAGTTAGAGACATCTTTTTTTTTTTAGGACAACCTGTGCAAACAGAATATTTACGCAGTAATGATGTCAAATTATAATGTGCCGTGCAGATAGATCAGCCTGATTCAATGTAACCAGGGAGATCCATCCTGGGAGGCTCCAATTTACTACGATTGTGGCACGGCCTAATCAGCATCCTTTGGAGCAGGAAGAGGTGGGAGCTATGAGCATGATGACAGCAGGAAGTGAATGCTCGAGCAGAGATAAGCAGAGACTCTGACAGCTTCAGCAGCAGTTTTGTCAGATCTGGACTGAAACTAAAAACAAATAACACAACAAACTTCCCTACAGGAGGAATGTTTTCACTCCACTTCTGACATGTTGCAGAGAGTTTGTTCTACGAAGTGGCTTATATTCTCTCCTTTACACCGCTGCCAAATCTGATTGGCCTGTACTGAAAGTGATTGATGGCACATTCCTTCAGTCACTTGACGGAAATGCTTTAAGGTTCTAACCATTCCTTAACACTTTCTATGGGCTTTTTACCTGATGGGCCAGTGAAATATCTGGAACAATCCGTCTGGCGTGTCAGGTTAGTCAAATTAAGGTATCAAAAGCTGTTTGGCCATAAAGACAACATAAAAATCAAAATACCGGTAGAATTTAAATCTCACAGAATTCAATCCAGATCACACACAGATCAATTATGAATAAGCCTTTCACACCTCAATATGGTTGTCAATTCTTGGCTATAAGGAGAAAAAATAAAACAATGAAAAGAAACTTGAGGTAAAAACTTACATATTTACACTTACTCCTCTAAATGTTTAAAATCCGTTTTTGGAAGCAGTTTCTGTCTTAAATGTTACAAAGGGCCACAAAACGTCACTCATACTTCCTTTCTGCTTCTTTTGGGAAATGACAGATAACTGATTTGTTGACCTCTGGCTGTTCCTGACCGTGACACTACATCGTGGAAACAAAAGACGAAATTGGGCTGATCTGATCAGTCAGCAGACTACCAGAAAGTTGTCACCTTCTCTTAGGGTCAATATGGAGGTCTGATGACATCGCTACTGTTAAGAAAATGTGATTACAAATGGCTCATTACAGATTTATACCTGTGGACCCACAAATACAACATTTTAAGAAAAAAACAGTGAAATTAATGGCTGGATTAAAAATGTTTAGTAAAAGAGGTATTTCACCTGAAGTCATTCATAGATTGACAAAAGAGTGAGCCTCTAAACATAGTTTTCCCCATAAAGATCTGTTGTGGGACTCCTGAGATATTAGCGAACAACTTGAGAGTTACCACTTGGGGGTGCCAGCAATGGTGTTGGGAGGGTTAAACAAGAAGTAAGAAATCATTAAAACTACATTTTATAGTTGTAGGATTATGTCGGTCTGTGTTAGCAGTGAAGTTTTTTCCATTATTTTCATTCATGAGCAAGATTTTTGTCTTTTTTTTGTCATTTAATTACAGAAAATATGGGACAATTTTGGCAACCAATCCTGATAACGATGCTTCAAGAAAACATCGTTCATGTATTTTTAGAATTCAGTCTACCTCTGTGATTGTGCTTCTGCCCGTTACCACCAATTGAAAATGATAAAGCACCCACTTTCCCTGACATGGAAGTCATTATGGGCTTCAGTCAAACGCTCTTGTCTGATATTACGAGGTTCAAAGGTCACGGAGGACTCTGTTTGGAGCCTGACTGACCAGCAGGTTAGATGACCTCTGTTCTGCCCTGAGCGGCCAGCCCACTTCATCTCCTTAATGACAGCTCATTACATTAGAGAGCCTGAGCGGAGAGCCGGGGACAAACAAACTATCACTGACAAGAGGTGCAGCGGCCAAGATCTGAGGCTGTAGCCAGTGAGAGTGAAGGGACAAGGAGAGGAGGGAGAAATAAAAGGATGAGGAGAGAACAAAGAGTGGAGTAGAAGGGGGAAGGAGAGCTCGACCAACAATCACAGACCTCCACCTCTCATCGCCTCGGAGAGAAAATTAAATATTGATCATTCTGAGCAGTGTGAGACAATGTAGGGAGAGAAGACAGCGAAGTGAGCAGGATTATAAATAAATATATACATCAACACAGGTGGGAGGACAGACAGGCAAAATGGAAACGGTAGATTTATCTTTCAGCACCTTTTTATCTTCTGTTTGATTGTAAGACTTGGTTCAGGGTTTGACACACTGTGCCCACAAAGCAAAGCATCATAGGTGATAAGCATGTCAACAGTCATGAACTTGGTGCATGCTGGGAGAATAAGTGCCATACAATGCAAAAACACAGCTTTTGAACAAATCTACCATTTTTACCAGACTGGATTTAGGTCAGCTTTTCTCTGGCATTTCCTAAAGTTAAAACTTTGGATGCTAAATATTGGATTTTTGCCTTTGTCCAATATGCTGATATTTCCACACTCATTATCGCCATTACCAGTTTTCTGTAAGAGCATAGAGCCTCCACGTTACTTAAACTGATCAGTCTTTCATGGTGATGACATATTTGTGTTAGAAACTGATGTGAAGCAATAAAACATTTAATTCTTTAATAAATGACACTTCTGGTTTATAAAAGTGGACATTCAGTTATGATGATGTAAACCGTTATGATACATTCTGCCAATATTACAATCAGGGTTGCAAAGGGGCAGAAAGTTTCCGATTAATTTCCAAAACTTTCCAGAAATTTTCAGAGAGAAAGTTAAGCTGAGGAGTTTGGTAATATTCCAAATTGAAATCCTTCCAGAGAAACTATGGGAATTACTGGAAATTGGGGGAAATTTAAACAAACTTAATCATATTCATACAAATCTAAACATTTTTTGTCATAGGCAGACATCCATGCAAAATAATACAATTTAAATGATGGAATTTCAACAGGTTTGTGAGCAGAACTTTATCAAGTTTTACTTATTTTACTAAACAATCAATTTCAACAATCATTTTTTAGGGGGTGTGGCCTCAATATCTACGCACTAAGCAGTGTGCTATGTGCATGTGAATGAGGAATAGCACAGATATTCTCAGGTTTACTCTCATAAAATCTTGTTGTTTAACTGATGATTGTGCTAAATTATGCTATAATTCCACAACCATTGTTAATTCCAACAGAAAGTTTCCAGCTTGAAAATTTCTGGAATTTTGCAACCCTAGTTACAGCCAATATATTGGATATAAATGGCTAATAAGTGCAGCCAAGATATCTGCTGTAAATATCTGCAAAAATCTTCATATCTGCCGATACTGATAATCAGCTTTTAAGGCAATTTTCTGCAGATGCCAGTTTTGTTCCGACACTGTTGTGCACCCCTACCCAAACTATAAAATTATATGTTATAGACCAGCCGTATCGCAGTCATATGTTCATGAGTCACATGAGTAAACAGCCTGAAGAGTGGAAGCTTTAGCATTTCCTCAGGGGATCGTTTCGTGCTGCATTTTTCCCTCAGAGCAGTAAATTTTCAGGAAGCAAATACAGACAATAAAATAGCTTAACCTCTACAAAGAGGTCATCACCTCTGACTTTATCTTCATAAAAAGACTATTATGACAAACCAGGGTTATTTAGGATCACCAGTAAAACATTCAGACAGAGGGAAGCTGTAAAGAGAAACTGACAGGGTTTGCTGCTGATAATTTTCCAAAGGCAAGGACAGTAGACATGAAATCATAGCTGGATTACTTCCAAACAAAACAGACAAAAACAAATAAATGACAAAAGTGAGCGGGAATCATGAATAAATCCATCTATCAATGTTGACAATATTCATTAATTTTTAACAGTGACCGCAATATGGTCATTGTTGAAGATGAAAGATTCAGGGTGACTCATGAAATTTAATAAAATAAACTTCCATATGAAACGAGGACTTAGATTAGTAATTTTCAAACTATTTATCCCAAAGACAAACCTAAAATCAAGCAAATCTTAAGGCACACAATATTGATATCCATGCAAAAACATTCTCTTTAACGAATGTCATTGTATCTAATCACTCGGATCACAATGACTTTCTCTCCTAACACCAGAAAATGAGTCAAACATCTGTGTTTCTCATGACATATTTAAAACACAATCATTAGTTTTGTGTGAAACTTTAAACCCCTCTTTGGAAAACCTCTAACACATACTTTAAAAGCACTACCCAAAAATATCGGTCCCTTCTCCCTTTATCTCGAGCTTGAAGAAATGCTGAAACCGAATCTCTTATTTTACCTCATCGGGGCTGGAGGCCTGGTAGGCCCGGTTGTCATCGCTGAAGTCCTGGTCGGCCTCTGCAGACTCCGTCTCTCCATTTACGCCGGCGTGTGACTCGTAGACTGGGGTGACGTTGTGGCACAAAGCGATGGCCTTGACTGCTTCATGGATGCGACTGCTGACACTTTTTCTGACCTTTGGGCCCGATGTCTGAGTCTTCCGAGACGGAGTTGATCCACTGGTGCTGCTGGAGGGCTGAGAGGTCCCCTGTAATCACATAATAATCATGTTTGATACTAAATAAACAGTTGATCTGGAACTTTGTTGAGGTTAAATGAGATGAAAATCAGTAGTACATTAGGTTATTAGTGGACACCTATGGGACATATTTATAGACACTTCAAAGTAATTTCTTTTATTGTAATTCCTCTTATTTCTTGAACTCAAGATCCATGCTGGGAATGAACATTTAGAGTTCATTGTGCACTTGCAGCTAATTCATCCTGACAGCCCTTTACAAGCTAAATGACACAGCGAGGGGAAGTGGTGTATCACCATCTTTATCGTGTCATATCTGGTTAGCTGCTCTTTTGTGTGCTCGGCCGTTTTGACACCAACCATCAGTTTAACTGTGTGGTGACAGGCGAGCAAGTGGACGGCCCTCTGAGCCAGCTGTGTTTGACACGGGTGATTTGCTCTACTGAAGCATTTCATTTTAGCTTATTATTAACCTTCAATCCAGCCAGGCAGGCGATGGAGTACAGTGAATGTGCAGAACGACAGTCTTTGTCTACAGAATTGAAAGATCAATGAACACATTATTATGTTGTGTAACATGCTTGAAGTCAGAGCCACATGTAGAGCATACTTCTGACTGCACAGCAGATATATAACACCATAGATGTGAGCAAAGTGGAGTCGTAGCTGTTCAGGGATTATCAAAACACCAAGAGGAGGAAAAATATCTGCCCCAAAACACAAAATGGTCCAATTCATACGGTTATTTCAAGCCACGATATTCACACCCCTGTGACGCTTCGCCTCCACATGTCGACACTGACATTAAAAAAGGATTAAATAGGGGGTTACATTTGAACAACGTATACAGAAAAAATACCAGTCGTCCCAAAGGCCAGGCTGAAATCTGTGGTGATCTGGCCTTGTATTAAAAAATTTTTTCATTCACTGGATTTTTATTCAGCATGGGTTATGTGGTCCCTGTCCTTGTGTTTTTAATTTTCTCAACTTTCTTCAATTTAAGCTCTCTGTATTATACGTTTTAAGTGTTTTGTATGTCATTGGTAGTATTTTTGAGCCTTACTGATTTTTACATTGGTTTTACATCTGTTATTTTATTCAATTTTATATTCTATTGTTTTCACTGCGCAGCACTTTGGTTAACACGATAATTTTTAAAATGAGCTATACAAATAAAATGGATTGGACTGGACATCAAACATTTTATGTATGAATAAACTCAATTTGTTAAGTCATGCCTGATGCATTAATTTATTGTTGTTACTGGCTGCTTTAAAATGCATTTCTGGAAACCTTTTTATGATCAAATATGCTTTGATTAAGAAAAGAACTGTAATAATTAATGAATTACTTGATTGACAAGAGATAAAATATCAATATTTTTCTCTCGCCTATTTCTTTTTTTTTAATTTAAATTTCAAACATTCACTTTAGATGCAAGAAGTTGCAACTTCTTAACGCGCTGATGAGAGCATTAGGCCCCTATTTGCAAAGCTTGCACAACAAAGTGGAAGGAAGGATGAGGGAATTGATGAGAAAAAAGACTCATGATATTGATTCTTTAAGGGAGCCATTACTGATTCTCAACAAGAATTGGTTTTCGATGCCCATCCTTATTCTCCACTATTAACTTGTGTTTGTAGTGATATTCAAAAAATGTTTGCTGGTGTTTTATGTCCTTGTTTGTTCACAAAAAACATGTACCTATTATTTATCATCCTGCATTTAAATACATAGAAATATATATAAAACCAAATTAAAGACTTATTTTCCATTTGTGACAGCAAGATCAATAAAACCCTGCAAAGTTTATCCCTCCATTTTGTGCTTGTTTAACAAAATAAACAGGGGGTGAAACAGCAATTCTTTGATACTTTCCTAAACTGGACAAGTATTGTTAAAAATAGCCTGAATTATTGTACATTTAATGAAAAAAGTCTCATGTAATAATGTCACAGAGGCAGTAGAGAAACAGAAACTGTTAGAAATCAGCTGCTCCGTTTACACTGAAGCTCTGAACAGACAAGTCATTTTTCATTAGCTGAGATTACACATAAGGGTGTGAGGCAGATGGTTTCAGAGTCGAGCAGCTGTTTGGAGCTGGCTGAGTAAGAACAATATCATTCTGTCAAGACTGCAGCCAGATCTGAGCCACCCAGTGAGGAAAACACTCGCTTACAGTACGCTGAGTCACTCAGGGACGCTGTGCGATGAATGAACAATATGGCCTTCCTTCCTGGAATCACATATCCTTAGTTATATACTGTATAAAAATGGATTAAAATGATCTACAGGGAGGGGCAGGATGGAGCTTTACAGAACAAGGAGTGAAGCGTTTTACATGCTTGTATGTTAAGTGATCTCACTTGCAAACAGTTTTGTTGCTTCTTTTTCGTTACGTGACAGTTCAGCCAAATCTAAGAAGCTCTCTCTAACTCTTTGATGGGAGCATGTAAATGGGAATTTTTACTATAAAGGACGATTTCAATGTCAATGCCGTTTTTTGGACAAAATGACTCAATAACCCTTGTTCACTTGCAGCATTTATGCGACTATTAAAAATAAAAACTGCCAAAGCATAATTTGTAAAATCTCAGGTTAGAATACAATCTCAAAGTATAATAACAGACACACATGTTGGACTAAATCAATTTAGACGAGATGTTTCTGACAAACTGTTTTCAAGCAAAATAAGAGGGCATATTTGTATTTGAACTGGGGAAATGGGTAGAGAGAGAGAGAGTGGGGGACCACATGTGGGAAAGGATCCACTGACCATACATACTTACACGGTTCAGGCATAATATTATGACCATCTGCCACCCTGACTGGTCTATGGCTACACAGTCTCATATGCAACAAACTTTTTTTAAAGATTATTCTTTGGGCATTTTGTGCCTTTGTTGATAGGTAAGAGAGACAGTGGATAGGCTAGTGAGGACACTGCAAACTGGCAGCAGGTTGGATTCAAACCCAGGCCAGCAGAAGCATGTATCGTAATTTCTCGTTTACAACACGCATTTTTTTGCTCTTAAACAAGCTCTCATTTTTAGGTGCGTATTATGCATGAGCACAAGCGAAAATACTTACCATATTTCGTCTTAACAACATCGCGATTGCATCAATATCTGATACAAAAAGCCGAAATAGTCTCTTTCTCTGCCAAAACACATGCAAACACAGGGCGCTGCCATCTTGTGAGCAAGGGGACGCAAAATAGTTGCGCTGGGATTGGTCGAAGTCATCCTACGTTGATAGCTGCTCTCTGATTGGTCGGTACACTCGACTGATCATGCTCGGGCAGAAACCAAGTAATTGCCCATGCGTGAAGCATCCGTTTGAGAGAGAAAATCGTCTATTTGTTGTGAAAATACTGAAATTTCATTGATTAAAACTCTGAATAAAGATCATTTTTGAGCTGTCTGCGAGAGTAAGGTTAGGGCAAAATTTGGGTGCGTGTTACATTGGAGCACAGTGTTTTTCCAGGCAAAAATTGTGTAAATATGGGGTGCATGTTATAATCGAGGGCGTGTTATAATGAGAAATTGCGGTATATGGAACGTGCCTGGTTGCTCACCACTCCGCCAAACCAGCACCCCTTCTGACACCTTATTATCAGAACCAGCATTAACCTCTTCAGAAAATGTGAGCAACAGTAGCTTGTCTGTTGGATTAGACCACAAGGGCCAGCCCTCGTTCCCCACGTACATCACTGAGCCATGACCCTGTTCGGTTCACCACTGTTCCTTCCTTGAACCACTTTAGATACATCACCCCACAAGAGCTTCAGGCTTGGAGATGTTTGGAGATGGCCCTTATCAAACTTGCTCAGATCCTTACGTTTGGCCATTTTTCCTGTTTCTAACATCAACTTTGAGGACAAACTGTTCACTTGCTGCCTGATGTATCTCACACACTAACAGGATGAGGAGATAAGCAGTGTTTATCACTTCACCCCAAAGTGGCCATAATGTTATACCTGATCGGGCCAGCAGAAACAATCTCCAAGCCACCAGCATCCCCAGATTTCATTCTTATGAATAAATCTTACCTGTGCATATGACTGGATTATGTGGCTCTGTATCTCATCCATGGTGTCAGTGCCATAGGACACCGTTCCAAGATGCAGTCGCTTGAAGACCATTTCGTTCTGTGTCAGAGTGCCTACAGGTCAGAGCAAAGGTTGGGAGGTAACAGATGAGATCAATACATTTATGTATGTAGGCATGATGAAGACGACCTGCTGATGTTGTTAAAAGCAAAGTAATGAAACTGACGTGGAATTTTTATTTACTTTTGTTGACAAAATTTCTCTGACATTAGAAAAAAATAGAATAATATAGAGATATTTTTAAGTCCTGAAAATGTTGACCTTGAGAACAAGTTGACAGAAGTTTAAGGGGAAATACAGTACATAAAAGTGCTAAATGCTTAAAACTATAAAAGAAAAATTTAAATAGTCCTAAACAATAACTATCATTCTTCGAGTCAGTTGCTGTTCTTTAAGTGCAGGGAAGTCGGTGCAGTTCTTGTGGTCTACTAACAATGCATAATGGGATCGAGTAGTGAGATCAAATCTCATCACCAGTTTGAGCTGTGTGCCCTCTCCAGCCAACAGACTTGACCCAGTATCAGCTGAAAAGACGGGGATTTTTCATACAGCCCTATGAAATGGAAGTTAGTCAACAGGATGGGTGCTGATAGAGCAAACAGTTTTTTAAAGGGCATCACACTCCAAAACATCAGGGCCACTGCTTTAACCAGCTCTATATTATTGACTGCTTCTTCTTCGTTTTCAGTGCTTTGCCTATCAAGTAGGATAAATGGGTTCTTCATATAATCCATCCACTCCTGAAACAACAGAGTAAGACAAAGGAGCATGTTTGACCCCAGCGAGAGTTCATCACTCTGACACTGTGTAGCATTAGCAAAGAGATGCTGCTTACTTTAATAGAATCAGAACATGACAAGGATTTAAAGAAGACATCAAAACATCTGAAGAGTTGAATTTGTATGACTTAAAATGTCACAGTAGTTTAGAGTCTGTGTCATTCCATTATTCCATTTGCTTCTAATTTAGTGTGTTTATACAGTGGAATATTAGATTTCACTTTTCATGACATTGTTGCTTTGAACCACACTTTCCTAAAAAAGGGAATTCCACTGAGCACTCAATAAGCATTTATGTCCTAACCTTGACCCTCATTTAATGTCTGAAATCAGGCAAATCCATCTTGCCGAGCTACAATCTACAACGATTTTGAGCAGCCCAAAGCAGCACGACCCAATCAACTGAGAAGACTGCTCGTACTGAGATTAGCACAGATGCTAACAGCTTCGGTAGCAGTTTTATCAGATCTGGACCACATTTCTTTATTAAATGAAAAAAAGACAAGAATACAAACTGCGCTAAAGAAAGAATATTTCTGCTCCACCTCTGACATGTTTAGTTTTTTTCTACAAAGTGGCTCACATACAGTCCTTTACACTGCGGCAGTAGTGCCCGCCTGCTACACTATCTGATTGGCCCATCATGAACTTGACTGACAGAAGGATCATCCAATCACCTGCCAGATTTGTTTTTTAAAGCTTCTGCCCTCCCCAAACACTTTCTCTGGGCTCTTTCCCAGATGGACTAGTGGACTATATAAAACAATCCATCTTATTGGTCAGGTTATTCATGTCTTGCACAGATAAAAATATTATGTATGCATGCCAAAAAAAGCTGCGGCCAAGACATGTTTCTAAAGGAGGGTCAAACTTGACAACTGATCATGTTTTGTTACAGACTTTCTGAACTCCAAATAATCACATAGGACTTAACTTTTTAACAAGTACATAAAGAAGCAAAGCTACAGTGTGAACAGCATCTTTCTTCAGGATGTTTGGACACCTACCAGTCTTGTCGGTCAGCAGATAGACTAGACGTCCCAATTCTTCAGGTATTGTGCTTGTTCTCACAACTGTGCCAGGAATGTTTTCATCTTTCATGATCATCCAACCATAGGCCGACTTTCCCATGTCCAGGTTTACACGCAAACTACATGAGGAGAAAAAAACGCACCAATCTTTCAAGGAAAAGGCGTCAAAACTACAAAATCATGCAATAAAACTGAATAAAAGGGTCAAATAAGTACTTTTACAGTGTGATGCTTGTATTTTATTTTTTACTCAGTTTAGGGACATAATACATAACAGCATAAACAAGCTCAACTACCGTACTCAAGAACATATAGCAAACAAAGACAAAAAGCTGCATTTTAAAGAATGAAGAGAATAATAAAATACCTGATGGGGATGATATAGGAGAAAAGCACAACGAATCGGAAAAGGTTGCGAAACCAAGGACCCACAAAACCCTGCAGGGCTACCATGACAACCGACAGAACCACCTGGGCCAGGAAGAGGGCCTTGGTGAGACGGTTTAGCTCCAGGTCCAAAAGTCCAACCTATTGGGACAAGAAGTGAAAATATCAAATATTAAAATCCAGAAATTCTTAATTCATCACTGGGAGGGATATTTACAATTGCTCCTGCACAGAATTTAAGGCTTTAGAATAAATAGATAAGATATGGGGAAGACTACAAGTCAATAATACGTACAAATATTAGGGCCAGACAATATGAACCAAAAATCAAGTCTCTCCATTAATTGATGGTGATACACAATATCTACCTTAAAATGTTTTTAGAGACTTAATTGGTTGCCACTATCAGAAATATACATTTTGCCATGATTCTCGTCTTAATTGTTGGAAAACACTTGCAAGTTGTGATTATTTTTCCAAAGCTGTTCATATTTTTTCCAAAATCACAATAATTTAAATGATCTGTCAAACAAGAGCAAGATAACTCTAAAGTTCTTCATCGATCTTGATGACATTTTCAGTGAGTGTTGGTCATTGTACAAGAGAGAGCACAGGTGATTAGATTTTGGGATGTGGATCCAGACATTAAAAACAAAAAAAGATTTGTTGACATTGCGAGACAGGGCAGTTTTCTGCATTTTCACTATTAACTCAAAAAGTTCTCAAAAGATTTTGATGACATTGTCAGGGAATGTTTGTATGGTTGTTTATGGTAAAAGAGAGCAGTAATTAGATATTGGTTGTGATCTTATTTTGGTTGTGGATCCAGAAAATTTTCTAGTTTTCCAAATTTTTGATAAAAACTCTGCACACTAAGACAGAAATGCCTTGGTGGAGGTTTGTGCTCTTGGATCACTTTTATTATTTTATCTCTTCTTTTTAAATGTTCAAAGTACAACATCAACAATGATATATGCATAGAAAAGCTTCTAATTAGTATTATTTATATAAAGCAGGGCCCTTGCAACATAAACTTTATTGTTTGTCTGTGACAGACATAACAATAAATGTAACAGAGAGATGACAGCTCAAAGACTGAGTCTGCTGCCAACTTGGCTCAAGCAAGAGGCTGAATCACAATACTGAAAAAATTCCCCAAATTATCAAGCTTTATAATATCTGTATTGCCCTATAACATACTGATAGTTTTGCATGTAGTACATTAGATTAATGATGATTAGATGTTCCTTCAGTGAGAATCTAACAGCTTTAAATTTAAAATATTAATGAGTATTAATGAGACATTTCCTGTAAACATCTCTTTTTTTGTTGACTAATTTTGCTAATTTTACAAACAAAGATTCTTCTTAACTTTCCCATCTGGTCCCAAATGCTAACAATATGCTACACAGGAAGAGAAAACAAAACCGCTGAAAGACTCTCTTGGCTGCAGGCTTTTACCATGCAAACCATGTTTCCTACATAAATAAGTTTATTGGTGGTGGTATTTTATGGTAAACGTCATTATTTGCATACTGAAGTATTGTCCACAAATACCACAGCAAGTCAAAGGGCCTCAAAAATAAATAAAGTTCCCATATTGAGATGAAAAAGGACAGAAAAGAGGTCAGAGTTGTCTTTTATTTTTCAAGTGTATCTCCCAGCCAATGGAGCATGTGGGAAAAAGATGTCAAATAAAGAAGCGCCCTTCCCCTCTCTGGCAGCGCTCACAGCGAAGCCCTGTACACAGAGGGCTTTCTTCTGACGCACCACGCTTACAAAAACAGCAGAACATAACATCTCTCCTCCCTCAAATAAAGGAGCTGCTCTGAAAAGGAGGGGAGGGGGGGCATGGACATATAAAAAGCAGCAAAATTCCTCCAGTGTCTAAACCCCCACCAGGCCCATTCCCCTGAGGACTGGGAGAGCTGGGAGAGCAGGGAGAGCACTGTGACTGATTTATCAGTCGCTGTTAAACTCACAGGAGCACGGAGTGAAGAAGGGAAGAGTAAAGGGAGCCAGTGAGTGGGTGGGTGGGTATCTCCCCACCCCATTGCCTCACTACATGGTTCATGGTTGAGCTATTGAGAAAAATAGGGGGTTTGGGTGGATTAAAATGAAGAAAAATTAAGACAGAGAGCACAGTGCACGCCTGAAAAGCAAAGGATCCCCTTCTGCTCAAACAATGGACGCTCGAAATTTTTTCAAGCCTTGCCGGGGATCAGATGAAGTCATTATTCATTCAGTCAAGAGAGGAGGGGGAGAGGGACTCAATTACCTCGACCTAAAGATGCTATCAATGAATAAAAAAGTGCAGATTTTACTCCATTCATCTCCATGCCATTAAAAGTGAAAGGAATGATTCGATCTGCCTGTGTGGCTTGTTTTTTTTAGCATGTGTGTGAAATGTGATGAAGGGTCACAGCCCCAGGACATGAATATTCATCGAGTAAAAACTAAAGAATATCAAGACTTCAGTCTGGAAGAAGTCTACTGTTCAGTGATTGAGGCACCGCAAAGTAAGGGGGGTACGGAGAAGAAACTCAGAGTAGTTCTGGCTTTCTGAGTAGCAACTTAAAGTTTTCGTTTGTCTTAAGTTGACCAACAAAATTAAAAGATGCAAAGCATTTGATAAGCAGAAAATGACTAAATGACCCTTCACAGGTTATTGGTTTAGAGTCTAAGTCACTATGATCTTCCCCTTAAGATTAATGAATACATGGGTTAAAGTTTTTGTCAGAAAGTGTGTCAGTCAAAACCTTTTGAGTACAAAATCACCATCATCATTTGCTGGGCAGCCAGCATCACTGCCATTGGTTAAAATGCATTCTTTTGCTTACCATTGACTGTCATGTGTCACCTCTTATCATTATTTGTATTTATTCTGTTTTGCATTTTAACTCTGTTTTTGTTAGAGCCTCACAGTCTCAGCAAGTTTGCTGGAGACTTATGTCAAGGTCAGACAACGCAACAGTTTTTGTCAGTTACGATGGTCACTATGTCAAATTAGGCACCACAGAGCCATAAAATCGTTCTGTAACTTGCTAAGCGACCACCACAGACTACACAATGAAAACTGACTGAATATAGCAACTGTTGGGAAGATGTTAGGAGGGCAGACACTGAAGACAGCAAATAAACAAATAAAGACAAGGTACCAAGGTGCCTCTGCTGTTTCTAAACATTTCTCTTTTTACAGTCTGGTGGTAACTCTTCAACATATCTCAAAGGCAGGGATGGTTTCAGAGCTTTTCGTAACTTTATCTAAATCTTGTAGCTCTCAAGGCATCAACTTTTACAACTGTGATGCTCTCTTTGGACAATGTCTCGGACATGAATGAATCGTAGGAGGCAGGAAAAAAAATCTAACCTGCTAAACTTTCTGTGTGTAGTAGCGAGGCATCCCAGATTGGGCTGTTGTCAGTCACTATGGCAAAACACATGAAATGAAACAACTGATTTTTGTGGCTGATGGGTACTGAAACCCTACGACTGTTGGGCCAGTCCAAAATCAGCATTACAGTGTGTGTGGTGAAACATAAGACTGCTGAAGTTTGAGCATCCAAATCGGATCCATCTTAAAAGTGTCTGGTATAGCTGTTTTTTCCCTCCACAAGAACAGTTTGAGAGACACGCAAAGAGAGCTGAGTATTGAAGCTTGGATATGTACTTTAAAGAACAAAGATCTTTATTGGCGAGCAGTCTCCTGTCAAACATCATTGTTCTGTCTCTTTGCTCAGACACAGGTTCGTCTAACAATACTGAGACAAAGAGTGAATCTTTGTCTGACGTCCTGTCAGATTGATCAAGTGCTGCCTTTGTCCCGGCCGGTGTCACAGCAGATTATATGAGGCCAAAACGTTCTCGCCACTTCAGCCTCACTGTATCGACTTTCTCCCACAATCTCCAGGCTCCATATTGGCACTTCTGACATCATCTCCTTGAAATATTGAATTCCTCTCAACTGTCGAGCTTACACAAAACAGTGGAGCTCGCCGTTCGACCGGCCACATCAGCGTTCTTAATAAAAGACACCGGTGTCAAAACTGCCGCAGGAGAAAGCAGCTGTGTTGTGCCACACAGAGAGCTTCAGTGGTGCAGACAGTTGCAGGGGGATAACTTTGTGTGTAAAAGTCAGACATCAAAACACCCTCTTGAAGATACAGCTGATTCTCTTCCTCTATCAGGCAACCCAAGTCTATCTAACCCGACTATCTTGAGGTTAAAATCTTATATTTAGACTCAAATTTTCATTAATCTCCTCCATCTTAGGGCGAAACGCTCGATGGGGATTCTGTGGGATTAACTTTCAGCAGAAAATGTCATTTAAATCCTCGCTTAGTTAATTTCCCTTTTGGTTAATTAGCAACTGGAGCTGACCTTTTGCATTGACAGGTCCAACTTTATCTAGAAAGTCAAGGTTAAAAAAGCTCCTGGCCAAAGTGATTGATTGGTGATTAGAGGCAGGGGAGGAGAGATGGCGTGAGGGGGACATAGAGTAGATGCGTCTTCCTGAGGTGATTCTGTTCAATGCCCTTTTACCAGAACTGTAGTTTATGCTGGCATCACAAGAGTCTTTGTATTTTGTTTGCAAATTATTTTAAAAGCCTGGATTGTACTTAATTTCCTCTATTTGCTTAGATGGAAACCAACATATACGTGGTGTCTCCTGCCTAGATTCTAATCCTTCTTTTATAAACTCTCTTTGATTCTAAATGTCAAATGTGCAACTCAAAATGTATTTCCTCTTGTATAAACATCTAACAGCAATACAATAGTGAAAGGGCTTTATGTTGTGATACAGTGGGCTTCAGTTTTTTAGTTTACAAGTAGTCTAGTCCCAGTCTGCATGAGGATCAATACTGAGAACATGACTGCAACTTTACTGACTTTGTGGTAGGCCTGGGCGATTTACCAATTTAATCTTTTTTTTTTCCACTTGACTTACTTTACTGCTAATTTTGTCCCCCCTACACCTGGGCTCCCGAAGTTCACTCAATCCTCCATGTTTCCTTCAAACTGAGACATAACTAACCTTGCAGAGCAGATGGACCTGCCTGTCTGACATCATGCAGATCCATCATGCAAAGCTCCAATCCTCTACAGCTTCACTCGGCTAAAACCTGAACAATTCAATCAGGGGAAAGAGGCGGGAGCTGCAGATGTGACGACAGTGGGAAGTGACTGCATGTTTGAAAACAATGGCGGCTTCTGAAGCGGCCTCTGTGGATGCGGTAATATCTGCAGTTTTATCAGAAATGGACTCAATTTCTTCTGTAAAAGAGGAGCAAGGAACATCACTTAAGCTCTTCTTAAGGCAAACAATGTTTTTACTCTTCTCCCAACTGGTTTTGGTAAGAGTCTGATCTACCAACTGGCTCCTCTGGTCGTGAAAAAGACGGGAAGGACTCCAAACTAGGGCTGAACGATTTTAGAAAAAGATCTAATTACGATTTTTCTGGCAGATATTGTGATTTCAATTCAATTCACGATTTTCTTCAAATCAAGCTTCAGTGCAACATTCACTATGTTTACAGTACAGACAACAGTAAGGAAATCAATGATCAAAAGCACACAACACAATATTCATCATCTAATATTAATGATGAATAATCTGTTATCATTATTTAAGGGATACACATCTGTTCAAACTCTCCCACTTCCTCTGATCTTTTGCACTGTCTTTGTATTATACTGTTTGCTTTTATACCTGTTTTATGCACTTCTTGTAAGGTGACCTTGAGTGTCATGAAAGGCGCCCTTAAATAAAATATATTATTATTATTATTATTATTACTACTATTACTTGTACTCCTAAACAGAGTCTTTGTAATGTTGACCTGCTTACCAGCACTTCAGTAAATGCAAATTAACTGCAAATGTGTAAAATAGTATGTGTAAAACAGCTGACACAACAGATCCTGGGTCAGTTAGGAGGGCTGCAAAAAATTGCAGCTTTGGCAATCACAAAATTGCCTTGTCTGAAATTGCGATTTCGATCTGAAAACGATAAATCGTTCAGCCCTACTCCAAACCCCATTGTGATAATTGTGTCTCCAACATGAAAGTTGTGGAATTGTTTAAAGACAGAAATACCAACAATTTTTTTACTGTTTTTATGTTAAGGTGCATTTCTAGGCTTGTATTCATTTTTTTTTAAATGAGATAAAGTAATGATAAAACATTTAATGCCACTGTTTTCTAAAAATAGTTCAGCCTTCAGTGCCAATGTAGACAAGCCTCCCTACATTCAAACTATACAGCGTGGTTTTGATAACAAAATTACAGAATTACTTTATTTCAAAGAGGGAAATGCAATCTATTGTTGTAATGTTTCAAGTTTCAAGAAAATTAAAGCAAAAGACATTTTATTTAATCTGATTGTCATATTGAGTTTTGTTTTATTAAAATTGATTTTAAAAATGTAATTAAATTGATTTAAAATCTGAAACTGCAAACATAAAACTTTGTTTAAATATCCCTTACCTCTGTTTCACACAGGAAGCATTTTGATTAAATGACAGCCATGTTGCGTGACAATTTAATTACGCAAGTATCAAATTAAGTCAGTGCTTTCAGACTGCCGGCATGAGCAGCACATCTCACTTGTGTTTCATGCACCTAGAATCTATCTAGAACAGAGGGCTTGTTTAATTTGCTGTGAGCTGTGCAAAATAAAAAGACTGCTATATTAACTTTGTTGCAGCAGAAAGGTATGGCCACACTGAAGAATACACCAATCAGGCCACCTACCTGATATTGTGTTGGTCCATTTTTGCTTCTACACAACAAACTGTTCTGCTCTGTGTATTCTGACACCTTTCTATCAGAACCAGTAATAACCTCTTCAGCAATCTGAACAACAGTAGCTCGTCTGCTGGATTGGACCACACAGGCCAGACCTCATTTCTCTGACCCAGTCATCTAGCCTTGACAGTTTGGCCCTTGTCAAACTCGCTCAAATCCTCACACTTGGCCATTTTTCCTGCTTATAACACACCATCTTTGAGGACAAAATATTTACTTACTGACTAATCTATTCCACCGACTAACAGGCGTCATGATGAAGACATGATCAGCGTTAGTCACGTCACCCGTCAGTGGTCATAACATTATGCCTGACTGGTGTACGTCACAGACAAGATAAGGCCAGTACCATTACATTGTTGAAAGCCAAATCTCAATTTAGTATTCCTGTGGAGAAGTTCTCCTTCTTTGTACAGAAGCTTTCCCTCATCAGTTACAGACTGAATCAAGTTTCTTTTAGTTGATTTGTAGCTCTTACTATCCTTTCTTTTTTTTGTCAATATATTTAATTACAATTGACAACCAGTGACAGTGTACATTGGATAAATAAGAGGACATGTATGAAGCGCAATTATAAAAATGAATATATACATCGGACCTTGTACAGGTATTCCTGTCACTGGAAAGTGAAGAAAAAAAAGAAAAAAAAGAGAAAGAAAAGCAACAACAAAAGGAAATAGTCCTCTTTGTGTACATACGTGCACATAATTACAATCATACATCAATACATGTACATGCATGCATCCATACATGTACAGATATGTTTGCGTACAGAGAGGGGAGTAATAACTAGAAATAACAAGGGAATAATACAAAGAATTAGTTATACTTTAAAAAGACTCATGCCTCTTTGCCCTTTCTTTCTTATTTATGGCCAAAAAACTAAAAATATATAGATATACCTTATGGCCTTTATTGAGATAAAAATTTTAGACAGGACTGTTACTCACAAGCACCTGATCTGAAAGCCATGGCATCATCTCAGCCAACACATATCCAGGGTATTAAAATCACTTAATATCATCATCACTACATCTTATTATGACTGGATACTGTTTAAGCTTTAACAACGTCTTAAACTTATACTCAAAGAACAAAAGCAGGAAACTCTGTGAAGCGCTTCAGTTTTATGCTCTGTATTTTAAAGAAGGGAAGCTAAAATTGCACTTTCTCCATACATTAAAACCAATCACATTCAATGACAAAAACTTTCAGACTGCAGAACTTTTTGTTTTATCTGCATGATAAAACACTTGACACTCAAAATTATTTACCTTATTTTTGGCAAAGGACGTGTTCAGTACGCTCCTGGTCTCTTTGCCCGTGTAGATCACCACCCCGATCACCGTGCCTGCCAACGAGAGAGACTGAAAAGTAATGCTGTTCATTAACTGCATCCCCACCCCCATCATCCCACACACATACACCCAAAAACATGCACTAATCTTGGTCGAGTAAGATGAACTGCATGAGAGGAAACACAATAAGGCCGAGCTGAGGCTGTTTTGTCTCGCTGCTGCTCACTCAGACAGACAGGAGTTTAATACGTTTAGGCTCTGAGGGCCTTCAGCACCCTATGGAAGCTCATAAAACCTGATCAATACGCTGCCATCTTTATTTGCCAATTCATTACTGCGGCCTTATTACAGAGGATTAATGACTCATTAATATTAAATGAGCTTAATGGGTGAGCAGAGGCAATAATAAAACTAAATACAGCCCTGGAAATCCCCAAACTATAAAAATGGAAAGTTAGAAGCTGAAGAAGGAGAGTGAGAGGAGGAGAAGAAAGAGTCAAACACAAGCAGAGGAGACGATTTGATGAATTGTGCTGGCTGACAACAAAAATATTGAGAAAAGTGACAAATGGTGTGTGGCTCAGCATGCAGACGGGCTTCAATTTGAATATGCGAAACACTAATTCACTTGTCACAGCTGGACTGGGGCCTACAAGAGAGCGGATTCACGCAGATCCGGTGCACAGAGAGCCACTGCAGAGGCGACGAAGTGTCAGTCAGGGAGAAGCTTGGAGAGGACAATGACATTCCCAAGCAGAAGATGATGTAAGGGGTCTAAGTCGGGCTCTTTGTGCGAGTGTGTGTGTGTGTGAAATGTGTGTGTGTTTGTTCTTCTGGTCAAGGTCAGGCCGGAGGGGAGAGCAACACCACAAATCAATGGTGTAGGCATCGCCGGGAGCGTCGCAAACACTCTCAACTGACACAACCGTTTCTGTGGGGAATCGCTGAGACGGAGCGAGGGAGGATTACCTCAACTGTGGGTTTTTCTCAGAGTTCTTCAAACAAGCACACAAGTGGTATCAAATCAAACACCCCCGAGGATTAATGCCATGAATGCTCACACAAGAAAAGTTGAGTGCAAAACCAACCAGGACCAATAAAAACATGTGAGAAAGAAATGCTATCGTCTACTGGTTTGGCTGCAAAACTTCTGGAGGGATTTTAAAACCTTATGTTGGCACTTTTAGTCATGATATGAATAATTTGATGATTAAATATTAAGTCAGCTCTTTAAATCAAACCTGAATCAAAATCAGTTCTCTTTTAAGCACAATATAACTAACCACAGTTGGCTATGGAGCTGCACGTGCTAAAAACACAGAATGAACAAAAACATGTTAATAAAACACAAGTATATTAGAGTAAAATATGGCAGCGTAAAAAGCTATTTTGCTGATACTATTTTTAAATTAGAATTAAATAGTACATAGCTTGTTTTGTTACATATAGTTTTCATGAGATAATGTTGGGAAGCATGATTTTCCCATGTAGAAGTGGGAAAATGTAACTATTAATTGACCTTTCCGTTTAACAGGGTTTCTACAAACTTTTTAAAATCAAATACAGGAATTTCAAAACTTTAAGAACCAAGCAAAGAAAAATTAAGACCAATTTTCCCGCCACAGAACAAATGGCACTCAGCACAGGTGTTTCCTTATCCGACCGTGGAAACACCAGTAAATGCGTGCCGGACCGAGCCGAACTAAACCAGACTACTTGGTGTAAACGCAGCTTTAGTAACTTGGTGAGTGACTGCTTGATCAAGGTAACATATCACTTATAACAAATACAGTGTAGTAATCTAAATACAGTATCCCATAATACCTCCCCCACATGGATTTTTTCAAAGAAGTATGCTGTGCTACTCTGTGGCAGTGGTGACAGATAAAAAAAAAATCCAGATACAAAAAATGAAGATCATATCACTCATGGATTTGTTTGCTTTTATAAGCCATAAATAGAGGTGTCACTTTTAATGTTTCATATCCAGTCAAAAAGTATTACGCTCCCTTTGATATTCACAGTTTATGATATTGTTTTCAAAATTGAATTAATGAAGTCGGCATCAAATAACCTCCTCAAATTAGTGGAAGGTAAGACTTCAAAATTCGGCTCTGTGCCAAAGTGTTTTTGGTTTTCTCCAAATTGACGAGGTCAAATCACCACGACATTGAAGAAAAAGATGTTGAATATTTTGTGTCAACTCATCTACAACCTTGTAAACATATCTGAAGTTCTTCTAATACATTTTATTCCCCTGAATGTCTCCTTGGTGATTAAAAGGAAGTGAATTTTAATGAAGGCCTGTCTCTGCCCAGTTTTTAAGATTCTGAAAACCATACTGGATATGAAAATACACACTCCACATTACAAAAAAGTTGTAAATAAAACTCCATATCTCATTTCAAAAAACAACCAGGCTTGAAGAAAAGCTTCTAATTACTTACCAGATGCAACAACTGTGCTGGCCCAAAGAGTGTTTTCAATACTGAGACTCTCATGGATCTGAGGATCGGTGTCTTCCTGCAGAAGACATGAACAGGAAGAATCATTATTCACAAAAACTGTTGACCATAACACTACTAGAATATGAATATTGTGGTTTGAAAAAAGGTTTTTAATAGGTTTCAATGTTCTTTGTTTTGTTTTTATCCAAAACTAAAACTGCACATAAAGTTCTTAAAAAAACTAGTAACAAACGGTATTTATTTCAAATACGTTACAAAAACATAAAAAAGATCATACAACCACAAATAAACATAATACATATATACAAAAAAAGAAAGAATAAGAATATAAAAACAGTCAATAATTTGGGTTAAGTCTGGAAAGTAACAGCTCCATGAAAAGGCCAAAGTTACACCACTATTGTTGCTATTAAAATGTCAGATAATAAAGGGTTTTACTGCATTAATACATTTGACATATACTATAAGTGTAACTCAAAAATCTTACTTAGTTATTTACATACACAAGTTTGTGTTCACACTAACAACTCTGAAATAATCAACATCTCAGTCACCCTGAAAAAAATCAATATCCTGTACCTCTGAAAAATACTCTCATGGGCAGCAACTGTTTTACTTAGAAACGCCCCAAAAATACACTCAATATCTGATGGGATTTGAAGTTTAAAGCGTTCATTTTGCTGTGAAGATAAACTTCAAACTCCAATCACCAGGAGAAAAGGCTAGAAAAAAACACTCGATTGTAAAAATGTATGGCAAACATTGACCAATTTTTGCAAAGTAATGCTCACTGTATGTCACGGAAGCAAATTAAGAAGATTTTGGTACCACAGTGTCACCATTTCATTAATAATCTGCATACAATATTTTAACTTTCAATATGTGTACCTTAAAGCTTGATTATCATGAGGCAGATGATGTTTTTTGTCTTAAAGTAATTATTGATACATCTATTCTATCCACTTCTATTTATGTGTTTTGTTTCAGGACAGAGAAGCTAAATTGTTAAGTTTAGCCTTTCTCTGGAGTCACAGTATATAAATGCTTTGGAGTTTGTTTCAGAAATAACAGTAAACCCTCTTAAATTATTTCTTCTACTTTGGGCCAAACAAGCAAACAAGGCAATCAAACTGTCCCTGAAACAAAGACTTCTGCAGCACATTACTGAGGAACATGAGCTCCGTTGAGTGTATACAGTCTGACCTGATTGGCCGAGCTCTGCCGTGCGATTAATTCTCACAAGCACCTGACACAGTAGTGCCGACTGTAGCAATACAGTAGTCCCTTCATCAATACTTTCTCTAGATTTGGCATGGCGATAGAGGCTCCATTTTAAAGAACAGTATAGAGAGTGCACATAGATGAGATTTCAGTGATAAATAAGCCCCTGGAGAGCCTCCTGTTTCACTCTGCCCGTTTTACCCCTCTCCTAAATAAAGACCAAAGCTGAAAATGGCTCGAGTCAGGAGTGCAGAGTCGAGGCTCCAGTTTCGGCTCAAATTGCCTCTCTGATATGATAATTATGATACCTAAGCAGCCACATCCTGTCAATCCACTCAAACAAGGGAAGGGGTGCATGAAAAATAAATGGCAGGTTGCGGAGAGCTTGACCGCGCTGACATTGGCATCAAAATACGGTGTTCATAACTGCAGAGGGGCTCAGTAAAGACCGCAGAAACAAAGCCACCATATCCGTCCTGAGGAGAAAAAAAACCCTCATAAATAGGTAAGTTCATTTGCTGCGGATCTGTGGGAACCCATTTTTTTCCCATCCTGCCTGGACTAAAAGCACACGCTATGTAAAGGAAGGCCGCGGAGGATGAATGAGCGGAGGAAGTGCTCCCTCACTAAGCCTGGTGTGTGGCCAAGAGTGAAGACGGGCCACAAAGCCTTCCTTTGTACCGGAGCTCTCCTCTCTGTGGGGGCTGCGCTAATCTGCTATTAATAAAAAAAAAAAAAAAGAAGAAAAAAAAAGGAAAGAAAGAAAAAAAAAAAATCACTGAGCAACAACCAAGACGGGATGGATGGAGCTGGAGCAGCAAGAACCTGCCTGTGATGTAAGAGGTGCGCCTGCTGGAGATAACAACGGGCCCGGATGGACACACAAGCTCTCATTGTTGCTGCTTGTCAACACACTGCAGTGATACACATCTTTTATGTCAATCCAGCTGCTATAGAAGAAAATCAGCGGGTGTTTGAGATTTGTTTAACAGCTTATAAATATGTCAACGAGATACTGTACCCTGGTGAAGTTCCCCTCGAAACTGTGGATGTCCAGCTGGGGCTTCTGGGCGTAGACGTAGGCGCGGATGGAGAAGAGATCCTGAGACAAAAAAAACAATTCAGCATAGATTAATTGACTCCAAATTTGGACACTAATTTATCTTACCAATCTAAAAAAAAGTTCGATTTTCTTCCACACACAAGAATGTTGCTTTCTTGCAAGGACAACTTGACATATCGATTGAACACCACGGATCTCTTTATGCTTTTCTTATGCAGGAGTTAGGTTACCAGGTTTGAGTAAACTGTTCTTCTGACCCACCGTTTGTAGGGTTTCGGGACCCATTGGTCACAAAAATTGGTTGTTTCATCCTTGTGGTGTGTGTGGTGACATCTTATGACAGCCCATCAGAAGGTCAGGCATGTTTCATTTTTATCCTGCCTTCATTGATTTATTTCATCACATCCCAGATGTAAAAAGAGCTCTGCATGTGCGACAGCCACTGATATAAACAAGAGTTGTTGCCTCGAGATAGAACAGTGACAGAGAAAAAAGTTTGTCAAGCTCTGAAAACAATGTCACTGCCTTTGTGTTGAGTCTTAGAGGATCTACCACCACAGACTTTACAAAATAAGTATATTGATGAGCATTAGCAGAGACACTTAAGCACCTTGGTTAGTAATGGCTACCCAACAGCATCAAGCTAACATATCATGGATCGTAACATTTAGAGACACTGTCAAAAGTATAGTAAAACAAATAAAGAATATTTGTTTGCCATCTTCACTCCTTCTTCCAAGTAGTAGGACATGATAATTTGATTTTGTTTTGACATGAACGATATTTCCACGAATAAAGGAAAAGATGAAGCACTCCAAGCAATTTTAGACAGCTTACAGCTAGCACAGAGGGGAGCAGAAGTCAACTTCTACAACCCAACACCTTAAGTGCTGAAAACGTAATCTGAGAGTCAGCAAAAACCAGCTGCTGTGAACGCAGACCCTGAGTCAGTATTAAACATTAGAGTATTAAATAATGTTGCTTTGAGGAGTTTTCTCTATTTTCATGGAGGAAAATTAGACACTTTTCATATTAAACCTTAAAATGAATGTAAGATTTTAATGGAAATATTGAAAGGTCAATATTTGTTCATATAAGAACTTTAAGATTCCTTTTATTCTACTGTTTTAAAAGTGTAAATTCCGCAAATGTGTTCACATATCCGGCAAATTCCTGATTCTAACTTGCACAAACAACTTCTTCTTTCCTGATTTTTCCAAGCATTTATCAGTAAATTAAAGTACCCTTTTATATTTGTTTAACAAATACAACAAATGACTAAGTTTGAATAAAACAAAAAGAACAAGAATCTTGAAGTAGTCAAAAAAACAAACCACAAGTCTTCAATCATCTGTTTCCCTCTGTCTTACCAACAATTAAGACTGCAGCCTTTAGTCTGTCAGGGAATGAACATCAGGCCCTTTTTTGCCCCCGAGTGGAATAAAATTGATTGTAAATATTAAATTATTCAGGCAGGCGACCTCTGCAGCAGCCATGCAACCCTCAGTCATGCTCAGATAGTGTTCGCCTGGTGAGAACACGGCAGAGCGGTTAGAGAGGAGCTGGGTGGATTGTTTTACTAAACCCCCACCGGAGGGTAAAGTTGCTGCAGCACTTTACAGAGGAAGGCTAAAGAACCATTTGATCATGATACAATTCACATGTTGCTGATGAATTAAGACTTTATGTTTGAAAGAAAACAAGATTATTTTGCAACTAAGAGTTAGAAGGAGATTTATTGATAGTCTGAGTTAAGAACACACGTGATCATAACTCCTTTTGAAACTCGATCAATGACAGGACCTTGTTAAACTTTAACTCAGAGAAGCTTCTGTCAGGTTTAAATTGTTGCGACAGTCAATCATGAGTGGTTGGGTTTCAATCACAGTTAGGGGGTTTAATCTGTTAACACTTTAAGTGACACTTATTCACAAGAATAAGATCCCCTTCACTCTCTTACCCCCACTGCTGGCAGTCTCTGTGTGCAGCCGACAGCAACCTTCAGCTTCCAGTCTGTTTCTCCGTCCAGTTGATCTGTTCTGATGAAACATGCACCTGAAAAAAAGAAGAAGTTTTAGGATAATCCATCAAACCTGACAAACCAGATAGATTATTTTACACCTCGGCTTTCCTTGTTTGACAAGACCCAGAAGAAGTACAAGGGCAATGAATTTAAAGGGTTAGTTCAGTCTTTTTGAAGTGGGGTTGCTTGAGGCCCATGGCACTAGTAAATATGAGTGCCAACTAGAAAAGCACTCAGAAAGCGCAGACCTCTGCCAAGCAGCTTCGGTCCCCTTTGGCGAAAATGGTCCTATCTGGCAATGTTAAAGAATCCTTTAAAAAAATCCTGGATCCAGACGGTGATCCGGATCACCCCCAAAATTTAATCAGTTCTTCCATATCCCATTTCCGACAATTCCTGAAAATTTCATCTGAATCCATTCAGAACTTTTCAAGTTATTTTGAACACAAACAAACAGACAGACAGACAGACAGACAGACAGATAAACGCCGGCAAAAACATAACCTCCTTGGTGGAGGTAATAAAGGAACTTGCCAGCTTTGTCCCTGGGGCGAGATATCTGGGGGAGGATCATAATTGACCCACGTATAGGTTAAAACTACTAAAAAACGACACTGGCTCAACAATTTGATATAGTAAGATTCTTTACAGCGTTTAACTTTCCATCACAATGCTTGCTGTTATTTTTTTATTTTATTTTAGTTTTTAAAAATGGCCATGGCATGCTGATTGACTGTAGTAGAGGGTCACAAAATGATGATTTAGTTGAACATTATACGGATATTTTCATTTTTGAAAACAAGGAAAAGGATCTTAAACGTTTAGACAGATTTCAGAAAACAAACATTAAACTTTTTTAGAGTATTTAAGTTTCTATTTATTTATTTATTTTATTTAACCTTTATTTAACCAGGAAAAAACCTCATTGAGATTAAAAATCTTTTTTTCAAGGGTGTCCTGGCCAGGACAGCAGCACATTCAACAGTTACACACAAACATACGCAGATATCAAACACATAAAATAAGACTCAATACATTAAGAAAGAAAAGTCACAATTTTGGACAGCCAATTTTGCTTGGATTGCTCACGTAGTTTTAATGTTGCGTGTGACATTTACAGATCACATCTTAAATTTTCATGATGGGACTTTTTTTTTTGAATTTGATACAATCATAGTAAGTATCATAATATTTCAATACCTCTTTTAATGCCATAGCACCAAAGTCTGATGTCCTAGACACTTAACGTTTTTCTGAAATGTTGCACCAACACTTGCACTTCTTTAGGCAGTGTGTTTTTTTTAACTTTCAAACAGATTTTGGTGAAAAGTTTGACTGAAGTCTCGAGTTCCTCTCCAAGTTTGGTGCCATTCATTACTACTAAAACCTAAAATAAAGAAAGCTGGTTTTTAAACCACCTAGTATTGAACATTTTGACAACCTTACAGTGTATATCAAACAATCAAATCACAATAAACTAATTCTACCATAATAAGGTGACACATATCCCAGTGTTGCACCAACAGAGCACAGCATTGTTCATTGATTGAGCCTGTAGCTCGATCCAGAGCGTCTGTGGCTGCTGTGGGCACTGTGAGCTGGGATAAATGTTGAGCAGTGGTGACCTGTATTGATCTGAGGTAATATTACGTATGAAACTGATGGATGAGAGCAACTATTTGACAGAGAGGGTAAAGGGCAGCCATAAACTATCCCCAGAGGGTTAACTATGATGGAAAACATCCGCACAAAGAGGATGATTCATGCTTTCCTTCTGCTGCGATGGCACTTCAGCTCCTCACATAAGATCACTGAAATGTGTGTGTATGAGTCAGTAAAATACAAAGTAAAGACAAAGATGTGCTTATGCATGGAGGAGAGTGTGGGTCAGAGGCATAAAGACATCAACAGCTACCTGCCAAGCATATTGGCACATGAGAGATTGATGGGAATGATGTCCTCTGAACATTTCCTCCCGATGCCCCTCAGAAAAGAGCCAGATCTGATGCAGCTCATTGATTAATTGGAATTTGCATCATCAGTCACTGGAAGAATGTGACATAAATCATATGAATGACGTGCCGCCTCAATTGAATGATGTCGAGGGACCGGACGTGCGGGAAAAGTCACATTTCTCACTCAAATGATCTTGACACAGTTTGCTGAAGTGCCACGGGGCAAACAAAGTTCATCTGGAAGGATGATGCTGTATCGTACTTATGTTTACAGATATTTTTGTCTTCATTTGAAGACCTGTGCTAATAAAGAGAGGGAATGTTTGCAGACAATGAGCTGGTGAAACAGTGGGAAGCTATGTCAACAGTCCTCCGTTCACCTGTTTTCTCTGTTGTTCTCAGGAATATCATGTCGGCAGGAATCCTCTGGTTCTACAAAAGAAAAAGAGCATCAGTGATGTTGTGTTAACTGCCTCTGTGGCTAAAGCCTTTGAGTCATCCTGAATAATTGAAGTAGGTCAACATCTCTGCCTGAGGGTGAAGAAGAGACTGCTGTGTTCAATTGCCTTTTTCATATGTACTGATGAACAGATATTTCAGCAAGCCTAAACTAGAGTAAAAACAAGATTAGATTAAAACAAATTACAAAACAAGATTGAACAAATCAATCAATAATAGAAAAGACAGTGTGCTGGTGGCTTTAAGTGGTCACATGTTGCCTAAACTTGGGTTCTTATATATATTTTTTAAAACTGCTTTGGTATGTTGACTGTCCCTAATGTTAAAAAAATCTGCCAGTTTTCACATACTGAGTCCCCCTCATCCACCTCTTAACTCCTGCGGCTCAAAGGCCTTCGTCCTCACGTGGGCCAAGTCTGATTCTGATTGGTTGACCAGTCCACTCTGGAGTAACTGGTCAGTTCACCACCTGAAGGTGAAGTGGTTTCTATTTTTTATTTTGCTGATTTTAAATTGTACATTTATAAGCAGTTTTCAAAAAAAAAAAAAACCCTCTCTTGCTGACTTTTAACAGTCAATCATTTTACTGACTGTTTGCTGTGCAAAACGTAAACAAGGGCTTCATCAGCATCATCATAGACTCACTTTGTCTTACAGCTCCGTGCCCCTCCTTGGGTCCGGATTCTCGAGGTTTTTGGGTGGGTGCAAGAGGTTGTCAAAACCTGGTTTACATAAAATACCTACAACAACACACTGAGGGTACACTTTCTTTTAAGGTGTGTGTGTGAGCCCATTTTAATTTAGATTTTTTGGGGAAAACTAGTAAAATTGGCATTTAATTTGCACAGTAATACATTTTTTTTGTTTTTGTGCAGGTTAAAGTGGAGGCTTGACTCTTTTTAGGTACAGCTCCAAGAAAAAAGGTCAGGAATCACTAGTCTAACACCTACAGCAGTGGTTTATAAGCTTTGGAAAATAATACACAGAAAAAGTTAAACATGCAGCTCATAACCACTCATAACTGCTCCTGTAGGTCACCTCATCAGCTCTAATCTGCTGCATTACCAGCTTCAAACTCCTCGGAGGAGCTTTAAGGAAAAGTCTACATGCTGCTTAAATAACTCAAACCTGAGCAGCTAATGACGTAATGGGGCAGACGTGAGAATTCTTCAGTGAGGAGAGTCTGTGTAACACCCATTAGCTTTCTTAGCACGAGTGACTTACATTAAAGTAACCAGAGCCCATTATAACCAGAGCTATACAGAGGCACACTCTTACCTTAATCTTACAGTTAGTTACACACAGCAAGGGATCCTTTCTGACCTCCAATAGGCTTGGATGCAACAGACACATTAGGGAATGCATCCAACATGATTATTCACTTAGACCAGCGTTTCTCGACCAGGGGTCCGCAGACCCCTAGTAGTCCGAGGCGTAATTGCAAGGGGTCTTTAAAAATTAAATATATTTTAAAAAAAAAGATCCTATGCCATCTGTAAAAATAGAATTATTTTACTCATATATGACCAAGACCTTTATCTACCTAAACTACAGAGGGTAACAGGACTTCTATTTTTATCTAATTACATCTGTTTCACAAGTCGATTTATTTAAGTTTATATAATACAAACTTAGCATAATTTTCAAAATATGTGAGTCCCTACTGTTTCAGTGGGCATACACCATGTGTTGTGGGATAGATCAAAACTATGCAGGGGGTCCAGCCAGGACCCCAAAAAGGTTGAGAACCACTGACTTAGACAATAAGCAGGACTCTCAATGCACAGCCAACCAATATGTGCTTCACTTACTTTACAGAAACTTAAACATTATTATCTCTTTTTTCAGTGTGCAGCTACTGACAAAGGATTTTTTTCATGATAATTCACAGGTTAATAATCTGTAGTACACTTTATTTTATTAATAGCAGAGTTTACTTTTTTTGATGGTACAAAACTTTTCCAACCTGATCAATAACAAAAATTTCTATCGACAGACATACCTTCTCAACGATGATCAGGTCTCCCACTTGAATATCTGAACTCTTAACCTGAATTTTACCTGCAAGAGAAAGACACAGTTAATCAAATTAAAGTCTAAGAAAGACAGATCCCGTCAGTGACTTCATGTTTTAGTTCAAACTTCAAGGATGAGCAGCAGTGTTTTCAAAGTTATGACAGAAAATTCAGATATTGATTTCTTGGCCTTGAAAATGACCCTGACACCTTAAACCACAAACCACTCTGTGCCATTGCTCTCCTCTTTCTCTCTCACCTCCAACAGATTGATTACCTCCAGTGTGATCATGTAATACCCCCTTGTTATAACCTCTGCTCACAGGCACAGACTAAAACAACGGCACTCTCAAATAAGTCACCCTGATGACACCTTTCCTGTTCTTTGTTTCTGTGTACATGTTCTTTGGTTGTCACAATACCAGAATTTTATACAATAATTTTACAAATAAAATAATATGTATACCTGCATGTATACCACAGCAACCACAACAGAAGTCTTAGGCTGGCTACAAACTCAACACTTTCCAAACTTTAACATAACAACAAAATGTGGGAAACACCTGCCACACCATATGTAAAACTGTTTCAATCATTTCTTTACATTTCAAACCTCTGAATAAGGGATGTAATGGTATGAAAATTTCATATCACGGTTATTGTGACCAAAATTATCACAGTTTTCATTATCACAGTATTGTTGCAGTGTGCTCAAAATGTTCAAAAAGTACTTTAACACAGTGAGATCATTTAACCCTTTCAATACTATAATCACAACAGCCTGCCTGGTCTTTTTTTGTCAATAACTGTGTCAGGATTGTCCTTTTGGGTACATTTTTTCACGCTTTTTCCATGAGAAATACAAGTAAACAGAGAGTGTTGTTTCTTACTGACCTCGCACTGTGAGCTTGCTGTAGAGTTGAGAGTTCATGTCTTTGTCTCGCTGGTACCTTCGGACTTCATCCACAGCCTCCCTCACCATGGTAACAGCCAAAACAAAACCCTGTAAATCAGAGCATTTCAGCCACGATCGTTCTAAAAAAATTATCAAATTATTACCAGCATGGTTGAACAACGTTTCATTTATTATTTTTAAAAAGTATGATTTTTATCAATTTTTTATTAAAATTATGTGTAAATTCTGACTAAAGATGGCTGCAGGTAACTTTGAAACTGCTGTTTAAAGAGATGGAAAGAGCAGAGGACATGAGGTCTATAGACAGGGAAATGAATAAGACTAACGGTGCAGATGTCACAAATGCTGCAACTATTTTCTATCAGCGTTTCCACAACATAAATTTGATTAAGACAGTCTTCAAGAGCCATCTAAAATCTAAGACCTCGCAAAAGAAAAAAAATAGACCTTTCAGACCTTTTATAATCTTAGAGTTTAAAAAAAATGATATTAACACTTCAAGGATCTGCAGGAAGCCTGGGTATCCCGGAGTAAACAGAGTCAATTTACCAGAGGTGCCCAGTATGTGTACAAGTATCCTATCTTCAGTGATGGCACAAACTGGGAGCAGGCCACCACAAGGAAGTAGAGATTCAGGAAGAACTTGAACTGCTGGTAGAGAACCTGAGAGGAGAGAAGAAAAGTATTCAGCAGGGAGAGTCAGAGACAAAACAGCAGTTTCTAAAGGGTAGGTTACTGTACGAGGTGGAAAAAGCTACGTGAGTGCAGCCCACTTTACATCGACCACTAATGAATTTTCAGACCCCTGGAAACTTGCTTCAGCGGTATTCTGGGTTCTTATTACACAGTAACTTTTGTTCACTGATGCCTCGCAGTTATATAAAACAGTCCAAGACAAAATGGAAGAAGAACAAATAATGAACAAAGATAAAAACAGGCAAAGTTTCCTTAATCACAAGAACTAAGAGCCTCCTGTGACATACTACAGACTCTGAGCTAATAGGGCATCCATCAACAGGGATCCTTTAGTATTCATTCATCTAAGGTCAGATTTTGAATAATGTGTGCAATAATGAGAGTCTAACGTCTAGTCACAGATTATCAGAGACAAAAGGATCAATGGACGATGCTCCACAGTTAATGAACCCTCTGACCTTTAGGGGAAAATGCACACTGCTAAACTTAATTTGTGTGTATTTAATAATTCAAAGTGGAGGAAGAAAAAAAACAGCCGTTTTGCCCACCGTCAATGGGAATATCTACGTCTCTAATAGACAGTTGACATTTTATGACCCGAGCTGAGGGCAGGCTTCTTAATCATGGCACAGTTTGGTTTTTAATAACTTAGTCTGATGGATCCCCCACAGAGGAGACTTAACTTAAAGACAGAACTGTTAACAATTAGACCCTGTGCACGCCACTGTGTTTTATGCACTCTTTAAATACAACAGATCAATGAACACCACACTCACACCATACAGAAAACACTCAAACTTTCCTGAATTATTGGGTGAGTTGCATGTGCCAATGCAAACAGCTTTTTTTATAATCTGACTTTTCTCAGAAATGGCCCTGCTGGGGCCCGATATATTTTTCCCTCCCTGATCCCTCAATTTACTATCAGACAAGCTGCAGGAAAACTTCCAGCTGTGACAAACAAGCGAGAGCAGGTAAATCATGGAATTTTCTAGGTAGCTTACCCTGGAATTTTTAAGGTAAAATTCAGACTAAATGTGTGAAAAGGGCTTACAATTCACACCTGTGGGTTCTTGAAGACATTTTAAGACCCAAACAAAGACATTGATTCCGTTTTTTGCATAATAACATGCTAGTGCTTTACAGATTTAAAGTGGGGCTCAAAAGCTTTGCCACTGCACTAGGTTTGCAATTACCTCACAACTCTCCTAATTGCACAACCACCTTTCCCAGTACTTTTTAAAAGGAAGACAAATTAATTTGAACATATATTGCCCATCTTTTTCTCCTCCTCTCTTTGGACTGTGAGTTTTGAAAGCACTAAGTCACAGCTGTTCAATGACATAAACAATCGAATGCAAAATAATTACATATTCAGGAATGATTCAGTCAAGTGCCATTTAATAAAACAAACCTTATAGAGTCAAAATAAGACTTTTTGTGTCTTAAAATAAAGCAATTAGCATTTGAGACTATTCACAATCAGCAAGAGCTCTGGGAATTCAACAGTTATTCAACAGTTGTTCAAAGCATACAACTGGATCAACACAGGCATAATTTCTGCATTAAGCTAACTTGAAAGTGTTTAACATTATCCGCTTGTGAACAAGATAAATACTTAATCCTCTGTTTTCTAAGATCTAACTCACCCCAGGCACAAAGGTGAAGATGTTGTACTTCTGGTTCTTGATGGCATTTTTGGGGTACTTCTCTTCACATTTTTCTGGACAGCCAAGCCAAACTGTCCTAGCCTTCAGCTCCTTCTTCCTCCGACATATGTGGGCCAGACAGTCACAGCAACTGGGAGAGAGTTTATAAACACATTACATCATTTACATGAAACCATATTTACAGAGTGTAAACTACTAATGGAATAATTTATCAATTATTGCTTATTAGGCTGAACCATTCCAACCAAACTGAAATATGGCCCACTAAAAATTCCAAATTTCAGGAGGCGAAATTGTTCTTTATAGTCAAATATGTGTCAAAATATCACTCCAGTCCAAAGATTATGCAGCAAAGCTGTTCTTCCCATGCAAATCAGACACAGATAAAAATAAATAGCATTTTTTTTGGTGAAAAAAAAGGAGAGAAAAACTGCTTAACTTGCACAAATATGTTGTGAATGTTTCAGTAAGGAGGACCATGACTTGGTACAACCTTTGCCCCAAAACATGTTTATTTATTGGTTATTTAAACAAGAAATTACACAATAATGGTGACTAGAACTTCTACGTTTGTTGCTTTTATGGATGGTCTTGATTTTAAACCAGTCTTGTATTTAAGTTTAAATATCTGATGATCTGTCCATCTGCCTACTGGTGATAGAAAATTACAAGTGCTTTAGGAAAAATCACACAGCAACTAATTAATTAGTATTTTTACTTTTATAACCATAGAGGGCAGATTTTAATTGAATTAAATGTGCCCTAAAGCTGTTTAGCATGCTTTCATCAAACATCAGGATTTTGTTCAGCAACTTTAATTCTCTTTCATTGAGTTAATAAATCAGTTATAATCACTGAGCTCTGCAGCTGAGTCCGGCTGCAGCCCACAGGAGCACGCTATCAACAACACTGGTGTTGTATGTAGCTTTACTAAAACAGTTTTTTGAAAAAGTATTTTTGTGCTATGAGTGACCTGAGAGGTTAAGTGCCCCAGCAGGACAAACATCCTCAGTAGAGCTGCGGATGTCAGAAACTTTCAGAGCTGCTGCACAAGTCAGTAACCTTAACCATCTGACATCCATTCATAGCATGGGACACTACATGTCAGAATATAACATACATGTCCTTTATTCCTTCTTTAGTTTGACTCTTAAATAAAAGAGCAGCACTTTAGTTTGTACATATTGTGATTGTATCAAAGTTCTGAGATCAGACAAAAGGTAGATTAACATTTACTTTTCAGATACTATTTGACTTTCTATCAACCTGTTAATGACTACATTGGTGCTTATCTACCATATCTGATATCAAATGCAAACAGCAGGTAGTGTGGGGCTAAATTACAACAGGAGCAGCGTGACGTGACCTAACCTGGCACCTCAGGGGGAACGAGGGAGAGTGTCAGTGTATACCGTCATGCTGATCGACTTGGCTTTTCCACTTTTCAAGCAAGTTGGCAAAACATGAAACTAAATAAATCAACTTTGGTTAAAAAGTCTTGTTTGTGTTGGCCTCCATGTTCTGGGTCCCTGTGCACTCCCGGTCCAGTTTCATAAGAGCGATTATTTAAGCAAATGAATGCTATTCAAATAATATGCCATTTGAACAGAGAGGGCTTATTCAGAGTGAATTATTTGTGTTTTATAATCCCACACTAAGCACACATAAAATTACTGGAAAGCATCAAACTGGTCAGCTGTGAAAAATCCGATTTGTTCATTAGTGGGGGGATGGGGAGGGGGATCAATATGCAGCTTTAACAGGAGACCCACCACTATAAACAAAACAGCAGAAAATATTCCATAAAATTCCTGCATCAATAACTGTTTCTTTGGGGAAATTGAAGTGCTGCACAAACATTTGTTAATAAATGTTACACTTTGTTTTACATAAACAAACACTCCTCTCTTAAGCAGAAAGCTGCATCTTTAGAGGGCGAAAGCTGTCAAATTAATCATTAGCTGGATAAACCGCAGCTTTCTGTTTGACCTGAAAATCTTTTTGGGCTGATGGTGCGCATCGAGGAACTCGACCAAAAACATGCCCTTATCCTCTCTTTGCACTTCATGCACAGCTACCAGTGCGTTTGAAATCCAAACTGATCATCACGGGCACGCTTACAGACATTATACACATTATACACATTTACAGAATGACAAAAACACTGACAACTTTCAGGGCAGTTCAGGCTCCAAATGGAAGCACAAACCTACAGAAAAAATTCTCCAGTGCATTTCAAAGTCGTGTCATTTCAGAGCACACATCAGTCTTACACACAAGTAATTCTGTGGGAAACAAAGCAAAGGCAGCATGTGGTCAGAAATGGCACCAGGGAAAAAAGCAGAAGCTAAAACTATTTTCCAAACTGTCACTATTTAGCACAGAAATGGTTTTAGCAGCTTTGTCTAAGAGAAGTGAGACTGAACTGAAGCAGCTGCATGAGACCAGATGATTCATTCATCACTTCCCTGGTTATCGCTGACAGATGACCAACATGACGTCAACATCTTGATAAAAAATATTACATAATAATAATAATAAAAATAAATACTGATTATGTGTACAAACCTGCCACAGAGGACTTTCCATCCTCCACACAGGAACCAGCCGAGGCCCCTCTGTCTCTGGTTGACTCTGGCCCGGGGCAGCGTCTGGTAGTCGCTCTCGTCATTCTCAAAGCCCTCCTCCGACATCATCAGAGGCATCTCATCCAGGTTGGAGGGCTCATCTTCTAGAGAGTATCTGTGAGGACAGTCACATAAAACAAAAGCTAAACTTTAAACGGAGTGATAATGTGATGTGCAGGGCTTTGCTTTTACCACCACAAACAACTTAACTAGCTCAGAAAGTTTTATGAATAGGATGCCAAAGATAAAACACAGAACTTATTATTAATCCAATAATATTGTTATTGTGCTTATCTACAAACAGGCTCTATTGACAACTACGAACTCTTTTCAGCTGCGTAAGTATGAAGGAATAAGAGAAATTGTGTGCAGATGATGAATTTTTTTTGGCCAGCCAGGAAGTCAGCATCACGCTGGTTCTCATGACTAAAAGCCAGCGGGACATTTCACTGTGTTCTTGGATAATTGCTGATAGTAAGGTCTGTGGCAACAAAAAAGTATGAACCTTTCATGTTTTGTTCATCATGATAATCATGAATGAACATGCCTTTCACATTTTTTAAGCTTAAACATAATCTTCAAGAGTAAAAAGTTATAACAGAACTACAACATGGCGGGTGGACTCAAAGCAACTATGCTTCCAACGTAAAGAACCATTTTGTGAACTCCTGTTTGAGGATTTCTTCTTAATGAAATGACCTGATCAAGTTGGTGCCTAGGGCTGTGGAAAGTGTTTGAATTACTGTTAATCAAAAACAACCAGAAGTGATTGCATTGGGGTCCTGGCCATTTTGGAGTCGCTGTTAGCAAACGTCCTTTTAGAAATACAATAAGGCTTCAAAATTCAGCAGTGGTGTCAGATGCATTTTATGTTGCAAAATGAAACATCAAAATCTTGTGTGCGTGTGCTCACAATGGACTTTATGTTAACCCCTTAAAGCCTGTTGTATTATATTTGATACATACTTTTATGATACCTCTATCAAATCAGTATGATCAACAAATTACTACAAAGATATCTGAATACAATCAGATAAATGATAAAATGTCCTCAAGTGGATTATCAGTTGCCAAAAACACCTAATGTATCAAATGAGATACAAAAAATATATATGTTAAATTTTATGGGAATTTTTTTTTTGGATTTCAGTATAAAGTGAAATAAAAATTTCAGCTCCAAAAAAATTCTCCAAGTTTCTGGACTAATATCTGAATCATTTTATAGAATTGAATGTTTAAAAGCTAAAATAAAACAGAGTTAGGTTAACGCTAGTTCAAGTGGTTAGTCCAGTGTCCTCAACCTCAAGTGCTATTGAAAACATCATCTATTCACATTTAAAGTTACAGTGGAATCACTTTTGAGAGGCATGTCTGATTCATGAGACCTTTTCACAGAGTCAGAAAAGTCTGAAACCTTGCAAGAAAACTCATAGACTCTCATTATTGACAGAACCCAAGCAAACTGCACACTAAATATGTAAAAAGAGCTTTCAAACAAAGAAAAGACAGAATATTTTTCTATATTAATACCATACTATATGTTATAAATAGGTACAAAACATTAAAGTTGGCAGTCCTTTGTTGAAGCACATCTAAGAGTGGACACACTGTATGTCTTGCTGAGGGAATATATAAGTATGTTCATCAGAAGGAAGGTTTTACCTAATGTTGGTGTTTCTCTGGTATATTTTTGTTGTTCGTTTATCAATGTCAATGTTTATGTAGAGTTATGGTTATTGTTTATGGTACATTTTTTGTTCGAGAAGTATTGATCAAACAAATTAAGGAGGGCATTTGTGGTTGAAATACAAACCTAGACCTCCACTAAAATTATGTAATGACAGGCCCATGCTTTGTGCTAGTCTTTTAAAAAGGGAATGAAAGTTTACTTCGTTCACAGCTGTTAAAAAATGTATTAATCCTTTCCAAGACTGCAAAGACAGTTTATTTACTACACCCATTTAACTGCTCATACAATCAAAAAGCTAAACACGCACAGCCATCTTTTGGGTTTACAGAGGATAATCCAAAAGAGAAGATCCAACCCAGCACTAGCAAGGTGTACCTAATAAAGTGACCAGTGAGAGTTAATAATATACCAGTCTAATGTTTACAAGAACATTCATGTTTGATTTACTTCAACACACGACTTAAACAGATCATACAAAATAGTTCCGAGCGGATAACACAGTGTGAGCATCAATTCTGCTGCTGACTGCCTCCATTAAGAGAAACAACCTGTAAAGTCAAAACAACTCCAGAATAACACCCAGGAAACCATGGCCCCGGGGTTTGCTTCACACCACTTTTTATACTTTGGAGACTAACTCTCGCTATTTAAAACTGCAACAATTTGAGAAGGGGAAAAGGGTTTGCTGATAAAGATTTTAGAGAGGACTGATGTAGCTATAACACCTTGTTGATCTCTATGAAAGCTGATTCTGAATACAAAAGATAAGAAATAACTACCCAAAGCACACAGATATGCATACGGCAGACATTTTGCCCCACAGTAAATTGGCATTATACTGCAGTCTAAATACAGTGTTTCTCATAGGTTAGTTATTTGCTGAGTGGAGCTTTAGCATTAGTGTTATAAACCTTGTTGCAAAACAAGACTGAACTGAAAAGCTGGACTTTATTTTGAAACGAATTAAACATTGTATTTATTTAACAAGCTTGCATGATGTAAAATTCTAGGATTATTTTAATCAGTTCGCACTTCAAACTTCATTTTACAAAACAAGGAAAACATCATAAATATTGAAAATGTTTTGGCTGCAGAAAATAAACTCTATTTCACAAATCTCTGGGATATAAGCTGTCAAAAAGGTCACTCACTTTACGATTTTGAGTGTCTTGTTAACATGAACATGAGAACAAGCATAAATCTGACATCAGCAGGATTATGAGCTTAAGATCCAACATGCACACTAGCTGTCAGCGTTGCCAGCTCATCATGCAGGAGCTTCTGCTGCAGTCTGACTCTCAGTTTCAGCTCCTGCAGCAGAAACACAGAGATAATGATTGCCTTGTATTTAAGACTTCCATTCATCCTTACAGGTCATTAGCCTGAGCCGAGTTCTCAAGAGAACTTTTACCTTTAAAGTCCCTGTCAGAAAATATGGTTTGTGTCTTTTTTTGGCATCCCTTGCCACTTGTGATTTCTTTGCTTATCTTGTCTTTAAGATATTCCTTATTTTCTCATTCTGCTGAATTTTAACGCTATTTTAAAGAAAAGTCAGATGCCTGAGAGAGGTATAGTTCCAGGAAAGACTGCAAGTGGATTCCTTCACATTCACAGTCAAGACAGGCTTTGGTTCATATGGCTATTTAGCTGTATTTCTGTCCCAGTACACTCGCACAAGATTCAATTTATAGTCACGGGAATCCCCTTCCTACGGAGGGCAGAAATATGCCCCTTTCCGTTATTACATTTCACTTCCTTTCTGTTCACACTGCTGGCAAATAAGCAGGTGATAAAGTAGCAGTGTCAAACAATTAGCACATTGAAGCACTTTAGAGCACTGTATGTACTGTAAACTCTTGACTTTAGCCTAAATGTGGAGCAAGCAATCCCTCTAGGCCTATGAGTATATCTTAAGTCAGACATCATCATTCTACTTTGCTTGCAATGGTATGCTTGTTTAATTTCAGGTCCAAACCTGATGCAAACACTGTTGAGCAAACACCTCTGAAGCCCCACGCATGCTGTCATTTCAAGCTGTAATATTAACGCCTGTGGCATTTTGCCTCCACTGTGAACACTGCAGTGACAGAATAGGAGGGATGAACCCATTTGTTCATGTTGTGGTATCAGAGGTAAAATATTGCTGGGAGGGGAACAGGAAGCAGCAAAGTCACAAGTCCGATTCATAGTGCCTTTTCAAGGTGTAATATTTACCCCCCCTGTGATGTTTCGCCTCCACTGTGAACATCGCGGAGGGGGTGCTGACCCCCTCTTTGCTCAGTCTCCATAGGTAGTACCAGAGGCCTGATATTAGAGAGAGGCCCGCAAGCAGGCAGGAGTGCTGCGAGTGAGCGTCTCTGCCTTTGTGTGTATGTGGGGGAATGTGTAGTGTCGCACGCATCCAAGCCATATTGCAGCGTGAATCGGCAAAGATGTTACAGTCTCGCGATTCAATATGTAAATATAACAGAGCCTCGCTGCAGAATTTTTGTGTAAAGGGTGCTTTGAATTGCTCGACGGAGCCAGCAGGGGAGCGTGTCTGCATGTTTGAAATTGTTTGTATGGAGCTCCTGCTGAGCTGCACTCTCCTCAGAGCCTAACATAATGTAGATACAGATGGGGACACAAATATCACACTGTTGCAGAGTTAGTGAACGCGTTTACATACACACATTCACCAGATAACTGTGAATAATCAGGTTAAGGGGAATGATTGATTTGATGCATTTACATGTATTGCAGTTATGCAATATTTGAAAAAAAAAGATAGTTTACATGGCTCTAATGATCACCTGATTTCTTTCCACAAGTACACAATGGCAGAGTAAAACTGCTGACTTCCAGGACTCCAATACTCCAAGCACCATCAGCACCATCAGTGAACAAATAACTCTGTTATGTGACCAATCGACACACTGCAGCGTTTTTAGCTCCTCCCTTTACGGCCGATTGGCATGTTCAGCACCCCTTCAGAGGGGTGCCAAAAAGGTGAATGGCACAAGTCGGTTATTTGGGTACCATTTCTCCTTAACTGGCAGTGGAAACACCAGTAAATGGGTGCCATGCCAAGCCAAACTGAACCAGACTGCTTGGTGGAAGTGCAGCACTAATGGCTATGTTGTGGAGATGCTCTGGGAAAAGACCTTTGTATGGATGAACATGGATTGATATTGCTTGATTTTGAATAGAACTTTCGCAGTAGTTAAGATTCTTGTACAACCCTCTTTACAATCTGTATGCTCATGGCTTGTTGGCCTTTTAAAGCGATAGTCCAACATTTTTTTTGTTTTCATGTCTTTCCTCACTCCCGAGTTCACGACAAGCAGATAGACACCATTCTTTCAGCTCTACGTGCAGTTACAAGGAAGAGAAGGACAAAAATCACCCACTGCTAACTAGTTTAGCTCAAATGGCTTGAAGTCAATGGGAAGTATTAGTCTGCCTCTGCCTACAGTCATCAGATAAACTCTTCAGCAACTCTGAACGGTCCTGTGTGCTTGTTGTGATTGGTTTTTTTCAACCCTTTGTTACATTATCTTCTACTATCGCCATATTTTGCAAAGGAGTCAAGTCTTTTGAACAGCTCTTTTAAGTGAACAATGAGAACCGATTTGCAGTTGTGAGTGAGCCATTTGTTCGCAATTATTAAATGCAAATTGTCTGCAAATTCCCAAATGAACAGCTCACTCACAACTGCAAATCAGTTCTCATTGTTCACTTAAAAGAGCTGTTCAAAAGACTTGACTCGTTTGCGAACTTCACTAAAACACCGTAGAAGTAGGTCAACAAAGCAAAGCCTCTGTTTATGAGCAGAAGAAGATCATATGGTGATAGAAGGTAATGTAACATAATGTAGTAAAAAAAAAAACGAGTCACAACAACCACACAGGATTGTTTAGAGGTGCTGAAAAGTTTATCAGGTGACTGTAGGCAGAGGCAGGCTAATACTTCCAATTGACTTCCAGCCGTTTGAGCTAAGCTAGTCAGTGGTGGACCTTTGTCTGTCTCTTCCTTGTTACAGCATGCAGGGTTGAAAGAATGGTGTTTATCTGCTTGTCCTGGACTCAGGAGTGAGGAAAGACACAAAACCAAGAAAATGTGGTACTATCGCTTTACGCTAAACATTAACATCAATTTCCCCCACAAAAAAAAAGCCATAAGTAAAGATTCCACTGATAAGTCTGCCAAGGAATTGAGAAAAATTGTATAAAAATTCAATACCTATGCCTTTTATAAGTTAATACTTGTTTATTTGTTTGACCTGTTGGATCTTTTTTTCACAATAACATCTCTTGTGCCTTTGTGCTCAGCAACCACTCACCTTAAGGATGTGTATGAATCACCAGCAACTTTTCACTGCTGTTATTCTCTGTGTACACACCACTAAGCCCTGCCAACACAAAACCTTAATGGGAGCAGTGTTTCTTGCTATTGAACTCCTACATCTGATTGCATAATAATTCAACTCTTCACCGAGTGGAAACGTGGGCTGGTTTGTAAAAAGGTTTGCTGGCTTTAAGTGATGGTATTGTTGCCAGCAAATGCCTTCCTGTTCCACCGGCAAAGCTTTATTGTTGTTGCTTTACAGAGCTTCACAGTGAGGTCAGGGCCCAGTTACTTGTCACATGAATTTTATTACTGAGAGCGAGAGGGAGGATTTCAGAGCAGTGCTTTCGATATACGTTTAGAGTTCAGTGAACAAACACTACCATTATCCTTGAAAATCTGCTTGTATGACATCCGTATTGAAGCAGACATATTGATTTAAAGTTACCTATAATATATATACACCTACATTATGTCAACAGTCAACAACAGCCCACTACTTCAACTATAAGTACCTGTTCATGGGACTAGTTCACTTCTTTTCCATTCCTGAATATGAAGACTTTAAAAGCCCATCCCGTCCAGTCTGTAAAATGAACAAGCTTGTGAAGCATGCAAAAAACACTTTAAAAACATGTGCTGAAGTTGTTATTAGCATGGATGAGCTATATTATGAGTATGACTTAAATGAGGGGACAGAGCGTTGCAGCGAAAAGGCATATGTTAACGCACATACTGCACTTATTAGAGTGTTGTGATGGATTAGTAAGGATAAATCATTAATGAGAGTAATTTAAAAGCTTCATTTGGGATAGTGTCATCAAATAAAGCACCTGTTAGAGAGAATAAGCACAAGAGCTATCAGACGTAGTGCTAGCAGCAGCACAAGCTAACAGCCTCGACACCCGCACAGAAAAGGAGCACAGGCAGCAAGCAGGGCAGTGGTGTGTTAAAAATTCGGACTACAGGTTGCTTCATTAGTAAGCGACTAAAGACACAGCCAAACAAGCTCCTCTCGTACCTTGAAAGTCTGGCTGAGTTGTAATATGGGATCCTCCTCGAGTTCTTCCGCACCAGATTCAACGGGATGCTGTCAGCCATCTTGGCTGGGCAGTACACATTCTGACGTCACCTTAAAAACGTTAAGGATTTACGCTGCATTCAGGGACAGGCAGAAGTTGGGTAAATTCAGAACTTTTCGTAAAAAAGCACAGAAATGTGATAACGTAGGCTAATTGAGACAATATATCCACTATATCTTCATCTTCAATCCCACTACATAATCCCTTGCTGATGATATTTTATAAACATGCAAATTAAACGCAGAATATATTGGGATTTAAAAGTATCTGATATGAAATAGCACAATGAAGTACGTGCTTTTCCGTGGCTCTAGAAGGCAGCACAGTTAGCTGAAATATTTCACTGTCAAAGGTTGTCTGTTGGAAACACGATGATTAAAGTAGACCGTAAAGCGTTGTTTAAATCATTTTAAACGTTAAGTTTTGAAATAAAATACCAAAGCACGTGTTGGGCATAGAGAGCTCAAACTAGAACAAACTGTCCTCAGGGGGATTAAAACGGATTTAAATCAGATATTCTATGATAATGAATATGGTGTGGTCCGAGAAAAGTCCTGGTGAGGTACATTGTCAGTGACCACAGAATAGCTATTGAAGAGGATTGTCACTAAAAGAGCTGGCTCCCAGAGGACAGACTCTGCCCCCAATGTGACACAAAACTACAGGCAGAGCTCCACTTCCTCACATCCTGTCCTAAATATCAGGTTGTGAGAGAGGGATACTGTCCACACTCGCCCAGAGTTTGAATATACAAGCGATATTTATAAAATATCATACTGATTTTTCAATTTATGTATTTCTAATCATATACCTTGGTGACCTCCATATTTACTATTACAACATACTATTTTTTGTTATAATTGACTGTTTACATTTTATTAAGAACATTTTTAATGTCTTTTTTTTAATAACTTAATTTTTAATTTCAACTTTCACAATAATGCCCCACATTCATGCCAGTGAAGGTCTTGAATTGTGAATTGTGTGGCACTTAATGATTTGACAGATTTGCCTGGCTAACTCAGAAGTCAAAGCTGATTTTTCTCATAGTTATCCGTTCTTTATTGCCTATTTACTTATCAATAACCCCAAATCTGACAACTTACCTTTTTACTCATGCTACTGTTTGAATTTGTATTATTTATTTCTTTTTAAATTAAATTTCACAAATGTAATTGCTCACCAGTTCCATCACATTTTACCAAATATTACCAAACTATTTGTGCAATGTAAAAAAAAAATTGGCTTGCAATTTTCAAAATTGATCGTCTAAATTGATTAAAAAAAGAAGGGGGTTGCAACATTACATTAAAACAAATAGTTAAGAATAATATCAAATAAATATGAATTGGATGCAATTTATCTGGCCTTGTCGTAATTAGTTAAAAAAAAAAACACTTAGTAATTTATGCACAAGTAGGTGACAATGATTGCCAACTTATTTGTGCAGTTTAGAGGTTGTATCGTACATTTGAAATACAAGTATCAAAACAATTTTACATAGATGTTGATATCTTGAGGTACCTTGGAGTACAAAGCCACATTGGCCTATTGGTCTGCAACCACCAGTGCATGTAAATAACAGAAAAAGAAATCAAAATATCTCTAAATTACTGTTATTAAAACTATTATTATGGGTGGCACAGTGGCGCAAAATGTACTGCATGTGCCTCACATCAAGGAGGTTGCTGGTTTGATCCCTGAGAGGAGTTTGTATTTTCCCCCCGTGCATGTGTGGGTTCTCTCCGGGTACTCCAGCTTCCTCATATGGACCAAAAAAACTTGCTTGTTAGGATAATTGGTGACTCTTAAATGCCCTTAAGTATGAGTATGAGCGTGAATGGTTGTCTCTCTATGTGGCCTTGCAATCGGTTGGCAACCAGTCTAGGGTGTGCCCCGCCTCTCTCCCCATGTCAGCTGGGATAGGCTCCAGCCCTCCTACAACCCCGAAAGGGATAAGCTGAATGGATGGATGAATGGATGAAACTATTACCATAATCCTTCAGGACATAAGTCAGTTTTAAAAAATTAACTGAGCTGTTAAATTAATTAAAAACATACCATGTGCACAACAAAGTTGAGAAGGACTGTATGACTGTAAATTCATACCAGAGAGGATGTATGACTGTGCTCAAAATAAGAATTATTGACAAGTTAAATCACAAATGATTTGATCTTGCTTAGTAAAACAGGCAACCTGCTGCTCAGATGGTACACATTTTTTCTTTCTTGGACAAAAATGCTGTAGAAGTTCAATGTTATGTTTCTTGATGCCTTCTCCTTATGTTTAACCTTCAAATATTTTCAGCATTTAATGCACAAGACACCCAACCAGAATCTGTCTTTAACTGGTGAAACAGTGACTAACCTGACATGACAGATAGAATATAAAAGACTTTCAATCAGGAGAATTCAGTGGCTCTGCAAGGTTACCCCGCAACCCAAGACTACTGAAAGGAAGTGAGCTGTAATTTAGGATGGGCTTTTATTTAAGTATTACGGTAAGCATTAGAGAGTGTAGTTTCTCTGCAGGCCTTATAGGAGAGCATGAAAGGTTCACAAAATGTGATCAGCATGTTTAAAAATGTATTTTGTTTTTATACATGAATGAACTTGCTCCTCGTCAATGTGCCAGATTTGCATACAGTATTACAAAATGTCATGAGAGAACTGTCAGTAAATCAGGTAGCTTCTTCACTTGTAAGTGCAGCAGACAGTGCTTTAACAACCTGCTGACAGAGGTTGTCCTGGTTTTTACAGAGCTTTAACTTTTTACTTCTCAATTAAACTACAGGTTTGATAAAAGAACACAAATTTAATGCTAAAATATCAGCCCTTAAACCTTTGAAGCCGATTCTGACATCATACATTCCTATTTTTTTTATTGACATTCATATTTGTTGTTACATTTGATATGTTTATGTTTTCAGTTATTAGTATGACTGACAAATAGATCTCCCTCTGGTTCAACAGTTATGATGGTTTTACCTAAAAGCTCAGTCTCTTTTGAATCTTCAGCTAACATGCAATGCAGTATTTTGTTCAATACCTCAAAGACGAGCATGTTTATATCAGTGTTGTGACAGAGAGCTGGTAAATTAAACCATACAGAGTTTATTCCAGTTTTATTCAGTCCATCTCTTCTTTAAGAAACATTCTCTCAACAAAACAATGACAACATTGCAACTCATAGCTGTGGGTATTTATGGGCATATTTTGTGCTTGGCACCAGCAGCATTGGGCAGCTGTCCAGGAGAGAGCAGACTCTTTGCATTATTGATTTGAACATATGTTCCCCTCTTCAGAGCGACCATACGTCCAAGCACCGTAGGAATCTTCAGGTACATGTTAAACATTTCACGTGTAGAAAAAAAAACTGCTCACAAATGATGGCAAAGTAAAATAACAAAATGTGAATACTCTAATTTTCTCCGTCAATTGATAAAAAGTTCTTTTTAAGTCTATTTATAATACATAAGAACAAACAGGGTGTTTTACAAATACTTTAACGTCCAGAACAGATTGCATAAGTATCAAGTCATTGTCCAGCTTCTTTTCAATTGATTCCAATTTCTTTACTGTCGTCGATCAGCATAGAAAAATGTCTATTATTTCCCAGGTCCATGCCTGTCTTGGTTCGACTGGTTAACGGACTTCCTGCAGCGCTCACTCGGTCCATGCCTGCAGCCAGGGGGTGGAGCTGAGAGATTCCTCTGTTCTGGATCACTGAGATCTCGTTGTTCTTCGTGGCCAGGCTGTTGGCGATGGCTGTCGCATAGCGGTTCCAAAATCCAGGGTCAACGTTCATTGCTCGAGCTGCCAGGTCCTTCTGAAACATTTCTCCAAACTTCACTGCCTCTCCACCTAAAAGGGCCATGGGGTTCTCCACTGACAGCCGCCGGCCTCTCCTGGCTGGTGCATTGTTCCACATATGAGTCCCCATGTGAACCTGACAACGAGAAGATAATACAATGTTAAGCTGTTTCACACTTTATTCGAACTGTCATAGATTGACATTTAAAGAGTCATGATCTGCTTCTCCATAAAAAATGGTAAACTTCATGTGATCAATATAAATACACACGTCTTAATGAATAATGGTGTTTTTAAACAGACTGAAAATCTAAATTTGAGGAAACATGGTAATGGAAATAAGTTCTGCCTCATAGTTTTACTACAGATGGTCTTTGAATGGAGCTCTGATTGAGTTCAAAAGTTCTGATCTCTATCATTAAAAACTTAGTCTAAAATAAATAACTACAGGACATTTTAACAATCAACCCATATTTAAGTGATTTTTGTACCAGAGTGTAAATGTATACTGATTGAAGCTTTAAAATGCAAAGAATTGCTTCTGAAAGACCTTTCTCATTCACACTTGTCCCACACAGCAGGAAGGTTCCTGTAGTTTGTCTGTGAGTTAATAAAGGGGTTGGGGCGGGGGATATATTAGTGGGCTAGCAGGAAAAGGTCAGGGTTAGGTCTGAGTAAGAAACCCTCTGCGTTCACTCATGCAGCTCAACCAGAGTACTTGAGGAAATTTTTAGTTTTTTGTGCATATATAAATAAGGTCTAGGTCTGTAAGAATGGACTGGAGGACAAAGTGTTTTTGGCTGGCTGGTTGGTCAATATACAACAGCATTTAAGGGCCACTCTCGAAAAAAACAACAAAAAAAAGATCTACACATTTTAAGAAAAACTCTTTTTTAATACAAAGCCATACATTTAAGAAAAAACAAAGTAGGAATCTTTCAGTTTAAAACTCGCAAGTTCAGGGGAAATTTTTTTTTTTTTTTTTTCAAATGAAAAAAGATTTAAGTTTACATAAAACCAAACTAATACATTTTGAGATTTACAAGTATAAAATGGACTTTTATGCAGAAGAAAATCACACCAGATGAAGCAGTTTGCCTTGTATCATGCCTGCAGTTATAAGCCTGATTAAATTATGCCTTAAGTAAGTGGGAAATAAATTTGTTTTTAGCCCAGCATAATTATTAATTATTACTAATATTAAAATCCAAAATTTGAAAAGACACTGTTGTAGAAATGTTGTACTGATCAGAAGAAAATAACAATGATTTATACGAGTTGATATCACTTATCAAAAACTACAACACATTGGTATTTTTTTTTTTTTTTTTTTAAATCTGAGGCTTTAAAAACCTAAAAAAATAAATAATCTCTTAAAATCAGAGACTTGTCTCATTTAAATTCGACTGAATTATCTCTTTTAAGAGAGGCCCTAACATGCAGTCAAAAAAAAAGCCCTCCAGTGGCTCATCTGGACCAACCAGTACTTGACTGAGAAAATAACCAGTAGAGTTCTTCAGAGTTACTCTCATGTTTTATTAGGTTTTGGTACAGAGATGAAGATCTTAGAATAAAACATCAGAAATCACCAGGTGCTAGTTTTAGTCAGAAAGTATGAAAACTTGTTTGATCCTGTGGGGATATTAGAGTGAATAGACTATTATGTTTTGAAGTGCTGCTTGAATCATCCCTCTTATCCTACTTTTATTACTTTGGTAAGGTGATTTTATCTTTTTTATAAGTGTGCTATTATACAAGGTTCTTGCATTGTGGGAAAAGTTTCTTTACATAAAAAGAGGTAAAGCACGAAGTGGTCTTTTCCCTTCTAGTCTCCTCCTCGTGATGATAAGGAAGAGGGGAAAACCTTTTTTTTCACAGTTGCAGGGTGGCTATCTTGTTGCCTGGATATGTGGTCTTACCCACAATGAAGCACACCTAAAAACAAATGTGTAGTGAAAGTGGAATGTGAATCCCTCCATCATTGTTCGTCAGTTTTAATCAATGTTTCCCTCAAGGCAGGTTCTCTACGAGTGGTTTGCAAAGCTGTTTACAAGTGTGCATCTAAAGAGTTTTGGAAAATAGTCTATTAAGTTTGGAAGTGAATCAAAGTCTTACTTTACTCCAACATGCCTTATTTTTTTTTTCCATTTTCATTGTACATACTTGTTTTGTCAGCTGTAGATAAGAAAGCTGTTTTTCCCCAGGGTATTGTTTTTAATTCAACCAAAATGTACCTATTCACAGTATCACTGGTGTAATAAAATGTATGTTTGCAAGGGCTTGAAAAATATTTCAAAACTTAAGATTGCAGTTTTTCTGGGGGAAGTGGAGGTAGGCGCTGGGGCTAGACCAGTTAAGAAGCACTCCCTTTAGGGCATGTGTTTTCAGCTAAATACACCAGCTAATCAAATCCAAGACAGCCAGAATAGAGCACAGCAGCAAAAGCATTTCTATCTACCTTCAGATTGCCTTTGGTGGTGAAAGCTCTGCCGCAGATGGAGCAGACGAAGGGCTTCTCTCCGGTGTGAGTCCGCTCGTGAATCTGCAGGGCGCTGGCAGAGGAGAAGTTCTTCCCGCAGACGTTGCAGTTGTGCTGCTTCGGTGTTCGTCGAGGAGGAACGGGGCCGAGCAGGGAGGTCATTCCCGGGCTGCTGACTGGTGCGTAGGAGGGGGGGATGTGGACGCTGAAGAGTGGCTGCTGGCCTTCAGACGGGGTGCTTGGTTGACTGTGACCGTTCAGCTCTGTTTTTACCATGCTTGATGGTGGGGTTGTTACCAAAGTGGGAACAGTTCGACCTGGAGCTGAAGCAGAAGAAGCAGATGAGATTATTTAAAAGCCAAATAAAGGAACAACATTTTAAGAAAACAAAGAAATGCAAACGTACCCCTTTCTCTGCTCAGTTGGAAGGACATGCTATATGGAGTTTCCTCTTTAACACTCAGTTTGCCGGCCTGTATTCCTCTCAGCTCCAGGGTCGATGAAGCAGATGTCGGAGACTCAGGTTGCTCTCTTTTTACCAAAGTTGCCAGAGGGTCTTGAGATTCTGGCCTAGTCTTGTTCTCAACAGATGGAGATGTTGATACACGGGGTGAACTTGAGGAGTCTGAACCATTTGGGCTTTTTGCACTACAAGTCTCCAACCTTTTCTCAGAAGAAGACAGAATGAGTTGGCTGCTGTCATCACCAAAACCATTCACGAGTGGTTTCGTAGCAAAGGAGTGGCTAAGGCTCACAGTAGAGTCAATCATCCTCATTTGGTTCTCAAGAGCAGCTATGCTTGAGACAACAGCAGAGGATTTTAGAGGGGAACTGCAACCAGAGATGAACAGTTTAGGCTGGTTGACTCCTTCCTCCATGTTTGCTACCTCTTCTTCAACTTCCTCGTTGACATCCTCCATTGAAATATCATCAATAAGGTCATTGCTATTGCTGCTAAGACTGTCAAAGTTCCTCTCGTTGACAGAGATCTCACCATCCATGTCCTGAAGTTGGTCAGCTAGGGTAGAGTCTGGAATCTGGCCGACCATGTGCATGCGGATGTGCTGCTGAAGGATGACAGCGTTTGTGAACTTTTTCTGGCAAATAGGGCACGAGTGTTGCACCTGAATGGGAGGGTTCTCTCTGTGGACGCCAATGTGAGCCTTCAGGTTGCCTTTGGTGGTGAAAGCCCTGCCGCAGACTTTACACTTGAAGGGCCTTTCCCCCGTGTGGATACGGTAGTGCATCTTTAGGGCGCTCTGGCAGCTGAGGACACGGTGACACATGACGCACTGGTTGGGGTCTGTGATCTTTTTGTCGATGTTCTCCACCAGCTGCTGAAGCTTTGAGGTTTCAGATGCTTGCATAGAATCAAGGAGGCTTGTAGTCTGGAATTTTGTTTCGTCCGAGTGGATCGAGATTGGCGGAGAGTTCGAGATAGGGGATGCTGAGGTGATGGGTTCGGGCGTGGTGGCCAAGGATGGGGTTGCAGTACTGGGTGTATCTGTCGCTAGGTTGGCTCTTGGTCTCACTGAGCAGGCTTGGGGCAATTGGACGCCCTCTGATATCAGAATATTGGATGCTTCTGTCTCACGGTGAGATTGCGGAGACTCTGAAACAGGAGAAAAATGAGCCTCACTGCCTCTGTGGTTAGGTGACAAAGATACACATTCAAAAGGAGCTGGCTGGAAGGGAGATTTAACGGATGGGGTTACACTTACAGGGTCATTTGAGCCTCCAATGCTTGTAACAGTGGAGGAAAGCGGAAGACCCATAGAGGCTGGCAAATTCGCAACAACAGGCTTGCTATCCAGCCATGAGGAGCCAGGTTTTTCTGGAGGGATGGACATACCATAGGGAATCCCAGAACTTGTTGGCACATTGTCGAGATATTCTGGCACCGGGTAGGGGTTCATCTGGACATGAGGATACTTCTCTTTGTGCCTCTGGAAGTGCACCTTCAAGTTGCCTTTAGTGGAGAAGCGATTGCCGCAGATGTTGCACTTGAAGGGTCGCTCTCCTGTATGGGAGCGCAGGTGGATCTGCAGAGCGCTGTCGCTGCCAAACACTTTGGCACAGAACCTGCATTTATGCTTGAAGAAAGGCTCCTCTGGGCTGGGCTTGGTTTCGAACAAGGACACGTTTGGCAGTTTCCCTTTCCTGTGCTTCATCAGGGCCGCCAGAGGGTCAAGTGCATTAGCTGTGGCGGCGATGCTGGCCAGGGGATTGGGGAAGATGACGCTGCTGGGGGGGCTCTGAGGTAGAAACGGCAAGCTGGAGGACGAGCTGAGGAGGCTGCTCTGGCCCAGGGGGAGGGGGCTGGGGGAGCTGAGTGTCTGAGTGCTGCTTATGCTGGTGTGTGAGCCCGTGTATGGGGGGAGTAATGTGGAGATGGTGCTGCTGCTGGAGAGAGGAGGGGTTGAAATCTCCGAGGGGGCTGAGGTACATGTTGCATCTCTGAAGGAGGATTGTCCGGATACAGTTTGCTGTTGGAGGCTTTGTGATTTTTCATGCCCAGAAGATAAAGAAACCGCAGCCTGTCCGTTGATGGATGAGGGCATTGTACCAGACAGAGGCAGGATGGGAGGGGGGATGTTGCCTTGATTAGGGAAAGGGTTAGGGGCCAAAGCCAGAGACCTGGACACCGGGTTTAACGCTGCCTGTGTTGGCTGCCTGTTCATGACAGCTACCTGGCTGCAGATCTGCTCAATAAGCTGCAGCTGGTGAACCTGTTGCTGCTGTAGAGCCATCAGGTGCTCGAGTATCACAGGGATGGCCGCGGAGGCTGCCTTCCCTCCAGTGCCACAGCTGTTGATCCCCTGGGAGAACTGAGCCACAGCCACCCTAGTGCTGTGGAGGATCTCCAGCGTCACGTTCGTACTCGGCATGCTGTAGCTTCCAGTCGTCAACATCTGTGGGGAAGCGGAATCAGCTGAATCTGGCAGCTGGGGGCTGGAGGTTGTGTTGTAGTCATCCTGTGGGCACTGCTCCAACTCCATGGCTTCATCCCGATCGACGCCTTCCTCTAAATTATCCAGACTGTCATTGTCATTCACCAGAGTCTCGCCTAAATCAAAGCCGGCGTCTGCGGACTCTGCTGCAGACGAGTCAGAGGACGCCACACTGGGAGCAGGAGAAGGTCCACTCGGAGACCCTGGCACACCTTCATTGTCCTTAACTATCAGCACTAAAGAATCCTCAGAGCAGACTCTCTGGTGTTTGCTCAGTTCAGTCCAGGTGAAGAACTCAGCACAGCATTTATCACAGATGTGTGTTTCCTCACTGCTGCCGCTACTCGTCTCCCCTTTTTCAGAGCCCTCCATTAAGCCTGAAAATAGAAAAGACGATTTAGATCACTCAATGAAAACATACACTCCAGATGTTTCAACAGAGGCTGAATTTTCTATTTCTACACTGTGCATCAGCTGTAGACAACTGGCGGCCCCCCACTGACTTATTAAGGCCCATGAGTCAAGTTCAACGCTAAGTAAAACATCTAAAACATGGGATTTTTAAGTGTTTTTTGTATTACCAAAGACTGAACACGTTATAAAACAAAAAATGTATGTTTTTATTATAATCTTTAAATACTGGTTGATGATTTTCAAATAAAATCAGCATATTTACTTGGCTGTATTTGTTTCTGTGGAGGTCTTTATGAATCAGTATTAAATGCATTTTTTAAAAAAGTATGTATACCTGTAAAAGTGTTAAAAACTTATAAATTCACTGATTAAAAAACACTTAAGAAAAACTTCAGTCCTGTTCATAGCTCTGTAAGTCATGCTCAGGTCACTTATTTGTACCCATGGACAGATTTTTTTCACAGCCAGCAAGACAGTGAAATCCACTGTGACAAAGAAATAACACCAAAAATGTAGCATCAAACGAAACATGAAAGAGAAGGAAAATATCCAAAACCTTCTAAAATGTGAAAAAAAATTCTTAAAATAATCTTTAAATTCAAAGTCCCGACTATCAAAACAGCACATTTATATTTATATCCACAATAGTGTATATTCTTTGTGCTTCGTGTATATATCATCTCACTTTGACTTATTGTTACCCTGTTATTCTTTTATTATCATCATTATTGTTATTTCTTGAAGATTTCATGCTTGGTAGTTTTGCTTATTTCAGTTTCTGTTTATACTTCTATCTTATTCAAATGATAATTTTTGTTTTAATATTGTGATCTGACTTTGTAAGGAAGCGACAGGACTAGAAAAGCTCTCTGCTTCATTCTGTCCCACCTAAAACTGGGTTGTTGTGTAGACACACAGGCTTATATTCATAAATGTTATAAAGTTATTTGGTGGATTTGTACAGTTGTCTGGTGTTTTTAGTTATTATTTTTGTTTTATCTTTGTTTTTAAAGTTTGAAATGAATTAAAAAAAATGTCTCCTGCTTTTTCTACTGCTATACTGACTCAACCAAATTAGGAAAACTTCAGTATTTCTGATCCTGACAAAACCAGAAAAAGAATTAAAAATAAAGTGTGACCAGTTTAATCTGAGTTTAAAAATGATAATGTAAGTATTGCAAATTCTGACTAATCTTATATTTGCATACAGAATCAAAGTTATAAAACCTTACTGCCCAAAACAGCAGATCTAAACTCGCTAAGACTTAGTAACCATTAAAATTGTTTTAATGAGAAACTGTGACTATTTTTCAGAAAATTTTCCATGACAAAAATTTGATTTTTAAAAAAGTTGCCTTTCAGACCTTAACTGACCAAAACAAAGAGACTAGGAAGATCAAATATGTTTAGAAAGTGCACTGTTATGGAAAACACCAGAGGAAATCACGCACATATTTTATTTCACTCTGTTTTCTGTGGTTTAATGTAAATATTGGTTCTTTTCTCAAGATCTTTAAGAATCAACAAATTGTATTGTTATTAAAAAACATGCCATTGTTCCAAGAAAGTGCGATGCATGACTCTAGAGCTCCAGAAACCTGCTGATATTTGCTTCACTTTTTTACCCCCAGTCCAGAACAACTGTTCAAGTGCAGTGGGGGGATGGAGACCCAACAATGGGTGGCTGATCAGTTTTTAGTAGCTTGTGAGTGTGTGCCTGGAAAAACAAGATTGTGGTAAAATGTGTGTTATGTACACAGTCCCTAAGCAGACAAGTTATTTTCACAAACAGCTGACTATTTTAAAATCTTTGTTTTGTGCTGTCTCTGTTGTGAAGTCTCATTTTGTTCTAAGATCCAAACTGCGACATGTTCGGCTAAATATATCAGAACATGTTTTAAAAGTGTGGGTCCTGAGGCCAAACCAGCTGAGAACCACGGACCTAAAGAATATTACAGGTTGTAAAAATCGGCCCCTCTCACAGTTAGAATAAAATAATTTGACCCTCTGCACAACCAAAGTTGCCAGTACTGTATGTGGATTTACCTGTTATAGGCGGTTGTAGATTTTTTTTAACCTAATATTTATGACTTTAGACGTTTTGTTGAAAATATTAGCAATGTTTTTTAGATGTACCCATGTACCTAATAAAGGTATGAGTAGCCTATTGTTGGTGTGAAAACTTTTTCAACCCTGCTGCTGCCTGTCTTGGCCTAAACACTTTTTAGAAGAAAACGTCAAGTTTAGTCCTTTTTTTCCTGCTTAAATGAAGGCAATCGTACACAACACTGTGTCCATACATCTAAAAATATGAGGGTTCAGATTGCATTATTGAATAATTCTTTTAAACAAAAACTCAGACAAACTTAAGCGATATTAAAACACCTTATAGATTTCTCTAGTTTGAACCATATTAAGAAAACTCAGAAAAAACTAAATGTGGACATTTCAGGTGCAAAGAAAGATTTATTTTTTCTAACGACATCTAAAAGAATCAGATGTTTTGTCAGTTATATTTTCTACAACCATGATGAGCTTGCAAAGTTGTTTTAATCAACAGGGCCTGTAATACTATAGGCTATAAACTCACACCCATACTGTTTCTAAGAAATCAATTCAATTCAATGAAGCTTTCTGACCTCTCAATTGGGCATTCATACACATAATGAAATTCAATACCGCATATTGATTTATTTTCTTCGTTTGTACATTTACAAATATCTGTCTGATCTCTGTAGCATATAGAAGTCAACAAAGGCAACAATATTTTTGTTGCTGGTTCACATATGTAGTTCTGACAGTCAAAGTGAAGTCTGGTTTCAATCATGATCGAACTCTTCACTGTGATAATGTGCGTTTTTTTCTGCAGGTTACAAAACATACTGTTCCAATCAGTCTGTAACACATTGTACATTTATACTTTAATTACTTTATGACTGCATTTGCTTAGATAAACTCTAATTTATTGTCAAATTAGCGGAACAACACAACAGTAAGTCTGTATCAGCAACACAAAGCAATCAATGGTGTGTGAACGGGTGTTGAATGGAGGGGAAGTTAGGGTGATACTAAGGGTCAACACGGTGGATCTCAAAGTCAACCAAAATATTAACACAAATTTTTAATGGCATATCTGTAGAGACAAAACATGTAACACATTTAATTGTGATCAATATTTGTCTGCATTTCGTCGTTGCTCTTCTGATATCTTAGTATCATTTTGTTTGAGGATGTTACACTTTAGAGCCAGTCCTGCATCTCTTCAGGCTTCACTTCATTAGGAAGCAGACAGAGACACCAGATGGAAAATTTGGGGAAATCAATAGTAAATTAATTTCATGTACGCTCAGGCTTCCCCCAATCAAATTAAAAATAACAGCTGAAAAAAAACATTCCACACAAAAATAAAACAGTTTGTTATGAAGCTGAGAAAAGATACTGCTGATGTTAATGTATATATTATTTTTTAATTTCTTGCTGTTGAAACAGAGACACTGACATGTGTGTGTGTGGGTGTGTGTGTGTGTGTGTGTGAGGGAGAAAGAGAGTGTGTGTGGCCTACATATGTGCAGCACATTAACCCTTTAATCAAGTAAACGCTGACGTGGAAGCAACGTTAAGTCGTGTTTCTCTCACTGAAATAATGTTTGTGTGTTTACGCCCTCCTGTTTGTCCAGTGCAGGGGTGGGCAACCTGCGGCCAGGGGGGTCACATGTGGCCCTCCCTCTCACTCATCTAGCCAAATAACTTTCATTATTGCTTCCTGAGGGCCAAACTGTGACAAATCATTGCTTTTTACGAATTAGAATTAGAATCATTAATAATCTATAATTGAGCATGAGTGTTGAATTAATGTCCATATTTTTCTGTTGCTATAATACATTTTAAAAACCCAACCACGGCCATTAATTTCTTACAAGAACAAAACCTGTTTTGTTCTTTTTTATAGAAATATCTAAAATGTTTTTATTTTAAGTGTCTCATGGCGTTGAATTAGCATCGAAGATTCAATTACACTTAGCAGATTCTACGTTTTCTTAATCTTTGCACTTTGTTGACATTTATAAATGACTCGAGGGTGCACCGAGTGAAGAGGATGGCCATATGTGGTCCCCAGACCACCAGTTGCCCACCCCAAGCATAACAAGAAAAAAAAATCAAATTATCTCTATAATAATGTTAAAATATTTGTGTACTTTTTTCTTTTCTTTTTTTTTTTTTTTTAAGATATTAGCTTATATAACTTATCTATAATTATTTCCTTTAAGCTCTTGAAATGATGTGTTGCTAAAATGCACTTTGGAGAAAGAAAAAATATAAAAATATAAATATTTTTGACTTCATTAGCCTGTAACTGCTCTGTGTGTTACTTAATGAAGTGGCTCGAATTTTCTATAATTATCCCTAACTCACTAAATAAAGCATGACTGTCCACATCTGGGTTTAAGAAATTCCAGTAAAAGCTACGTATTTGTTCCTTTAGACAAATTTTCAGTTATTAAAGTTGTTAAATCAAGAGTGTCCAAATGTTTTTGAGATATTGGTCCTCTGGCATTGAGAGTAAATTGTTGTGGCCTTTTGTAAACCTGGGCGTCCCCTTCTTGATGTGTTTGTGTGCTTGTGTGGTTAAAACACTCCAATTATCAGTGTTTCTACGCCTGATAGGATGAGTCCAAGGGTGTCCCAACTTAACCGAAACTCTGAAACACTGGATGGACTTACAGCAACAGAAAACTCAATCTCACAGTGACGAGAGTTTTGGAGGCATCACAGCATTAACGTGAGAAAAATGTCAAACTTGAGGTAATGGGAGTTTTAGTGTGTTGAATGTTGAGAGTGAATCCACAGCTGAGTGATTCAGATCTATGTGAAGTCAAACTGGTCAGTAAATAATCAGATTCTCAGGCTCACCCAGTGGGTGGTCTGAGGATCACCGGGGTGATCCAGCAAACACAGACGCAGAGAAAACTTTTACGGTTAGAGCTCGAGTTTGTCTGCACTTTGTAACATTTACCTCCAGGACAAACAAAGAAAAGATCAGCTGTGATTTAAGGCGGTGCAGATATTTCCAAATATAATAACATCAACAGAAATGTATTTAGTCAGTCCACGAGCAGCAAACAGATTTATGATTGTTTCTTTCTGTGTAGTTTGGCGATGAAAATCAGGAGAGCAAACAGACCCTCAGCCGGGCGTTGATGCCTCTTTGACTCCGTGTGTGACCCCCGGGCTGCAGAGGTCTCCAGCTCACATGTACTAATTGTATTTTGATCCCGGCGTGGAGCACTTGGCCCCTTGCAGGGTGAGCCGCACAAAGGTTAAGTCAGCCGGCTCAATCAAAGCCCGGCTTCGGGGAGATGCAGACCCCCGCCCCGCTGCAGGGCTGAAGGAGGGCCTGTTTCACACTCGACATGTTGGTACAGCCTCTGATTCTCACACCAACAATGACAACGTGAGGAATAAAAGTCTGAGAATAATGTCACCACAGCTGTGATCACATCACTGATGTGAGACTGACTAAGTCTGCAGGAGGCCTTTGGGGGTGAGAGCAGACTGCTGCTTTAATAGATGAATTAAATGAACATAAATATATTTTATATGTATTCTTGATAATAATATTACACCTTATTAAAAAAGCATAAATCAGATTCAGAAGCTTCGGTTATAGATAGACAGGACAAAGATTTTACTCTGAATTAAAAGGGCGAAGGCCAAAATCCTTCAAGTGTTTTAATTTTTGGATAAACACATTTTCACTATTTAATACTTTAATGTTACTTAAAATTATTGGTAATTTTCTTGTTTAAATAAGGTTGTGAAATTATATGGCATTTATATATGCAGAGAAATATTGTTTTAATTCATTTGAAGGTTATTCTGAACTATTTCAGGCCTGAGTGTGCCATTAAATATGCTGGGAAAATCAGAGAAACAGAGTAAAATAATTCATACAAGAATGCTGATTTTAAACACCTGTAACATGTTACATTATTTCTTCTTTATGTCCTGAATTTTTGTTTGAACAGTTTAGATAAAAGATAGACCTATAACAGTCAATTAAATATTCTCTGTCTAGTAAAAAAACCCAAAAAGTAATCTTTTTTTATGCATGTGTTTGTTGAGGCTGTTTTATATATAAAAAAAATCTGTTATTTTATTAAAATGCTGACGTTTAAATTGATGAGGTGAGGGCCTCTGAAGGCAGAGAAAGGCAGAAAAACAAAGTTACTTCGTACAGCAGTTTACATCAGGCCCTGTCTGCACTCAAACTTCCATAAAACTTGACACGTGTCATTTTTGTTTGGTAAGATTTTTATTTCTGATCATTTGTCAAATTGTTACTTTCTTTAAAATCTAAATTTAAGTTCTGACATCAAATCTTGGCCAAGACAAGGAACCCTAAACATTATTAGCAGAAATCATTCTGAAAATATAATTTCAGAAACGTTACTTTGGAGTTGACACTCAGACTCAACTTAAACCTTCATCTAATATTTGTAATTTCTTTTTTTTGATTAGGAACCTCATGGCTTTGTGATCTGGTTTATGTCAGCGTTATTTTCAAATAGTAGACTTTCAGCTTAAAACAGTACTGTACCCTAATGCAATCTTTACAAGTCCTTTTCCCGTGATAACATTTCAAAGTGAGACTATTTTTATAATTATAATATTCTTTTTTCCACCTAAAAGCTTTAAAAGGCAGTTGAGAGAAACGTCAAACATAATGTGCAGATATGAAGCGACAAGTTGAAAATACACAGTATTCAAATCAGGTTACTTTGCACACTGGATTAATTTCAGGCCCTGTTTGTGCTTCATTCTACCAAACATTAAAATATGTAATGCAAATGTTCAATCATTACAGATTTCATTGCTTTGTAGCTTGTTTGTGAAGTTTTGTGGGTCTGCATTGTTGCTATTTAATTCATAGTAAACCTTAAACAGAACTGTCCCATCCACCTTTTGCAAGTCATGAGTTCACAACCATGTTTGACATCTGATTATTAAACATTTTGTCACTGTTCTTTTAATCCAAATGTAAAAGATTTTATGAGCCAAATCCAAACCAAACATCAAACATAAAATACGGAAATAAGTGACAAACCAAAAATTAATTTGGGTGAGGGTATTCTTTGTACTGTGGTACAGATGTCCTGTCTTCTTTATCCCTAAAACACAAACTAAAAGACACAATATTCATTTGTTTTATTTCATTAGATGTCCCATAGTTTTTGTAGCCTGTTTGTGGTCTGTTTTAGGTCAGCAGTGTCTCATTTAATAAATCTAAAACTTAAAATAAAACTGTCCCATCATATTCACCCCTTCACTAGTCCTTTTCCCTATCATGGTGGTTTATTTTACCAACATGCTGCAACTTTTTCATCAAATGTGGACACTTGAAGGAAATCAGAGAAACGTCAAACATAATCTGCAGAAATGAGGCGGCAAACTGAAAATACTTTTCAATGAGGTGACTTTGTTCACTGGATAACTTCAGTCTGTTCTCTGCTCTCAGATTTTTTAACAAGAAAATATCTTAATGTGGAAAACGTTTCATGTCTGTGTGGGAGACTATTTTGGGGTCTGTTAATACAGGACCCCCATTCACAGCCACGTCTCTGTGGCAGCATTTTACTTTCCAATAATTTAACATGATTTATTCTTTATTTTCTACCAAAATATGAAAGTTTAAGATGAAACTTTAACATGAAACCCTGAATCAAAAGAGAAATCTAAAGCACAATCCACTCAAAATGCATGTTTAAAAAGGTGTTACACTAACGTCTGCCTGCATTCAACTGAGTAAAACTTTTAAACCATAGATACATTTAATAAATAAAATTAACTTTGTGTTATCTTTAAGGAGCTAGGGTCCTGTGGTCTGCTATGTGCACAAGCTGGCTTGAAACAAAATCTTACTACTGCATAGAAATACTTCGAAAATAATTTTGTTTCAGTTAAATATTTACTTCTTTTACATGAAAATGTGAATGTATACTTCGTAATGTAGTTTACATCATGACCTGTCTACACATACAGTAATGCAAACTTAAACTTATAAACTAAAAACATTATGCATACTTCTATCATTTGTTTTAATTCATTAAATGTTCCAAAGCTCTGCAGCTTGTTTGTGGTTTGTTCTGTCAGGTTACTAAAGGTGCAAGTCACTTTATTCTGTGCTTTTTCACAAAAGATCACGTCTATATTAAACCATGCCAGAACTTTAAACCCCCCAAACTTACTTTTATTTGTTTTGCTGTATTGGTTGTCTATTCTATGATAAGTCTCTCAGTTTAATGAAACTAAATCATAATTCTTCATGATAAATAAAAAAAAACGTAGAAAAAGCACTTTTATTAACAGTATAAACTGTTAAACATTCAGGGTTCAACACTATGTAGCAGCCGTTACAGGAAAGTGAAATCAGGCAACACTCTGTAGTAAATCTTTGTAGTGGATATTTCAGGTCCTTTGTTTAGAATATTTCTGTAATTAAACCTGTTTGACTCACTCTTCTGGAAAGACTGTCTAATATCGCTTCTGTCGACTGTTTTTTTTTATTTCTAAATATGTCAAAAACGCACAGAAAGTCTTGAAATAAATCCTACACGACACCCACCATTGGTGCTGATTCCTCCCCTCCGCGTCGCCTCCTCCTCTGCTCTGAGGTGTTTGGGTTTGGCCTGCTTTCTTCGGGACATGTTGCTCTCCGTGTGCGCCTCTCTGCTGCCTCTCCGTCCTCCGGCTCATCCACGAGCAGAGAGAGGGGAGCCTGGAGTCAGAGGCGGCGAGCTCCCCGGTCAAATAAGCCAACTGAAGCAGCCCGTGCGTCGATGCCCGAGTGCAGATTGCGCATGTCAGTCAGTCAGTGTGATTGTGATGGAGGAAGTAGGATGCTTTTACGACTCTTGCTGCCCCTTCGCTGGGTGATTGGCTGCGCTCCAGCCAGCTCACGCTAGATATGGAAATGAGGGATGAGGTTCAATAATAATTAGTTCACTTCCTCTTCGGTGCACGGCGGCTTTTACGCACGACTCCGAGCTGCTCCACCATGGCTCAGTCCGAACAGGAGTCCTCAGTGTGAGAGTTTCAAGTTTCTCTCCAAACGGTGCGTTTCGATGAACTGCACAAACAGAGGTCCTTTCTGAGCTGCTGGGTGCGTTTTCGTCAGAAAAGATGTTCCTCCTGTTGTAAATGGATGAAAGAGGGAACTGTTATCCTTCAGTGGGACAGGCTTAAACTGCGTAAAAGTCCAGAATCCACACATTCAAGGAGCTGATTCGTGCGTAAAAGTGCGAACAGTTTCTCCAATGGGGGGGCACACGTGCGTAAAAACAAACTCTCAAAAATAACCCTGCTCCACACGCGGATAGGTCCGATCTCAGACTGGTGTCTCTCTGAAGTGAGACTCCCCGGCTGCTCCGAGGCACCTTCGATCTCCCCGTTGCCTCCGCCTCCCCTCCATCATTAGATGCCTCTTCAGCCGGCTGCGATAGGCTACTGCCAGGATACCACAGGAGGTGTTGGAGCGCCTGCTTCGCTTGTTACGACCTCCCACATTTTGGCGCCTTTGTAGGAGCAAAATGTGGGAAAAGAAGTCTTAGAGAAGGCAGTAGTTTTTAACTGAGATAGACCGAGGACCCGCCAACACATTCTTATGAGACCTCACCTTTCTATTCTTAAGATTGACAACCACTCACATTTATCACTTGTGTGCCACTTATTTCTTCCTTTGCCAGCAGTGGAGGCTCATTGACATCAGTGACATCTCAATGGCCTACTCTGGGGCCCTAAACCAATAGTTGAGAAACGTTATTTAGGCTAGTAGCTCTCAAATGGTGGTTTGGAGTCAAAATTGGGCTATGGAGCTGCTTTTAGTGGGTCTTGAATGTATTCCAGAGAGGAAACAATATGACAAACTTATGATGTACTGAAGCCCGAAGCAGACATAATTCATTTTATTTTACTCAATTTTGTTTTTATTCTAGAGATGCTCCAGAATTAAAACAATGATTTTGTTATCACACAGTAACTTGATAAAAACCTAAGAGATCTCAAACCAAAGTAAAACAAAATATATGGATGCACATTCAGGGCTTCCTTAGATCATTAAAGCTTTGCCAAAAGTTTTTTTGAGGCATGCATTTGGGTCCTGACCCACCAGTTGAGAACCACTTCCTTAGAGTAAGGGTCCTCACATAGTGGGTCACAGAGTTGTTTTAAATGGGTCACAAATAAGTGCCTGAATAAAAAATGAATAAAAGAAGTCCATGGTGTAAAGGAGCCTTAGAGGGGACATAAGGAGGAGAAAAAAGGAGATTTTTGCAAGCTCTCACAAAAATATCAAATCTTTTTCAAGATCTCACAATTTTCAGCAGGTCAAAATAAATAAAAAATAAAATTTGAGGATAAAAGTTCTCAAGATTTATCACAAAAAATCTACTTCTGGGTCAATGTAACCAAAACAATGGAGGAAACATATTATTGGGTGAGTTTCATCAAATGTTACTTTTAAATTGTCCTCAAATATACAGAAATTAGATCAGCTTTAAACGGCAGACAGTGTTCATATTTATGGAGCCTGAGGAAGGAAATAAGGGAGAAATATAGTCTAGGGGAAAAAAAGGGGGCGGACTGTTGCAAGCAGCAAAATTATACAAGATCATGATATGTTTTTCCCAAAGATTTTGAGAAATTAACACACTGATGGGAAATCCTGTAATGTTTTCATCAGTTTGTACAATGAGTCAGCCAAGATCTTGAGAGGAAATGCCACATTGCACTCACAAAAAGGGGTAAAACAAAACACACAACTGTCTGTCCATTTTGAGCCTATGTAAATCGATGAATTTTTGCAACAGCTTTTCCTCTCCTGACCCACTTCTAGATCCTGACCCACCAGTTTAGAAACACTTCTTTCAGGCAGTAATTCTTAACTGGTTGATTGAAACACAAGAGTGGGTGATGGAGTTGCACTTACATTTTATTTTCTCAGAAAATAAACCGTTTGGGTTTTTCTCCAGGCACAAATTTACAACCAACTGAAAACAAGTCTATGACCTAGTTTGGGTCCCTGACCCTCAGACTGAGAACCATTATTTTAGGCATTTGTCCCAGCTGATTGTTCTGGATTCAACAGTGGGGCATGAAGCTGTCTCATAGAGATGCAAATCTGTGCTACAAATTCAAAAGAAATATGTCAAAAATCTGCTCCTTCATCCCCTTCTATCTAAGCATTGCCAATTTATCTCTGCTGTTAAGACAGAGGAAATGGTTGCAATGTTAAGCAATTTATTGTAATCAAATGATACATTTCCAAGTAATTTTGGCTTTTTTAAAAGTTCTGTTTCCTTTCATTTAATGTTGCCAAACTATTTCTGCCACGAAATTCCAGTTAACTGTGTAAAATGTAAAAAAAAAGTTGTTCTACCCACTTGTCTAAATAAGGTCAACTTAATGGTGTAATAAAGACAGTGCACTCTCTGTTAAGATAAAAATATGGCTAGAGAAGTTTAATTCTGTTTACATGCTATGATTGATTTAAGCTAAAGGGGAATGGGCCTTATGTTGGTCCCTGCCTGGGGCCTTCAAATACGAGAACTGCTCGTGGTTATAACAGGTAAGTTTTAAGAAAACACTCTGTAGTTTTCAAGTCCATCTTTTTCTGTTTAAGAGTTTGAAATGAAGCTCTAACAGCCGTCACCTGAAGATCATACTGGTTTATTGAGCCACATAGCTTCAGTCTGAGGTGTATAATTAAACCAGTTTGGATGTTATTGTTTGCTCCTCCTCTTCCTCAGACTGTAGCTGTTTCAAAGCAGAGAGAAAAACGCAGCGTACTTCACTGACGCTGTAATCCCCTCTCGACCGGCTTTGTCCCCAAACTTGTAATTATGTGGTATTAAAAGATGCAGCTGGGGGAGGACAGAATCAGCTGTTGATAATTGCAAGTACTACACAACAGCCTGGTATTGATCGGCATGTCTCCCGTTCCCCTGCTATGGGGAGATAAGGAGGCCCCTCTGCTGCTGGAATATAATTTCTTCTGACCTATCAGGTTGCTTCAGTCTTATGATGAATAGCCAGAGTGGCCTTATCTGGAAACTCGACCCTCCTTGATTCGATATTGATTCTTTCTAACCACCGTCCGCACACAGAATCAAACCAGCAGCTACTTGACCATGATCGCTTCCAGATTCGAGCTCAGCCTACATGAACGCAGACTGCTCCTCAGGCTGAAGGACCACTCCACTCTGATCGTTGTACATCTGTCAGAGAAACAATCGCATTAGATTGTGTTGCATACTGAAATGAGTAATGGAAGCATATTATATATTAATGTTATAAAATATGACTTTGATTGCAACGTATCCATTTATAAGTGCATGTGAGAGTGTGAGGTCCTATAAGGAAAAAACAGGGCTATCAAATGATTCATCTTTAAATTGTGATTAATCACTTAATTGTGATTGCTGAATATTCATATTTTTAACGCTTCAAATTACTTTTTGCAGCATTTTGAAACACTAATTTATGTGGAGCCAATAGCCAATGGTT